>JBAMBP010000293.1:0-302284 GCA_037044515.1 Phortica magna
TGTCACAGCTGGCAGAGATAAGCCGCAACGCTATAAAGATGCTTGCCGGATTGTGAATCGGCTCAGTCCAACGTTGAATAAAGAGCCGACAGATTAGAGCAACTACGCATGTAAACAGTGACAACGACATTTGTGATCTTTAGCAACCGTGATAAGAAGTCTAAGCTAATAATAAAAACAAGTGTAACAAATAAAATAATAAAGTTTATAAATACATATAAACGAGTATACCACCCGAAATAGCCAGGTTTGAATAAAAGAAACATTAACGAAATGGAGGTGCCTCCACCACTTGTCCTTAAACGACCCCTTTATGTACCTAACAAGACGTTAATGGGGCCAGGGCCATCAAATTGCTCTAACCGAGTGCTCGACGCAATGAGTAATCCGGTGCTGGGTCACTTGCATCCTGAATGCTTACAGGTACGCACAAGGAACATACCAGTTACATTCAACTGATAGAGTCTTTGCTTAAACTCTGCGACAGTCACATACAAACGCTTATGGAAAATTTCCTTTTTACAGATTATGGATGAGATCAAAGAAGGTATAAAGTACATATTTCAGACACTAAATGACGCCACAATGTGCATAAGTGGTTCTGGTCATGCTGGCATGGAAGCAGCCCTCAGCAATCTCATCGAGGATGGGGATATCGTTCTACTGGGCATCACTGGCCTTTGGGGTCATCGTGCTGGTGACATGGCTCGTCGTTATGGAGCTGACGTACGCTTTGTTGAAGCTCGCTTCGGTCGCCCGTTGACCCTTGAAGAACTTGAGTATGCTTTTGCCAATCACAGGCCGCGTGTTTTCTTTGTCACGCAAGGTGACTCTTCGACGGGCGTACTGCAAACGCATTTGCGTGAAATTGGCGATTTGTGCCGCAAATATGATTGTTTCTTGATCGTTGATACGGTTGCATCATTAGGCGGAACGGAATTCTATATGGACGAATGGCAAGTAGATGTTGCCTATACAGGCTCACAAAAATCACTTGGCGGACCTGCTGGCATTACGCCCATTTCGTTTAGCAAACGTGCAATGGCTCATATCTCGAATCGTAGATCCAAATCGAAGGTTTACTATTTCGATGCGCAGCTCGTGGGCCAGTATTGGAACTGCTATGGTACTCCTCGCATCTACCATCACACAATTTCATCGACACTGCTCTACGGACTACGTGAAGCGCTTGCCCAGTTTTGTGCCATGGGTCTCAAGTCAGTAGTGCGTCGACACAAGGAATGCTCGCATCGTTTGCAGTTGGGCATTGAAGAGCTGGGCCTTGAAATGTTTGTACACAAGGAATGCGATCGCCTCTCAACTGTTAATACAATAAAAGTGCCTGTGGGCGTTGACTGGCGAAAGGTTGCTGAGTATGCAATGCGCAAGTGAGTATAAAATAGTTCAAACGCGAGTCAATCAATGACTTATGTGACTATCATCTACTGCAGATACAATCTTGAAATTAGCGGTGGTCTCGGTCCTACTGTGGAGCACGCCTTTCGTATTGGTCTAATGGGTGAAAATGCTACTTTGGAAAAGGTTGACATGGTGTTAAGTATCTTACATGAGGCCATTCAAAGCACAAAGTTAAGGACACCTACAGCGGAGCGTTCGAAAATTTGATATATACATTACGATCTTTCATGTTCAACTATCTACTGTACATAAACGCACATTATATTCTACAATCTCACAAAATATTAAACTGGAAACTGAATGAAAAAAATTTATGTATATGTTGTTCTATCATTGGAAGTTGGGCAGGACATGAGCCTGTATGTTATTGACTAAGACTTCATGGTCCACAATTAACCCAATCGTCGCCTATCACCTTAAGTAGTTGTAGCTGATAAAACAATACATTTATCAAACATCGTACAAATATGTACCTTTGCAATTCAAGTTGAGGTTAAGTTTGCCACACACGGTAAATCAAGTTGTTTGTTCAAATCCCGAGGAAAGTCTTAACTGTTGGTAAATTATTTCTTGTTTCGAAATAGAAACGCTAGTTTTGTTTCTTAAATAAAAAGCTTAGCATTACAGTTTATTGAACGCCGCAGCGTAACGTTCAAATGGAAAACACACTTTAGCACGAGGTAAAAAAAAAAAAAAATATACGAATTTTTAACACTTAATGGTTTATTTTTGTCATAACCACATCTTCAAACATAAGTGTTTGATTGTTAGAGTTCATTAATTTATAAAAAATCGTCGCATTTGTTGTTTGAAAGACGACCCCCATTTTATTCCTACTTATTCGCACGCACATAGGAATGAGTTTAACCCTGTTTTTGAGCGAGTTCGCGTGCCTTGGCGCGCTCCAGCTTGGCAATGCGTGCCAAACTCTTGGCACCCAAAATACCGCCGCCCCAGTGTTTGCGGATCTCCTCATGACGATCATTGAAGTTCGTCTTGATGACCTCCAACAATTTGCCGAAGTTGGCCTTGTCGTTGGCTTCAACATTTGTCAATGCCAAAGCGGAGCAAGTCTTGCGACGCACCAACAAACCCAAACGGGACTTGCCTTTGACAATGCAGTATGGTACACCCATTTTACGGCACAGAGCGGGCAAGAAGAGCACCAACTAAAAACAAAGGAAGGGTGTTAAGTAATGTATTTAAGCGAACTAAAATATAGTATTTAAAGACTAGCTGAATTGTGTCAGCATGTCAATTCTCCACATGATTTAAGCTTCTTGTCGGGAAGCTTTCGGTTGAAGAAATTCGATAAATCACATCATTATACCACAATATCAGCCAATGTCTTATTTTGTCGCAAATAAATTTTATGCAAATTCTACTCACCTCCAATGGATCAACATCATGGGAAATGACAACCAGCTGAGCTTTCTTCTGTTCAATCAGCTTAGTCACAGTGTTGGTACCAGCACGCACAAAGCTTGGCTTCTTCTTGGGCTGAACATCCTTGCCTTTAGCCTTAGCTTCAGCAATCTTCTTCAAGCGTTGCTTCTTGGCAAGCGACGACTCTGGACGATATTTCTCCAACAACTTGAAGAGTTTCACTGCGGTGGTCTTGTCAAGTGTTTGACTGAACTGGTGAATTGGTGGTGGCACCTTCAAACGCTTCTGGAGCACGGCCTTTTGACGCTGAACACGAATGTATTTCGGCCATCTTACGAAGCGGGACAAATCACGCTTGGGCTGGACATTTTGACCTAGGGTTTGTGTGTGTGTGTAGAAATAGGAGAGTAATTAGTAAATTAGTTTATGATCACAAAAAAAGTTGAGTTGATCAACTCACCGATGCCAAAGTTCTTAGGCCTCTTCTCGAAAAGTTGGTTAACAACTTTCTTGACCACTGGCTTTTTGACAGCAAGTGGGGCTGGGGCAACCTTCTTGGTCACTGGCTTCTTCTTTGGCCTTGGCTAAAAAACGGAAACAGTAAGTAAACAATACTTATTAGTATAAGATCACTGAACACAAACAATAACAATCGTGTAGCAACACAATTATTTTAAAAAATTTTGTAGAATATCACTTTTAAGTTTATCGCACCTTCTTGACAACCATTTTTCAGTTGGTTCTTATTATTGATGTTTACGGAAAACGCAGATTTGTTGCAGGTCAAAAAAAAGACCAGCTTTTCGTCTGCCCGTTGAAAAGGTAAAGGAATGGATTTTTCGGAAGTCGCGCACATGTCAGATAGCTGTCAAATTTGTTTGAAACTTGTCAGCACTGGTGTGTACGACTACACTTTCATTGTATCATGCCCAAAAAAATGTGGCCAGGTTTCGTGTTCATTCATGATAGGTGTGCTCATAAGTGGAATATAAACGCTCATTCTCAGGTTAATTCACAAATGCAGCTTCCCCCTTGAAAATTTGCATTTATTGAATTTTCTATGAAAGCTTGCGCAATCTTTATAAGTAAGCAAGAATGTATTTGTTTAGATACGCGAGACTTAAAATAGTTCAATATCGATTCTTGCTCTTGGCAAAGTTTAAAAGGTTGCATTATCGATAATTATCAGTTAAATGTATCGATCGTACTGCATGCATCAAGCAGGGATGTCAACCATTATGATTTTTTTCTAAAGTTGACATAGCCAACTAGTGAGGTTGGCAGCGTCGCTAAGGTGCAACTCTATTGTTTGTATTTACACACCGCCGATTTCAGGGGAACAATTTATATTGACGTAGCTCAACTGCCCATGTAACTCGAAGTGACATTGAACTAGCCAGTATTTTCAGCTTTTAGCTTTTTTCTCTTCTTCCATGTAAATACAGACACCATTGCGTCATTTCGACGCATTAGTGTCGCTTTCGACATTTTTTCGACTCTTTCAGTGCTACGCTTGTGTCTCATTTATTCATGCCGCACCACCGTGTCGACAGTCAACGGGCAACGGCAACAACAATTTAGTTAATTAATGCGCGTATTTGTTATAAATAAACATTTCATATAGTGTTCAGTACTGTTTTTAATTGATTAAACAACTTTATTATTCAAATGGTTTTAAACTAGTCTAATAAACGGAATTCGGAGGCTTCGTTGCACACCACCGCCCCTCTTCGATCGTCGTTGAAATCAGAGCAACCCCTTCGACTGTGATTCAACTGTGAAATAATTATGTTATATACAATTTCTTAATCGAGTGATGCAAATTGAAAGAATCTTATTGAAAATTATTCACAACACATCGGCTTACAACCGTGTGTGAGCCGGCAAGAGAAAGAGGTGCAAAACAGCGCTGGGAATGCCGCTGGCGATGACACGGCTCGGCTGACATTTATCCGATTATAATTTTCGTATTGCATGCTGCGCATGCGTAAATATGAAGCTGTTTAGCTTCGAATGCGTTTAGCGCATGGTCGACAAGACGGAGTCACTACCACAGTGTATAAATGGCGCAGCACGGTATCGTCTCAGTTGCTGCAGCAGTGGTTGTTGGCGGAGTGTCGGTCAGTAGTTCGAATGGCTGCAATAACACAAACAACGGAAATGGCAGCAACAATAACAATTGTAGTGGCACAACCAGTGTGCATACTCATGCAGTCGTCGTTTGGGAATTTGAATCGCGCGGTGGCAAGTGGCTGCCGTATTCGCCAGCAGTTTCTCAGCACTTGGAGCGTGCGCACGCCAAAAAACTGACACGCGTTCTGCTTAGTGACGCAGATCCCGGTTTAGATCAATACTATGTAAATGTACGCACAATGACACAAGAGTCGGAGGAAGACACTGGCGTGGCAACTATCGGCGTGCGGCGAATGTATTATGCGCCCGGATCGCCAGCTGGCAAAGGAACTAAATGGGAGTGGTGCGGTGGTGCAGGCGCCAGCGATTGGCGGTCGTACAATATGCATGTGCAATGTATAATCGAGGATGCATGGGCACGGGTAAATTTTACTGTTACATTTTTAACTAAAGCTAATACGAATTTCTACACTCAATTACAGGGCGAGCAGACACTTGATTTGTGCAGCACGAATATAGGCTTGCCGTACACAATTAACTTTCTGAATCTAACTCAGATACGACAGCCAAACGGACCAATACGAAGTATAAGACGGACGCAGCAAGCGCCGTATCCACTAGTGAAGCTGACACCTCAACAAGCAATTCAATTAAATGGTGACCAACAACATTTTTACGTTTAATACTGTTATTTTTTATACTTTCTTGTTTTGAATTTTAAGCCAATATGCATTACACTGACTACGGCCCAACAAAACGAAACAATACATTGCCAAAAATCGAACTAAGCCCACCGAAACGAAATCTATGCAACGTAGCAATATGCTGCCACTGAGTAATGCAATGCAGCACAGCGGTACCAGTGGTAGTAGCGGCGGGGGTGGTCATCGTCAACCGCATCCGTTACCCATATCAGTGACGTCTGGTTCCGTATCGAGTCAACATCATCATCAGCACCACCACCATCAACAACAACAGCTGCAGCAGCAACAACATCAGCACCACCATCATCATCATGCCGCGCAACAGCAATCGCAGCGCAGCAAATCTCACAAGAAGAATGGCGAAATTTCCACAACCAATCTTCGACAAATACTAAATAATCTCAATATATTCGGTAGCAGTACCAAACATTCCGCTATAGCGCCCACCATTTCCTCATCGTCGTCATCGGCATCATTGTCAACGCATACGACAAGTTCGTCGCTCAATCACCACCACCATCAGACTACACACCATATACAAATGCAACCATTTTCGCATGCCAACAGCATGTTAACGTCATCGATGAATAGCCATCATAGCCGCTGTTCCGAGGGCTCATTGCAATCGTCTCAGCGCAGCAGCCGCATTGGTTCACATCGCTCACGTTCACGAACACGAGCCTCCGACACTGATACGAACAGCATGAAATCAAATCGTCGTCGCCCCAGCGTTGATACCGTTTCTACATATCTCAGTCACGAAAGTAAGGAAAGTCTGCGGAGTCGCAATTTTGCCATATCTGTCAACGATCTGCTCGACTGCTCACTTGGCAGTGATGAGGTGTTTGTGCCATCGCTGCCACCCTGTAATGGGCCAGCATCAACTGTGTCGATGTTAAGCGAACGCGCTCCTGTACCACCGCCATTGCCGCATCATGGCAATGTAAATACAGCACTACCGACAGCGACTGGCCCAGTGGGCAACGCAGGTGTTGTGGGTGTTGTAACACAAGGCCAACAGCATCAGCAACAGCAACAACATCCACAATCAATCGCTGGTTCGATTGTAGGCATAGATCCCGCAAGTGACATGATATCACGTTTCGTCAAAGTAGTTGAGCCGCCAGTGTGGCCCAATGCGCAGCCATGTCCTATGTGTATGGAAGAACTTGTGCATTCGACACAAAATCCAGCCATATCACTAAGCCGTTGTCAGCATTTAATGCATTTGCAGTGTCTAAACGGCATGATTATAGCTCAGCAAAGCGATATGAATAAGGTGAGTTTCACATACATAAAGCACGTGCAAAAGAGACAGCGATATCATGTTGTGCCTTTCTTTTTCAGAATCTCTTCATTGAGTGTCCAGTTTGTGGTATAGTTTATGGTGAAAAGGTAGGCAATCAACCTATTGGCACAATGTCTTGGAGTATTATAAGTAAGAATCTGCCTGGTCATGAGGGTCAAAATACAATACAAATTGTTTACGAGTGAGTTTAAAACAAAGCAGTTAAAATGAGTTTCAATAATTTTGTTTAAAAATGAATATTAATTTCAGTATCGCTTCGGGCGTACAAACTGAGGAGCATCCACATCCGGGTCGTGCCTTCTTTGCTGTTGGCTTTCCGCGCATCTGCTATTTGCCGGACTGTCCTTTAGGTCGCAAAGTGTTGCGTTTTCTTAAAATAGCGTTTGATCGACGACTGCTTTTTTCCATTGGTCGTTCGGTGACCACTGGCCGTGAAGATGTTGTCATTTGGAATAGCGTCGATCACAAAACGCAGTTTAATATGTTTCCGGATCCAACATATTTACAACGTACAATGCAACAATTGGTGCACTTGGGCGTGACTGATTGATTGTAGTATCTACGCCAATCCAATCGAATCGAATCCAAACCAATCCAATCCAATTCCATTTTTATTCATCTCATCTCAGTATGTGTGTGCAATCTCTGTTGTCAGCAGCAGGCGAACGCGTTCGAGCTGCTCGAACCTTAAACAAAAAAAATAATATAAAAAATAAAAGAAAAACTGAATCTTTCAATGGCACATAAACATAATGTGCCGTCGGCAGCTAGTTTTGTGCTAAGCTAATTTAATACAAAATATATGTATGAATTACAAACAGAAACCAACCTAATCCAATTATAAATGTGTAATTTCGCGCAATCGTAAACTTCCTCTACATGTTCTTCCATTTTACCTTAGATTTAAGTATTTTAAACATTAGTATTTAAACTCTAAGAAAACAGTGTCAGCTCGCCATTGTTAGCGGGCTTTCACTGTAGTTAATGCACTTCCATTGCTAATTGCAATTCTCTGAGACTTTATTTTTAACCAACATAATTTTTATTTACTTGTTTATTATGTTTTCTGTATTTTTAGTTTGTAATACATGAAAACAAAACTCCATTTAAAAATTTATTTTTTAAGTGCCAAATTTAAAACTTAATTTATATTTTTAGTTATTGTTTAAAAGTGTAAGTGTAATTAATTTGATATTGCACAGAAAAAAACAAAAAAAATTCCAAAACGTTTTCATGTTTTATATGTTTCGTTTTTAATTCTTTGTGCTAAGCTTTAAATTTTTTGTTTTAATTTTTTTTTTAGAGAAAAAAACAAAAAAAAAATTTTATTTGTACACATGCATTTTAATAAGCATTATAATTATTGTTGCTTTCACATTGATATCATCATTTTATGATAAACGAATTTTTTTCATATTCATATTCACATACATACATATACATAACGGTATTTTGTTTAATTAAATGAATTCTGTGTTAAGATAAAATTATGTATTTAGCACTGATTAGAATTATTTAGGCAGTCACATACACGCATATACACACACACACATACTCAAATGCGTGGGTGTGCGAGTGTGAGTGTGTAAATTGTAATTAACAATTAAGTATTTTTGTAGTTGGACAATAATAACAAAGTCTATTAAATTAACAAAAAGTAAAAGGTCACGTCGCTTCATTTTCTAAGCCAACAACGCCATGGGTCACAAGTCTACGGTCAAGGAAAAAGGAGACGCTGCAATTTTTGTTGGCTTGAAGGACGTCTAATGTTCTAGAACCTTTTATCTTTTGTTTTTTTTTATATAACTCTCTGGACAATAATGAAATCAAATCTCAAATTATGTGCTCATTTAAATTGAGTGCTATTTTTCTTGAACGAGACATAAATTCAAAACTATTTTTATAAAGTAAATTACATCAATAATTGTGAAAAATAATTAATAAAATACTACATTTAAATAAAGTGCATTTTAATTGTTGACGCTATGCGACAAAATGAGCCATTCAAGGCCACCGAACACTGCTATGTTTTGTATAGGTTGAACACACACACACACACAATGCATTAAGATCATATAAAATATTCAGTACAAGAGAAATCGATTCGGTCCTGTTTGTCTGAACATCGGAGACAGATTCCATTCTTGAAATTTGTGTGTGTGTGTGTGTGTGTGTGTGTGTGACTTGTGTTTTGACATGCTTCTTTTTCAGTCGACTATATAACATATACAAACTATAACAGTTCAATAGAAGACTTTTATACATGACTGTAGAATAACTCTTGGACTAATAATCTTCATTATTTTAATCCTTTGAAATGTTCAGTGTTGTCATTTGTATGATTACTTTAGAGACGTAGCGCCATCTAAATATCGTGAGTCAAGTGCACGTTGTGTAGGGTATTATGCTGTCGTGTATAGTCGACTAGCGATCTGAGTTATTTTTTTGTTGCTAAACTTTTTGTAAGTTTTTATTTTATTTGCCTTCTGTGCAAAACAAATTAATATACATTTTTGTGCATTTTTCGTGTTTTTATGTGATGTATCTGTATGTGTGTGTGTGTGTGTGTGTGTGTGGAGTGGCATGTCAAGTTGTTTTATCCTTTTATGGCGCGCCTGCCGAGGCTCAAAAATTACAAACACAACAACAACATGATAAGTATGGCGCACGCGTTTATTGGCCTGGATTTATTTTTTTTTTCATATTTATTTTTTTCCTATTATAATTTGTCGTTTTTATTATTCTTTTATTTCATGCTTTCAACTTGTTGGCTGTTTGCTACTTTGATCTTCTGCTTCTTCTTCTCTGGCGTATGCTGACAGTGATCGGAGGCTGACGTCAGCCCTCGTCGTCCGTCGTCCGTCATCCGTCGGGTCGTCCGTCGGTAAATGCAATGCTGCAAGTTTGCCATTTGTTGGTTACAAGGACATGATCTCATGACGTTGTGTGGGCCGCCAACGTTGAACGCATTATGTGACAAGTGCTGAAGTAAGTCTCATCCATATGTGTCGTTATTGCCTTATATTGATCAGACATCGTTTTTTTTTTGTGTTGATCACATTTATTGGAGGTGCCCTTCATATACACACAAATTTAAAATGAAGTACATACAAGTGTACGTACGTATTCTTGGGCCGCTCGGTTAGACGAGGCGTTGCGCACATGACCATCTGTCTGTCTTGACAAATTAGTTCCTTGTTTTAAAACCGATCAATCTATAACTTTTTCAGAGTTTTCATACTATTGTTTATAGACAATTTTTGGAATTGTAATGAATGAAATCCTTAAACTTGGAATTCTCGAAGCTTGATAGCATATTCTAATGGTATACACAAATTGGCCGATATCGGCAGAAGCTCCAAGTACGAAATGTCTGCCTAAATTTCATAATGTCGAATGGAGGGTATTTTGTTGACGACTCTAGTCGAAGTTATTACTTTTAATTGCTTTTGATTTGCTTGGCTGTGACATTAACTGACACTGTATTTGTTTGTTTTTAGTTTTCGACAGAAGTTGTGCAGATATTTTTTTCCAGGCTTTCACTTTTCGCCATATAAGTCCGTTTGTCAATGCGGGCGGGTCGGAGTCGGTGCGTGTGTGTGCGTGTGCGTGTCTGTTTGGGCATGAGCAACAGCTGCTGCAAGTCTCGTGTCTAACAACGTTTGAAAATGATGCACGGCCAGAATTGTTGTGCCTTATGTGTGCACTGCTAATGAAAAAAGTACTTTTTGTAAACATGATGCTTGGCGGGCGCCAGAACAGCAGTATGCGTGCGTGTGTGTGTTTGTGTGTGTGTGTGCGGGCCGCTGACAAATGCCCTTTTTGGTCTTCTGTTATGCTGTTGTTGTTGTTGTTGTTGTTGTCGATGATGGTAAAGTTGTTGCTATCCTTGTGCCACTTGCATAAGCAAATGTTTTCCTAGAATTTAAAACGTATGTATATATGTATGTATTATTATTTTTTTTTTAATTTTGTTCGTCAACTTTGCGCATTCGTTTGTTCGCTTATTGGCAGTGATCATTGACATTCGTAGCTCGTTCCGTTTTTGGGGCCTCGTCGAATTTGATTTACGCACAATCAGATCAGACCAAAAATTGTGATTGCAGTTGATTGTTAGTGGCGGTGGACGTGTACTGACCCTGTAACATACTCATGCATGCATCGAACATATACATACATACACACATGTGCACACATGAAGCAAGCATGAGGAGCACGCACAGCACATCATGGCACATCACGGCACGGCACGGCTTAAAATCAATTCAGTTCAATTTAATTTCAATTTCAGTTCAATTTATGCGAAACAAACGTATGTGCATGTGTGTGTGTGTGTGTGTGTGTGTGTGTGTGCATAAACGTTGGCGAAGGGTGAAAGAGACGAGAGAAAAGCGCGTATAAAAAGTGCGTGCATGCCTCTGTGAGCGTGTGTGCATGTGTGTGTGTGTGACTTTAAGTTATTCAAAAGCGGCAACAGTTTTCACCAAAAATTGTGATTTATACAAAATCAGTTGTTGTTGTTGTTGCTGTAGTTGTTGTTGTTGTTGTTGATGCCGCCATATTATATGTCAATGATTCCTTGTGACGATGACGCTATCTTACACGCACAAACACACACACAAACACACACAAACACACACATTTATCATTGTCAATGATTTCGTTGATAATAATGTGCAGCAGAACACACACACATATGTATATATATACTATATACTACACACACATACATAGAGCGGAGCATGTACGAGGTAAGCCTCGCGCGGCTCCGAAACGAAGTCTCGCCTTCGTCGTCATCGATCCGAGCTAAAATGCAATCACAATTGCATTCCCCATAATCAGTTAAACGCATTTGCTCGTTTACTTCGGTTGTGTGGCTTAAAACAATTCCAATCAATAAACAATTCCAACTAAAACCATAAAACAAACAAAAAATAGTAATAATAATATAAGTTAATAAATTTGAATAAACATTTTTTTTTTTTGGTCGTCATTCTTATGTATCCATAACTACGTTAAAAAACATATAATAATACATTAAAAGAGACTTCACGCAAAGTGTTAATAAGATCCTTTTTTTTTTTAGTATTTTATAAAACATTTTTACACTTAAAGTAAAATCGAATTGCAGAATTTGCATGCAAAAATTGAGCTTAATTTGAAAACCGTTAATAACAGTTACAACGTTTGACATCAACAACAACAACAATAACAACAACGAGAACGAGTACGTCAAGAGCACTAAAAGTGTATAAAAAAAAAAATTTCGAACGATATTTACCGCAAATCAATCAACATTGTCAGTTGCGTTGTTAACCTATCGCTTTGTTTTTGCCATCTTCTTAATAATATAAAGACAAGAAAAACAAACTCAGCAGATTCCAATAACAAATCACTAGCGCGCGCCAAACGTCATTCGATCTTTCCGTAAATTAAACTAAGTATTTAAAATACTTAAAAAGTTTTCTTTTGGTTTTCGATCTTTCGGTATCGTATCTCAAATCGAGTCAAGTGGCAGCGCATCGTGTTTTTTTTTCACTTCGTTTTGTTTTGTTTACTTTTTATTTGGTTTTGATAAACTAAGAATTGTGCGCCGTACGCGTTGAGGTAAGTTACATACAAACACACACACACACACACACACACACACACACACACACACATGTGTATCGATGAATGTATAAAAATAATTAACAGACAAAACTAAAAATAATACACAGCAAATAATAATAATAATAATAATAAAAAAAGTTATCATAAGTAATCATAACATTTGCGGTGAGCAAATCATGTATGGGAAGTCGATTTGGTTACTTGGTTACAAAGCCAACAACTCATTTGAACGGATTCGAATTCCGATTCGAGTTCGGATGCGAATTCAATACAATATGCGTGTAGCTTATGGCTATTTGGGCATTGATGCTGTTACACATGGCTCAGGACAGCCGAAGTTTGGCCTTGTCTTTAAGCCAAGCAGCGCTGTGCCTTCCTTTTGCAAGTGCAAAGCACGTAATTCGATCTAATTAGTATATTGTTTTTGGCGTCTTGTATGGCCTATTGAATGACTAAACGTTGACGGCGTCACGCATACGACCGCCCACTCCATTCTCTTGGGGGTATAAAACTCATAAATCGTGCGTTCGCCAAAGGCCGTGGGTGTCATATTGCGACTTCAAAGCATAAATCAAATGCACGCACACACGAAACAAACGCAATTAAATAAAGACAAACTCTGTATGAGAAGCGTGTAATTCACATAATTTTTGTGGACACAACTTTTTACGAGCGTGTTGACCAAAAATGTCGCTTCATGTCATGATAATAAAGCCAATTTTGTGCATGTTGACATAAAAAACAAAAAATTAGAGTTATGGAATATGCTTTTTGCACCTTCGCTATGAAGTTGTTGATGAATGAACGGACGGACGGACGGAGGGAGAGAAGACAGTTAAACGAAGAAATAATCATAAAATTATCAAGAAAGATCTTCAATTTTTTCATTAACTCAAACAATAATTGTTGGATTTATGAAGATATATTAAGAGGACATATAGTTATTCGAAAACCTTAAGTAACATTTCAAAATGAATCACTTAAAATAAACTTGGCTCTTAGCTAAGCTTAAAAAGAAGCATAGTTATTACATTTGCCGTATGTGTTTGCAATGGCATTGCATACTTGAGACAAATTAACGGTGAGTAGTACGTCTGGCCAAAGCAACTGTCAAAGCATTATTCAAAATTATCACAGCAACGTGCATGTTTTGCAACGTTGCTCCTTTTTGTGCACATAAATTGCATATTGTAGTGTCTCATGTAATAATTGTCTCTTTGGAAAAGTATATATTTTTTAAAATGTTGTTAATTTTGATGCAATTTCATGGTCTAATAGTTGAGAAACGCAAAAATATTGGCCAGCTGATTTTTGAAAAGGACGAGAGACGCAAGGCGGGTAAAATCAGTTAGTCAGTTGATCGGTCGTTCGGTGAGATCGGTGAGGCAAGCAAGCCTATTTGCCCAATTGCGGTTTTGAACTTGTTTGGCTTTGATTTGTGCTATTTGTCAATGTTGTTGCTTTTGCTGTTGTTGTTGTTGTTGTTGTCATTTGTCGTTCTGAGTCAAATGGTCGCTGGGGTCGCGTTCACTGCAATTGTATTGTGAACATGTATTTTAGTCTTGAACAAAAAACCGAAATAGACGCAAATCAAATATATGTATAAAGTATATCGTAAATCGTAAATCAAATGAAATGCATTTTCCAACTATTCCCGATGCGGTTGCTTTTGCCATTGCTGTCGTCGTTCATGTCAACGTTGTTGCTTTTGTTGAATTTGACCATTTACGGAGAAATGTTAAAACTTGTTGCAATTGAATTGACTTCACTTGACTTTATTTCACAATTTCAATGAATATAAAAATAAAATGTTTAAAAATAAAAAAAATAGCTAAAAAAAAACACTAGATAGCTCAGAGGCTAACAATGAGACAATAATAAAAATCATGATAAATTACAGTTAAAATAGAGGAAAATATGACTGATAATTACATCATCATCTTATTAGCATGATTACTTTATCATTTTTATAAACATTATTATGATCATTATTAGGATCATTATTTTTACTATCATTATTAGTATGGTGATATAATCATCCTCTTTGAATGATCATTATTTGTCAGCTGTCATACAAGTTGTTTCGTTCTTTTTAGGTTCTTGTAATGTTTCACAATCAAAAAACACAACAAAATCGTCAATTGAATCATGATATCGTATAGATCGTCTGTAAGAACGTCTGAAGTGCTTAGATTGTACGGTGACTTTGGTCTTAGTCATGCTATTGATCACTGTTCCCTTATTTTCTACTGATCCGAGAATTTTTTCTAAGTGTTTAAGATAAGCAAAAATAGATTTCCAAGTAATGTTTTCTGCCGTTAAGCATTGCTGATTTTTTCCATATTTTTCATTAATTTAAATTTAAGCGTTTTTCAATTAAACGGTGATTCATGGTGTACTATAACAAAGAAGATATCAACAGAGAGAACACCCATGGGCACATCAGATTTCTTTTCTGCGACTTTTGCTACTACGATTTTGATTACATTTTTGTTTATTATTTTCAATAGTTTATAAACAAAAGAAGAAAAGTTTTTCTTCTTACTTTTTGTTTCGTTAAAAATT
Organism: Phortica magna; assembly: GCA_037044515.1. Lineage (NCBI taxonomy): Eukaryota > Metazoa > Arthropoda > Insecta > Diptera > Drosophilidae > Phortica > Phortica magna. Next base: position 15,130 of record JBAMBP010000293.1, read on the forward strand.
GCAATTTATCTGATTGAATTTGTGTGTTTTCAGTCAACCCGAAAATATGGAGTTGGAGTGCGATTTGGGTGCGATTCAGAACGAGGAATTGCTACGAAAAATGGTGAGTTGGCGCATATTTGTTATTTACTTTTTTAAAATGATTTGTTTTTTTTTTTTGTTTTTATTATGATTACTAAAACGGCAACTTTTCTAACTGAAAAAGTTCTTTTGTGTTTTTTATTGCATTCAATAAAATTTTAAAATGGAATACAAATGATTTTTGGATTTTTTTGTTTGTTTTGGCGATGCTTATAAATAAGAACGACACGAGTCAATTTGATTTTGATTTAATAGCAAAATGACCAAAATTTTTCGATTTTATGTTATGAATAATTTTTATTCTGTGAACTCTTGCTTTGTCACGAAACACAATGGAGGAGACATTATAAGGTATCAATTCATTTACAACACCATGTTTAAAGCTTCAATATGAAGTAAGAATTTTGAAAATTTATCGTTGTTATTTTTTAAGGTTTTTGAAATGAAAAGCACGAAATGGTGGATTTCTTGTAGTCCTTTTTCTTATTTTCATGTAATGTGTGTATGTAGATAGATATGTCTTCAGTCTTATTACATTAAGACGTGTAATTTTTTGCTTAATACTTTTTCAAAATAAAAAAAAGGAGCATCAGCAATTACATATATGAAGCATTGAGTACTCTTAATATGATCATGGAAGATCCAAAAAGTCAAAGTCAAAGAATGTAACTCCTTAAAAACTTGAGGATCGGTTTTCAGTTAACTGAAGACTAAAATCTCGACTTTGTAGATTTCGTGTCTGATATTCCAGACCTCTAGATTTCTTGCAATCATTTTTTGGATAGTAATAGAAACATAAATCTGTTCCAATGAAACATATGTGCGCTTACATACATGATATATATAAAATAAATAAGATAGGAATATTTTATAAAGTGATAATGGATGCAAATTAGTGTGTAGAGAGTATCAAGTATCTAGCGTAACCGAAGTAATTTTTTTCGCGTTTTGTGTGTCATTTTACGTGTGTGTTTTTTTTACACGAAATTTCTATGATTCGGCCAAGTCGAATTAAAATGAATGTGGGTTGACACCAACAGAGAGACTGACTGGCAGCTTTGTTGTTGTTGTTGTTGTTGTCATTGTTGTCCCATTACCAATTATCGTTAAAAAGTTATAAATTCATTAATAAATAAACTAAATAAAGAAGATTCAACGCAGACTCATCTTTCAATTCCAATAAAAGCGCAGAATTGTTATAAAAATAAATAAATAAATAAAAATACACTCATACATACATGCATACATACATATGGAAGAATGCCCACGGATTGGGCACGCACATGGCGCGTCCGTGGCAAAGAGGCTTGGCGCTTGCCATGAATCGATGGATTACTTATAAATACATAAATGATATTTATGAAATAACATTTTGAAATCGGAGTGTTAAAAGCAAAGAGAGTAAATGAAAGAGCGAAGTGCATGATACATATGTATATGTACGAGTATGCTGCAAAGGCCGATGACAGTGTCAAGTTCAAAAAAAGGTTGACTACGCTGCAGTTTTTCGTTCATTACGTTAAGCGACGATCATGATGGTCATGTTGTTGATAATGTCGATGATGATGATGATGATGATGATGATGATGATGCCGATGATGACGATGACGATGATGCAGCTGCCAACACTAATGGCGTTGATGAGTCATCATCGTTGCAAACAAACACACGCAAATGAATCAATTTCCATGCTTTGAAATGAAGTTTTATTGCTTTTTATGCTTTTATTTGTTTTTATTTAAAAATTTGTATTTCTGGTCTTTGCATGTTAAGTTAAGCGTGAAATTTATGTGATGGTCAATAAAAAAAGACGGCATCAGGCGAACAGGATTAATTCTTAAAGCTGCTCACACACACACACACACACACAGACACAGATACATAACAACAGCAGCTACAAAATATATAGAGAAGTTCAAATCAAGTTTGATTATGTTTATAAGAAAATCTCAAATTTGTCGTTAAAACTGTTTTGTACGATGACGTCATATCGCTGCAAAAAACTTGATCAGCTGATGACTGCGAGCAATTGCGAACGAGACGTCGCAGACAGTGGCAGTCGCAGTCACAGTTGTTGTTGTTGTTGTTGTCGTCGTCGTAAGCCGTAAATTTTGTTGTATAGTTTTATTTGGCCATGATTCGCATTCGTATTCAACTTAAATATTGTATTGAATTAGGTCTAAATGCATGTGGGCAGCAACACTGGCTGCCAGACGTCTGTCGGTGGCGGTGACAACAACAACACAAAACTGGAGCTCAAACTGAAACGAGTGTGGGACAGACAAATATACTGAATTGTGTCTTTCACGTATTTTAAATCAATAAATATGTACGTAAAATACAACAACAACAGAAACAACAAAAGAGAGAGAGAAAAAAAGAAAAACAAAAACATCCGCTCGCGCTTTATTTAGTAATATGCCGGTTGTTGATTTGCTCTCTCACACATTTTGCCGGCGGCTTTGTTTTTAGCTCTCTTTGTTGTTGCTGTTGTTGTTGTTGGGCAGATTGTGTGTGTTACACACGTTTTAAATGTTTGTCTGTCTGCTAAATAAAACATGACCGATCGTCGTCGTTCGACCATTGTATCAAACGGTCGAACTACTTGAGTTCTTGTCCGTCTCCTTGTCTCTGTTGTTCATATGTTGCGCTGCCTGCCTTGTCTGTCCGACTGGCACGTCTGGCTGCCAAGCCACTGTGAAAACGTGATTTGGCTTGGCTTTACCTCAAATTTGGGCTACTCTAACTGCGTTTAGCCGCTTTGATGTTATTGTTGTTGTTGTTAGCGTTGTCATAGCTGTCGTCATCATTACCATACGCAGAGTGTCATCGTCATTGTTGTCTGCGCGCAATGTCTTCAAACACAAGCAGCTGGCAACTTGAACTTAAAACCATTCTCCAAATTGATGCCTTTTCAAAAATGTATTTCGATTTATTTATACAAAGCTCAATAATAATTAATATACAAAATATGTATCATAATGAAAAATTCATAGCTAAACGATTATCTGTCAGTCAGTTGGATCGATGGAGCCAACTATCGATATGTCAACGCTAATCAATATTTTGATTTGATATGATCGAACAACTCTTCCTTACTATCTTTTGTGGTACATTTTTCACAAAGACCATACAAATTCTTATCATTGGCGAAGGTGGAGAAGAGGGTATATGTATATACACATACATATATACAAAAGTTTCGTCAATGCCATAAATAACGTGATTTGTTGTTTTTTTTGGTCAATTCAATCACGCACAGTTCACATTCATGTATGTTTTCTTTTAAATTTGATTTAAGATCAGTAACGTTGTAACACTGTAACGTTATTTGACGTAACATGGCGTAATGCGTGTTCACGTCACTTGACAAGTAAAACATAAATATTGAGTATGAGTAATTTTTTTAAATCGATGATTTTGTCATGCACATTGACGATGACTTGATCGTTATCGGCGTTGGCGACATTTGTTTATTCAATGGAGCAATATGATTTTGTTTTAATACGTTTTTTTTCCATGCATGACCTTTTAAGTTCTTATATATGTATGTACAACAAATATATGTTTGTTGTCATTATTGTTATTATTATTATTACTATTGTTGTAGTTGTTTGTTATTTATTTTATAAATTTTTTTAAGTATCTGACATAGCGTATGATCAAAGTAGTTAGTGAAGCGCCCACGTTCATTTAAAATTTTGTCACTTTGTTTTGTAGCATTTGCTCAATTAGTCAAATAATAAAGCAAAAACAGTCACTAACTGATGATTGATTGCGGTTGCAGAAAAAAATGTAGACAAATGACTTTTTCTTAAGCCAAGTATATCAAATTGTTTACTACTTTAGGCAAAACACAAATAAGAACATCTTTCTGGAATTGTTCTAGCTATACTTCAACCTGTGCTCATATCTTGTCTTTGTCTGCATTAATATCTGCTATCATTGTTCAACCTTCAAAATGAATGTAAAATCTCACATGATTCAAGCGATATGGTGTCTGCCTATTTGAGTCATGCATATGTATAGGTGCATGACACCATCATACTTTAATTACAGGCAACATAAGATGGTCATGTTATTATCATGGCTTAGAATCTATAAAAAAAAATGTATAGTAAGTCCTTATATGATATGATTAAATGGGTGGTAGAGCGGCCTAAAATGGTGTTGTTGCTTTTTGTTTTTGTTCTTTGACGTTGTCCTTTGGCGTTTAGCGGCGGCTGATTTTTTTTTTTTTCTCAATCTTTCTTGTCTTATAACGTGGACCGGTATATAAGACAAACAGAACGCACGCCTCGGCCTGTTCAGAGTTATTCTTGTTTGTTGTTGTTCTTGTTGAATGTGAGAGCAACGTGGTAGTAGCATATGAGCAAACTGACGCTCTCAGCTTTTAACGATTAGCCTCACCTTTTACTGCCTTTTGATAGTGGGCTTGACTACATTTGCACGCATATAACTTGTATTCTCTGCCGTTAACGTGTTCAGTGTATGTTATTACCACACCGCACCGCAGTAAACGGCACAGGCACAGCACCTTACCGTACCGTAACGTAACGTATCGTTACGTAGCGCAACGCTTCGTAATCACGACAAACAGAAACTCAAACTCACACGGCACGATCGTATTTGGTCATATCTGTTGGCTCTACTCTGTTTTCACAGCGTACTTTACGGTCTTGCACTGGGAGGGAGAGAGAGCAAGCTATTTCGTCATTCATTAAACTTCGTCGTAATGTACTCGTCAACATCCATCGTTGCTGTTGCCGTTGCCGTTGCTATCGTTGTTGTTGTTGCTGTTGTTGTTACTGCTGTTTTTGTTGTTCGTTTGTCATTAACATCACGGCTGAGCTTTGCAAACGCATTCGCCTCTCAGAGGTTTTGATTACAAACATTTCAGTCTGATTTTGGTGCTCGATCGATCCAAACGTTCTTTTTCTCTAATTCTTTGCTTCATATTAAACACGAAAAAACCGTCAAAAATAAAAAAATTCTCATTGCTTAAAATTTTACAAAATTTAATTTTTTTTATAATCGAAAAAATAGTTAAAAAAAGGAACAAACAAAACTCGCAAACAAAGTAAAACTTGTTCGTCAACAAATTTATTTAATTTTTTTTTTGTTGCTCGTATTTCTTTTAAAGCCGTAAAAAGTGTTGAATTCTCTTAACGAAACTTCCAATAAGCAAAACGTAAATTTCGCCGATCTCTCAACTTTACTGTTTTAAACTTTTTGTCCATTTTTTTTTTGTTGTGTTTGTTTTTTCGCCTTCATTTTTGTTTTGTTTGCCGGTACTATTTTTGTTGTTTTTTTTTCTGCGGTGCGGTTTTGACGCAGGCAAACTTGATAACAAATAAAAAAAGAAGAAAATTTTCGAAACAAAGATAGCTGTGCTGCGCATACGTGATAATTCCACAAGTCGTCTAAGGTGCGAAATACATATTCTTTGTTATTGGTAAATTATTATTTTTTTTATGATTAATTTGTTTATACTTTATTTAATAATAACAAAAAATAAGTTAAAGCATGAGATCAGACTTGGTTTTGGTGCGGCTTTGTTTGTATGACGAATTCTAAATTTAAAAGCTGAGCTCAAATAATGACTTGAAACTAATTTGCCAATCATTACTTAAGGTTTGAAAAACTCTGTTCAAGATCAATCTTATCTTTTCATTGCCTTTGCTCTTGTCTTTGTCTTTGCCTTTGTCGCTGTCTTTTGCTTAACTTTCTTTTGAACTCGATTTTATGCCACAATCCTACATTGTTGTAGGTTTTTGTTTTTTGTTTCTTGCATATATTAAATCAACGAACAAAAGTGGCAGTTAATTTGAATTTTAGTTACTTTCCATTTTGTACGACTGCATGTGTGTGTATGTGCGTGTGTGTACATAAATCACTACGGTCACCGCTGTTCGAAAACTCCCACTCGTCAACACTGATTGACTCAGTACAAGTTTGCAAAAAAGAAACAATAAAATGAGCAAAAAAAAACAACTCACAATAATATATGCAAAGTTATACATTTTTTGACTTTCTTTGTGCAAAAAAAAACCAACAAAAAAACATAAATTGGTAATATATATAAAGTTTAGAGTCCAACTTCATTTTTTGGCAGCACAATGAAGCTTTCACATTCGCCAAAGTCGCTCAGCTATTCTGTTCTCACATTTAAATGACCGAAATGCACTTAATTTGTACAATAATGGAACAGGTGTACAGCAAATTAACGTACAAAAACAATTACACACACACACACACAGGCACATACATATGCATATATAACACGTAGCTGCTGTGAAGTGTCTGAATAAATGACACAATTCTGCGTTTTTTTTAGTTAGGTCATTTTAATATGCGCAAAAAATAAATGTAAATAAAAAACACACGCAAACACGCACACATATACATATGTGTACAAGTGTACACACACACACACACACATACACAAGACGACCTTAACAGCATTTTGTAGTTTGACAGCAAAAACAATTAATTCTCAACAATTTTGCGAACAATTTCCTCGAAAAGTTTCAATGTCACGTAATGCCGCCCCGCCTCCTACCGCCCCACCACATTAAGAGTTGCCACCGAAGGCACACACATATTCGCAACTGTGCAGTTGGGCGTGAAAATGTATCTCCACTCAACTGAGCTGCGCTGCTTGCAACAGGTGGCCGCGCTGGTCGCATGTTGTTGTGCTTCCTCAATGATTTGAACTCGTGTCGCGCGTCTTAAATTGACTCAATTAAAATGTATTTAAATTTAGATTTAAAAAAAAAAGAAACAAAATTCTAATTCAATAACAAAATTGTGCTTTGCACAAAACAAAATAGAAAAAAAATTATTGTTATAATAATAGTGAAATAATTGTGACCTCCAAAAAAACGTAAAAAATTTGACACGAAATCAGCCAAAATATTAATTTATAAAAAATAAGAACAGCAAAAGAGACGAAAATAAAAGTAATTTATCAGTAGCAGCGAAAAACAACTTTTTCGTACGCGCACACGGAGCAACGTCAAATTGAAACCGTCCACGTAGCGGCGCTGCCGACGTCGACGCCGATGCAGACTTCGTCTCACGTCGCATCACTTTGCATCAGAACAGACCGGCGCAGCAGCGACGGCAGCAGCAGCGGCAGCGACAGCAACAGGTTATATGATGGTTATTGTTATTTGTGAAGGAGGAGAGGGTGATGTCGTATCAATCTGCTGCAGAGCGCAGTCGCTCATGCCTAACTGCGCCGTCAACAGCAATGATGATGATGATGATGACGACGACGACGTCTGAGCGTGTGATCGCTTGCTTGCGCTGCTTTTGTTGTTAATGTTGATATTGATGTTGATGTTGCTGTTGCTGTTGCTGTTGATGATGGTGTTAGTAATAACTGCGCGAATCAGCGATTCAATGGCGACTCGACGGCTTCGAGCTCCACCAACTGGTTATCATCGTTGGCACTTTTAGAAATTACGTCATTTAGCGAATTTTCGCTAAACACGACACCAGCGTCGCGTCAAATCAAGACTATTGAAGTCAAGTCAAGCCAAGCCAAGTCAAGTGAGGTCGACAAAATAACACAAGACGAGTCTAGACTTACTTTTTAGACGTTGACTATCAGCGTTTCTCTTCTTCTTCGCACAATTCTAGTCTTAGTCGTAGTCGCAGTCGCAGTCGTAGTCTTGCGCACATGCTGACTTGACATTTGAAGCAGCGCCATGATGTGTCCGTTCCAGCAACTTCAGCTAATTTACTTTATTCTTAACTTGTTTTTTGGTTTTGGTTTTGGTTCTGTTCTTGTTTTTGTTTTCCCAAATTGAGGTCTACCAAATTTGGTTAAGCATTGAATTTACCTACTGAGTCAGATCATGATTGCGCTACTTTTTGTTTCTGTTATGTTAGATGTTTGATATATCTTTTGTTTTGTTTTTAACTCATTGTTTAACTTGGCTTGTTGGCCTGTGAATTCATTATCACAAATTATATAATGTTATTAAGCTAAAACCTTTCAAATCAAAACATTAAATTTATGTTTTACTTTCACAAATATGGAAAATATTATCTAAAACAAGTAAAAGTGCAAAAAATCAGGCGATCTCACACTCTGAACTGGCATCGGTACATTGGAACATCATGCTGGCTCTCAAACATATAAACTAAGACCCATTAAATATAATTGACGATCGCTCAACTGTCTTAAGGAATCGCGCTCTTCTAATATTTCAGTAGATGCGAAGTGCGCGGATATGAGATAGATTCTTCGCGTCGAAGTGATAATTTCCTAATAGACTTTTGCTGTTTTAAGCCATTTGAAAAATACCTGAACTTTGAAGCAAAAGAATGAAAGTCATATTTTGAACAGAACAAGTTTTCTTTATATCCAATTAATAGTATTGGTTTTGTAGGGTAAACTAGTTTCGTCAAAGTCCAACATAATGTTCATGTTCGCCATTTCCGTGATGGCATTACTTGTGTTCTATGCACGACTTCTGTATTAATTAATGATTGCTATGTACTTTTTTTGCTCTTATTAAATTAAACATTAATCGTGTCAAATTGCTTGATTTCAATTCGGTTATCAATACAACAATCAAAGTCGTCTGAACTTTGTCATTTGCCGTCAGCACTAAAATCATTACCGTTACGTCACTAAGCCATATGGTGCTGTTAGCTAGCGGTAACTCAATTTCAGTTATTAACTATAAATAAATTTGTTCTTTATTTAATACTTAAAACATTTCTTGAATTTAATTGGCATCAGCAACGCGTCGACGCATGGCATCGTCATATCTAACATAAAATTTGACAAATTCAATGGACTTGTTGCCTTCAGTTACTGTTGGCAATAAACTGTTAAAGTCTGTAGATACATTTTGTTATTGTGTTTTTTTTTTGCTTTGTTTTCCTGTCAGTTGGTTAAGTTAAAGTGGTGATATCATGCACAGCACGGCACAGCTTGTTTAGCTGCTAACGTTGTTGACGTTGACATTGTTGCTGTTGTTGTTGTTGTTGTTGTTATTATTGTTGTTTTAGCACTTGTACAACTCAATTATGACGGTAACGTTTTAATCATTGTTTACACTTGTCTGAATTTCTTACTTTACATATACACGTTCACACACACACACACACAGAGAGACTCAGGCTAAGATACCGAAACACACATATTTATACACTCATCATATTTTGGTTTTTGTTTATTTTTATATAATGTTTTATTATAATCACCATTATCAAAAAAAAAAATAATTAAATAAATAAATAAACAGGCAAATTTGCACGACTTCGAGATACTCTAGATTGTGTAAAATTGTTGAAGGGACAGAGACACCAATCAGCAATTATCTTGCAAATTTAGTTCCAGAAATATAAGCGAGAGGAAGGGAGATGGCTAAATAGCCTATTTGGGTTTTCGAAAGGCATCCTCTTGCTGAGTGTTACATACTCTTGATTTGATCTAAGTGACTCTGTGCTAATGCTTACGTAGAGGGTATGCCAAAATGGAACAATTTGTGTTTTTTTTGCTGTCTATTTATAGGCATCGAAGTCATCGCAAGGCATAACTAAATTAATCAGCAATTATTTTTCAAATTTATTTATTTATTGTTGTTTTTTTTTTGTTTTTTTTTTGCGATCGGCTGCTCAGCGATAGTTGCATTTAGGGTCGATATCAATGTGCCTCCTAGAATTAATGACAAGCTGATTCGATCTTTTAGTCACCGACAGTTGCCTGTAATTCACGGTTTCAATTGGTGATTCTTATTCATTCAGAACAGTTTTGCCGTTGGCCGTCATAAAAAACAATTCAAAATTTCCTCTTTTTTTATTCTTGGGATTTTAGTTTTGTTTGTAATAATAATAATTACCATAAAGCGTAATAGATTGATTGTTACTATTAATTTATGCACATCGTTGAACGCCACCGCCAACATTTGATCGTTTATATTCATTGTAATGACAGCTTCAACGAATGCGTTCGCTGCTTTCAGCACAGTGTGTGTATCTGTGTGTTGTATTAAGCAAAAAAAAAATTAATAAAAAAAATATATATACAGTTCGTGCTGCACTTGCCCCAGCTAAAAAAGGCAACAGTCTGTGCAATAGAGGCGCACATGCGCGTGGGACCTCAGCGCGATTCAAGCCAAGCTGAGCACAAACTCGATGCTTTTCATTTAAGTTGTGTATTCAGTACGTTTAAAGCATTGGTTTAATTTTGATTTGTGGCTAATTAGCGCAAGGTCAATTGAAGATTGAAAAAATTGATATAAGAGTGACAGTTACAGTAACGATTTTCTGAATATTTCGCTTGTTATTTTACATTTACAGTGGCAACAGTCGAAGGATATTGAACACAAGAAGCAGATACGTTCGCATTTGTACAAGTTACGTGAAACTCGCTTAAAGAATCTCTATCAGAACGATACAATGGCTGATAATAACAATAGCGTTGCCGGATTCAACAAGGATCCTTTGACCACTTGTCATGGCGATTCGCTTGTCGATCAAAGTTTCCAGAGTCTCAAGTCAAAGGAGGTGCGCGATTCGATGAGTCCCACGCATGATATGAAGTTTCATTCGTTGAGTTTAAATCAACCGAACACCACCGGTTGGGATGTGCAAACTTCATCTGAGGTTAGCCCTGATGGACGTGCCTATCGTACCGAGACAGTCGCGAAGACCGATGGTAAGTTAATTGAATGGATTGTAAATCACGTCTTGATACTCATCTCATTAAAGTACAACAGCGCAATTATTGTCTATGTATTTGTTTGTGGGTTCATTTTGGTAAAAAAAAACGTTTACACTTCATACACTTACAGGCGTTGAAAAGCTTAATGGCGGTGGGTTGGCCGAATTTAAGGGTCGCAACGAGCAACGCTCTAGTGCTTCGCATCAGGGCGATGATCGCAACTTTGTGAAGAAAGCTTCGGAAAGTTCGAATACACATCTACAGGAGAAAGTCGTATTCGGTGATGAGAATTCGGGACATAGTGAAATGAAAATGAGCTCAACTACGTCCTCGTCAACATCCCAGGTTATATCCTCTTCGTCGACAGTTGAATACGATGACGCTGAGCCAGCCACTGGCAATCGTTATTTGACTGATAGTCGTCATCATAATCAACAGCAGCAGCAGCACCAGCAGCAGCAGCGTTTGCTGGAAGAGCAGATTCGCCAGCAGCAACAATTGCAGCAACAACAACATGAGCAGCGTACGCAGCAGCAGCGCTACGTCCAAGAGCAACAACAACAGCAGCAGCAGCAGCATCACTCGACCACCGAGCAGTATAATAAGAGTCATCAGGAGTCGAACACCACAAGCAATGTGGAGACGCAACAACGGTTTGAGGAGAACAAGCATTACGTTGACATGGATAAAGCATCACCCGAGTATCAGCGTCATGTGCAATACCTAATGGCACAGCCGGGTGAGGTCATCTCGAATACAGTTGAGTATCCGAAGCCGAATGTTAAGATGATTACCACGGTGAAACGCCTGCCCGATGGCACTATTGTGAAGAACAAGCGTTATGAGACGGAAGAATTGCGGCCTGCCAACGAGGAGGTACGCCAGCAACGCACCACGACTTCAACGACTCGAAATCAGACCAACAATGCACAACAGCGTCGTGTGCAGGATGATGAACGCTCAACCACAAGTTCACCGCAGTACCATAAACAACCTGTGGATGTGGTTGACAATGTGGAAACTGTGCGGCGCCAACAACAACAGCAGCAGCAACAACATGCCGACGAGGTCACAACTGAGTCATATTCGACAGTCAAAAAATCGAGTCGTCGCTTTTCAACCGAGACCACCTCTGAGACTATTGAGGAATTCGCCGATGATCGCTCATCACCAATTAAGCCAACAAAGCAGGATTTTAGTACACATGGCTTCCCATCCGTAAAGGCGCATAAGCCGACACAAGAATATCCAACCGATCGACCGCATCCGCATTCAAAATCGCACCCGCAGTCGCATCCCCAATCGCAACCGCAATCGCCGAGACAGCCTACAAATGATTTTTCGACTCATGGTTTTCCATCGGTACGAGCAAATAAGCCAACTCAAGAGTATCCTACTGATCGTCCGAGACCAGCCGATGCCGAATTCATCACAACAGAGATCAAACGTGGGCCGAACGGTGAGGAAATCGTCGTTGTGAAGTCGGAGAGGACCCTTAATAACAAGCAGAAGATGAGCTCCGAGCGGATTATTGAAACGGAAGTGGTCAGCGATGATCACCATCAGCCCGCATTGACACGCAGACCTCATCATGATGATTACACAACTCAACACATTCCTTCAACACGAAATGGTACACCATCATCACCTGGCGTGAGAGAGATTGCGCCACGTCATGGCACTCCAACACGCGAGCAGCCGTCAGCTGACGGTTACCCATCAACACGTTCGCCAACTAAGCCGCGACCAGACTTTGGCACACATGGGTTCCCATCGGCGCGCGACACTACTACGACAACCAACACAACCAGGTATGTCGAACCATATGGACCCAACACCACCACCACGGTCGATGGTGAAGTTGTGACAAAGGTTAGCTCTGCGACAGTGCGCAGTGCCAAGCACAATACCAACACCGAGCGCATCATCGAAACTGAGTTGGTTGAAGATTATGATCATTATGCACCAAATGCACCCGGTGCCGGACAAAGTCGACCACGCAAGCCGGAGGATTTTAGTACACACGGCTTTCCTTCTGTGCGCTCTGCGCCCAGATCAAGCAGTACTACGCCAAGCCGTGAGCAGCCCAGTAGTCCCCGTAGATCTCACCCTGACGAAGATTATTCAACGCATGGTTTTCCCTCAGTGAGATCACCAACGAAGTCTACACCCGATTCGCCCACTAAACGTGCTCCTACTGCAAATCGATCACCAACACGCAAGCCGTCCACACAACCCGGAGGTTCAACCGGTGCTGTGACCACCAAACGCACAACAACCAACACGACCACAGAGTCCTCACGCAAATTAGTGCAGAAGGAAAAAGAGGTCGATGCAGCACACCGTGCATTTGCTGCCTCTTTGCGCAGCTCATCACCTGTGGAGAGTGTTACAAGCCGACGTGACAGCAACTATTCAGATCATCCCAATCGACAAACTCCACGCTCAAGTGTATCATCGACAAAGACCTACAATAGGCGCGACACGCGTGAGGGCTCACATGATAGCAACACGCCATCAGAAGTGAGCCGTTTTAGCTCGACCACGGTGACACGCACGTCGCCGACCAAGACTGTTTCCAAAACGGTTGTTACAAAGCAACAACATCCCACTGTTGTGAAAACACGCACCGTGACTGGTTCCAGTGAAACGATCGATTTAATACCGCAGCGTTCAACAAGGTCACCGTCGTCGCCAGGAAAAGTACCAACATCGCCAGGAAAAGTACCAACATCGCCAGGAAAAGTACCAACATCGCCATTGACACCAACTGCACCAGTAGCGAACACTACTAAAACTACGGTTACAACAGTCACGACCAACACTAAGCCTATACCGGTTAACCAGACAACTGTAACAACGACAACCACTAGCACTACCACAACTAGCAACAAGAACAACGAAGTGCCAAAACCAGGTACGAACTAGAAACATGAAAATCTATTTTCACTTAAAAATCTATCTCGGATAAATGTGAACAAAAACAAAAAAAAACAAACCAATATACATATATATCCTTCAGATAACCCGTATACTACTAAGCCAGCCGATATATTCTCTTATCCTACTACTATTAACGAACAACCACTAACCAAGAACAACTACAACAACAACAACAACAGTAACAACAGTAACAGTAACCGCAAGACGTTAAACAGTAAAAAGAACAGCGATATTGTTACTGATACCGTTACCGATACCGATAACATCGATACCGATATCATCACGAAAACTCACTTCAACACAAATGAGGCGACGACGCTTGCCAAAAACGCGATTGAGGAACCTTTGTGCATTAAACGACATTACTACAAACTTGGTCCGTCCGATAAGACGACTGGCTCTGACTTCGACTCTGTGTCCACTCAAATTCTCGCTACAAATGACAAGAGCACTGACACAATTACTCCAATCACAAAAACTCACGACACAAAAACTGTACCCATTAAAGACGGTAAGCGTTGAATTTTCAAAGCAGTTAAGCTAAAAAAAAAAACAAATGAAATAAATGAAAAATAAAAAATATATATATATTAAAATCAAATTTTGATATCCACAACGAAACAAAACCTATTTATTCCTTCGGAAACGCACAATGGTACATAACAACTTGCATGAAATCCAAAATGGTATTCAGCACACGAACCAGTTGCTAGTCCAAAGCAAGTTAGTCCGAACGAAAGCGAACACGCTCACGCACACGCACACGCTGACGCACACGCACACGAACTTGCAGATACTTTTCAAATTGAGCAGTCCGAGCTGTCGCCTGCTGCTTTACAACTCGAAGCCGCAGCTGAGTTGCAAGCATTGATCGCAACATGCGCCGAAAGCCCTGTAACTTCAAGCGAGCTTGCTAGCCAAGAAGCGCCGCAAAAGTTGCATGGTATGTTGTAGTTGAACACCATCACTAATCTAAACAATCTTATGTGTAAATAGAACTTAATATGATTTATATGCAGAATATATATACATATGTATATATATATGCAATGTGTTTGCGAATTTTGTTATCAAATGTATGTATGTATATTCCCAATTGTAACCAATAAAAAAATATGATTAACAAATAAAATTAACACAGAGTAGTTTGAAAACGTAACTAATCCATTAATTTGCATGTAGCAAGTAGTATGTTGTTCATTTGGTCGATTTTTCTCCTTTGGTCGATCAAACTAATTACTCAAATTCTATCAAATGTTGTTGTATTCGGTGATAAGCTTATGCGTTGATATTCGTTCCCCCAACAGTGAAGTCGTCATATTCACCAGCACCTGTTACTACTACTACTAGTACTAGCAGCAATCCAAAAAACGCACTGTCAAACCAATCAAACAGAATTCCATTAATCCTGATGATCACAATGCCACCACCGATGATGATGATGTTGAATATGAAATTGACATTGAAGTTAATGATAATACACAGTTCATACCTAATGACAATGATCGTAAAAAGCCTTTAGATCAGATTACTAAAACGTCAAATGTTGATCGTAGGACTGTAGTGAGAGAGACCACTTTTGAGAAACAAAATGATCAGCCACAGACGCCGTTAGTTGATAGTGAGCCCGAGGTGGACAACGACAAACATTATACAGTTGAACCTAAAACCATAATTAATGAGACAACAACAAATAAGCAACCCAAAATTGAGCAATTGCCGAAATCTGTTCATCCGGTTGATAAGCCCCGTTCTAGGTCACAAACTCCTATTACCCAGATTGACTCAGTGCAATCGAGCCCATCGCAAAAGCGTAAAAGTCCTGAGCCTAGGGTGCACAATGACAAACCACGTGTCGATGAACTTTTCCAAACCCAAGTAAATACATTGAAGACTAAAACAAACAAAAACTTCAATGAAGAGTTTCTTATCAATGAACGTATGCCAGATATTGATGATGGAGTCACTTGATGGTGCATTCATTTCAAAGGATGATGAGCCCGAGGACGATAAGCCAACATTCCGTAAAAAAGGACTAAGTCGTCGTGAAACATTTGAGGATCGGTGTCGCAAAATTTTGGGCATGGAAGATAATGGAGATACTCAAGGCAATTTTACACAGTATCCTGACAAGGAAGATGTGTCGGAAACCGATGATGATAGTGAGAGAGTACCAAAAGTGCCAATTAACCACGAAACGGAATTGATTAAAAATACATTTGAAGTTAAGATTGAAGATTGTGTGGATGACGACGATGATGAGCGCACTACAACTATTAGAGAGATAAACAAGAAACCATTTGCACAGCCGGTGATTAAAGTGAATGCGCCTACTGGAACTGATGATCGTCCTAAATCACAAAAGCCAAAGGATGATGTGGAATTGGTTGACGTAAAAGAGATAATTAAGATTGCAACAGATAAACATCAAAACAAATCTGGTCCCTTGGAAGAGCAACCTGAGCCTGAAGAGCCTTATACAAAGCAGACTACAGGCAATAAACCAACTAAATCTTTCCCTGAACCGAAACATACAGGAAAGCCTTTCGAGCAGAAATATTCAAGAGACGAACCCTCTGAGAAAATTCCTATTAGAGACGAGCCTCGTAAACCGACGCGGGGTGATTCGAAGCCACGAGCTTCAAGTCCAACGACGACCACTCAAAGAACTTTTAATATAAATGAGGAAACAACAATTAGAAAAACGACACACCCATCAAAGTCACCTACAAGAACGTCTACATCACCAGCTCGAAAGTCGCCATTATCAACTAGAAAGTCAACGTCACCAAGTCGAAAGTCAACGTCACCAACTCGAAAGTCAACATCACCAACTCGAAAGTCAACATCACCAACTCGAAAGTCAACATCACCAACTAGAGGTTCAACGAGCCCTACAAGGCAGACCGATTCAGACCTTGAAACACACTACGTTTCGGAGAAGGTCATAAATTATGAAGATAGTACCTTAGCACGAAAAACTACGCGTAGGACATCGCCAACTAGCAGGAAGCCAACATCTCCTGAACGAAATGCAAGTCCGACAAGTGTGAGATCAGCACCAAGTAAAGACAAGCCAATCGATAGAAAGCCGAATGCCACTGAGCCCCAAACGAAAAAACCAGAAACGAAAAAGCCAACCAAACCTATACCAAAACGATTTGATGATGTTGAGGTCATTGAAAAGCGACGCACGTCGCAAACTAAGATAACTAATAAGACAACATCTTCACCGAACTCGAATCAACCGCTAAGAGATACACCGAAAGGTCAAGTGAAACCGATGCGACCAACGAAAGAGCACGTCTCACGCACACCAAGAAAAGAGAGTTTGAATGAACAACCTGTGTCGACCACGAAGCAGACTACATGTAAACCAAGCGAGACGCCCGCATCAACTATTAAAGATCGCTTACGTTCATCGCCTCTTAAGCGGAAGCCAAGGACAGACGATGTGGATGGTCAGTCGTCATCGCCTGAAGTCAGTCCGTCACGCTTGAGTGAACGTCGTCGTTCAAGTAATATTTCAGTGCATACCGAAATTATAATCGATCACGCAACTCCGAAATCGCCAGTTCTTTCGATGAAGAAGCCAAAGGAGAGCAAGCCATCAGGCCAGCAACCGATATCGCCAATACGTAGGTTGCCGGTCACTGAGCGTAAGGAGTCTGCTCCCGTGCCCCGCGTGACACGCCGTGATAAGGATCTGAAAGTAACACGCTCTACAAGTGAAAATGTTATTAAGGTAACCAATGGCAAGGTACCCACGTCTAAAGCCAAGATACCCGAGACAAATACTCTTACACCGAATTCTGCCCACAAGCCGGCTGATCGTGGTCGCCCAAGCAAGTGTTTCACTACAAAGACTATCAATCTGACCACTACCGGTAGTTTAATTAATAGTGAGGATATGGAAAATGTTATTATTGATATTCAGCATGCAAAAAGCTCCCGTGAACCATCGCCGGATAAGATTGTTCCAACGCCGGTACCTTTGAACTTCGACACAGGCAAGCCACGCTATCCTGACGTTGTTCAGGAGCCCGAGGATGAGCCACGCAAGAAGCCTGTGGTAAAGAATATACCTATATTTGAAGAGGAAACTAACGATTTTATTGGTTGTCAAATATCTGAGGTCAATATCGATCAAACAAAGAAAATAAACGATATAACTGATAATCCAGTTGATGAGGAGTTTTTGGATAATCCTACTATTGAAGCGCCCCAAAGTCTTGACTACACCGTTAATGGTAGGCCAGTTGATGATTCTTTGCTAAGTGTTCACGAGAAGGTTTCAAAGTTCACACATAGCGCACAAGAGATTCAAAAACCAAAAACGTCTATGCCGTTTACGCGTGAAATTGATGAGAACACAAAAATCCCCGAAGACGATGAATGCTTGCTAACAATCAATCAAAAGGTTGACAAATTTCTAAAAACAGCTGAGGGAATTACCAAACAGCCTGTCACACCAACTAAGGAAATTAAGCGTCCAAATTTTGATGATATTGACGAGGAGTTACGTCATGATGAATGTACATTGTCTGTCTCACAAAAGGTGCACAAATTTATCGATACAGCGGAAAAGCTCGCGCCAACTGTACCACAGAAGTCTCCTAGACTAGTTGCCAATATTGAGCGACATATTTCACGTCAAAGTGAGCCTGGCGAAGAACCAGTATCTCCACATGACGAGTCTGACACTGATAATGAGGATGTTGAACCTGAATCTTCTATTTGGCAAAAAAACACGGAGATACAGAAAACTACGAAGAACAACAACAGAACTATCAACGAAACTTTTGAAACTAATGAATTTGGTCCAACCACAGATGATGATGATGATGAACTTATTCCAATGACGAAAACTCATACAACAGAGATTGAGTTAAAACGACAAAAAGACATCCTTAGTAGACCAACAGTTTTTTCAACAAATAAACCAACAGAAACTAGACCAAACTCGTCTTCTCGTAGTCCAAAGGGAAATATGCCAAAACCAAAAACGCCAATTTCGCACACACCAGAGAGATCCAGAGAGGCATCCATAATCTCTGATGAACACGAGACACTAAATAATAATCAGACGACAAGAGTAACAACACGGTCTCGCTTCGAAAGTCCAAAACAGGAGCCAAGAAGAACACCATCTAAAGAACGACCACATCCTAAATCTGGACGTTTCACAGATGATGAGGATATTCAACGGGAACCAGTTTCGAGGAAGAGAACAGAAACCAAGAAAACTACCAGAGATAGTGTCAATGAAACTACCAATGAATCGTATGAAGTAAGAAAACTCGTGCAAACTCCAGATGAAGATGACGATGAAATAGTGCCGATGTCGAAGACACATACAACTCAGATTGAATTGAAGCGACAAAAGGATATCCTTAGAAGACCAACAGTTTTATCAACAAACCAACCAACAAAACCAACGGAAAAGAAACCAAACCTACCTGCTAATAAGCAGTTCGGTGTAACGGCAATGTCGAAGACTCCGATAAGCTCAAGTAGGCCTAGAGAAAGTGTCAGGAAACCCGATGAACGAGAGCCACAAAAAAATTATCAGCCTATTAAGCAAGAGCCATATAGAAAGCCATCAGCTGAACGAAATCTACCTAGGTCTGAACGTGTCATTGATGATGAAATGGAACCTTCAGTTTGGCAGGAAACCACAGAAGTAACGAAAACGACACGAAATAAATTTATGAAGTCCACAAATGAATTATACGATGACAGGGAAATTGAACCAGTGTCAGACGACGATGATGAAACAGCTCCTACATCGAAAACACATACAACTGCAACTGAATTGAAAAGGCAAAAAGATACAATCAGCAGACCGAAAACGCTTTCACCAAGTCGACCAACTAAGCCGACGGATAAGAAACAAAGTTTGCCTACATATAAAACAAATGGAAACACAAGCAAACCCAAGACTCCGACAAGCTCAAATAGACCGGAGAAGATAAGAGGAGCACCCGAAAGCTGTGATGAACGGGAGACATTTAAGAATTATCGGACAACAAACGTTACAACGACACGGTCTCGTTTCGAGAGTCCAAAACAAGAGCCAAAAAGGAAGCCGTCGACCGAAAAACCACAACGTAAGCCTGAACGTATCACAGATGATGAGTTAATTGAAACAGAAGATTCAGTTTGGCAGAAGAGCACAGAAACAAAGAGAAATATTCGAGATAAAGTAATCAAAACTACTAGTGAATTGTACGAGATAAGGGGAGTCGAGCCAACTACAGATGACGACGAATTAGTACCTATGTCAAAAACCCATACAACTGAAATTGAGTTGAAACCGCATAAAGATATTGGCAGAAAGCCAACAGTTTCATCATCAAGCCAACCAACAAAATTGACTGAAAAGAAACCAAGCTCACATGTTAATAAGCAGTACGGACCAACATTAAAATCGAAGACTCCTCTTACTAGCACAAGTAAGCCAGAAAGGCCCAGAGAACCATCTTATCAGACTACAAATATTACAACGACCCGTTCACGTTTTGAAAGTCCCAAAAATGAGCCAAGAAGGAAACCATCAACAGAACAACAACCATTGACCAAACCAAAATCCAGGTCAACCTCCGTTGTTGATACCCAGTATACTGACTCTGAAACTGATGTGACAACTAGTTCTTCAATTAAGACAACCAAATACACACAAAATCCTGAGTTAGGTCGACCAGAAAGTGATGATGAGCTGGAAATCTCACACAGTCCTATTAGAGGTGTTGCTACGTCCCCGAATAGGCGTAACACAACCACAAGAACCACCGTAGTCAATACCACTGAGCACAGCACTAAGCATATACCATCAAACTCATTGTATTCCAGTCCAGATACTGAAAATGTTGACCAAATTTTAGACCAATCCCTACCACAGTCGAAGCCATCAACTCCATCTTTACCAGCTCATGTCAACCCATCAAATGTTGAACGTTCACGCATTGGTGTCACCGATTCGGTGGCAGCACGACGAAACATTTTTGAAAATCGCGGGGCAAGCCCTAAGCCTTCGCGCCCTCAAAAGCCTCTTGAGAGCGGCCGGCGCCCCTCCTATATGGACCACACAAAAAGCTCTTTGGAGCACATCAGGCGTGACTCACTTGAAATAAACAAGACCAACTACACGCGCAAATCCTCGGTGGAAGATGATGGACCTTACGAGCGTAAGCCCAATAGCGCTGTAAAATTTGAAGAGCCAAGTAAGCGTGCAGCAACTCCTCGTAAAGAATCGAGTATAAGTATATCCGAAGATATCGATATCGAGGAAATATTTGATCTTGAGGTACTCGAGCAGTTGCTAGATTCTGTGACCTCATATGAGCTACGTCGCCGTATACGCGCGCAAATACGCTTGGTCAAGAAAAATATCATTAATACGTCTAGTTTGACAGATGCACAGAGCACAACTACTCAGCAGAAGACTTCCAGGTTGACAACTTATTCGACACAGTTACAAAAGGAAGAAGAAGACAGCGAATATAAAAAGCATCACACCAAGTCGTCACCGTTGCGCAGTCACAGTCCCAGTGTCAGTCACCGACCTTATGAAAAAAATCAACCAGAGCGAGAGGGGCGTGATAGGTCACCTAGGGATCGAAGTCTTAGCCCCAACACAAAGACGATTAGAAGTAGCCGTAAGGAAGTGCGACATGTCTCAGGTCCTCAGACTATCACAAGCAAGTACACACGGACCGAGCATGTTGATTATGGTACTGTGCGCAAGCAAAGCTCCAATTTATCTTCTGATGATCAGTTTGAATCAAGTCCACCCGGTAAACCACCGGTAAAACCACGTGATCGCAGCCACAGTCCGTCACAACCCAGAAATAGAGATAGTCCTCGTGCCACTAGTGGCGAACGCAGCTTACGATCACCGTCATTAGAACCACGTGATCGTAGTCGCAGTCCACAACATACAACGACGAGTAATTCGACTTTGACCCGGGACTATGTCAACCAACATAATACAGTCAGCCATAAGACTACAAAACAATCGCCGGAACGTCGAACAAGTCCTATTGGCAAAGCTAAGTTGCAGTCACGTGATCGCAGTCCACAGACTCATAAAGGCGGCAGTCAACGTGTCGAAACAACGACCAAAACGACCAGTGTACGCAGTACAACACAATCGCCTGAGCGACGTTCCGGCAGACCTAAGACGGAAGACAAAGCAACACCAATCTGGGCTGATCGACGCAATGTATTAAAAGCCAATACTACGAACAGCACTGGTACAAAGAAAACTCCAACCGCGCCTAATAACTCCTCATCGAAAGCAACACGTACGACAACTATGACGAGCAGCAGCAGTACCACCAGCAGTCAACAACGGCGCCAAACAAAGCACACTGAAGAGGATTCAATCACTTCCAGCTATGGCATTGGACCGACGGACGAAAATGGTTTGCCGCTTTTCGGCATACGTGCACTCAAGAAGAAACCACAATCAACTGTACCTTGTGAAACAACCGAAGGTAAGTAATATTAGTGTATAAAGTAATGCTCGATGTAATCCCATATATATTTATGTACAAATAGATGTCACAGGCTATGTCATTGAGGAGAAATATTACTCGGACAACAAATCACCACCAAAGGTAGAACGCAAGGAGCTTATCTACTCAACGAACGCTGATGAATTGTTGCAGTTGCAGAAGCAAGTGGACAGCCGCAAGTCATCTAAGGATGATGGCAGTGTTGTTGTGCGTGAGTTCAAAAAGATCGACCGTGGTCAAAACGAATCAACAGCGTTGACATCCGCTGAAACAGATGACTTTGCCAGTACAAAATATGTGCGCCGTGGCTCCGTCAAGGAAATGAGTGAGAAATTCATAAGCAAGGAATCATCACAATCAGTAACTGAATCTAAAACGGCCACCAACGGCTCCAATTATCCAAAAGCGGGTCTTATACTACGTACGAACTCGCGATTAAGCTCAAAAGATGCATCATCATCGGAACACGAAGCTGAGCCAGAGACCGAGGACAGCGAATCAAATGACGTTTGCAGCGTTATAGATGCCACTCAACGTGGCGAACACGAAGAGTATATTAATGAAAGCGAAAGTGAATGTGAATCGGTAAAAATTCGTCAAAAATCATCATCGAAAATGAGCAGCAGCTCCAGTTCGCGCACACAATCGACACGATCCTTCCTTAATAGCGGCGATGAAACTCGCATTGTG
Organism: Phortica magna; assembly: GCA_037044515.1. Classification (NCBI taxonomy): domain Eukaryota; kingdom Metazoa; phylum Arthropoda; class Insecta; order Diptera; family Drosophilidae; genus Phortica; species Phortica magna. Next base: position 38,050 of record JBAMBP010000293.1, read on the forward strand.
ACGAGCGTTGATGATGTGCTAGAACGTATGCGCAATGCTGATAACGGTAAGTAGCATCGTCTGGTGATCAATAACGTGTGTATGTTAATTACAAAAAAAATGTATTTCGTTTACAGTTGTGGAAGAAGGAGACACCGCTGAGGATCAAGAGGCACGTGCTCTCTTGAATAAATTTCTAGGTGCCAGCGTCATTATGCATGGCGTGGAGAGCGTTCTGCCTATGAAACAACAACAAACGAAAACCACAACGACAACAAAATATGCAAACCGTGGCGATGTCAGCGATAATCATAGCGAACAAGCGGTAAGTTTTCCAAAGCATTGTTTAAGACTTTTAGTAACATTTGTTTGGTTATGTTTGATGCACAGTATGAAGCGAACGTAACCAAAATGATAAAAATACATCACACAAAACTATATATGTACATATGTTCTTATGTTCTTATAAGCGAAATATGACTCAATCTCTCACTATTCAGGGAACTCCGGAATTATAGGTTCGATTCAGTTGAGATTTCGTATAGTGTAAGTCCTGTTCATTTGTCAAGCAAAGGCATATAAAGGCAGCTAAGTCCTAAATGACGATGAGTATTTCGGCAAGGTTTATTGCACTTTCAACCCAATGTTACATGTAATTACGCTTATGTTCACTTAAATCGTACTCGCTCTCACTTTCGTGTGCTCATTCGTTCATTTGCTCTTAGCCGCTGTTCCTTTTCATTTGTTTGTTTTTATTATTTTTCTTTTTGTATTGAAAAATCATACTGTAAACTGTTGTGCATGTTAACAAGTTCAAAGTAAACACAGAAAGTCTTGTGAGGTGTGAAATGAGTTTCATGCATGGACAATACGACAGCAACAACACTTCGTGTGTTCCCGATTGTGTGCTATGCGAGTCTAAACGATTCCGCCCGAGTGTGTTCGGTCGCATGTTCGTTTGAGGTCTGTGTACGTGTGCGTGTGTATGTAAACATGCGCGTGCTATTTTCTGCGCATGTTATGCTCATTTTCCGCTACACTTTTCACAGCGACGTGTGCGTGCATGCTTTTTTTTTACGTACGCCTTTCACTACAGGAGCGTAAAAAGAAAAGAAAAGAAAAAAGAAGAACAAAAACACCGACAAAGACAGCAGCGAATGGAATCGAATTGAATCGAGTCGAATCGAGAACACGTTCAAGCGATCAGTACACACTCAGAGGCGGAATCGAACACACTAGTACACTTGTTCAAATCGATCAAAATCTCAAACCACCAAACAGTTATAATTGAAATATTTTGTTGTTGTTGTTGGTGTCACTGTGCGCGAAGACTGAATTTTTTTTTTCAAAAAACCAAAAAATATAAATACATAATTAAAACAACTAAAAAAGTTATTCACAATAAATTCATATTGGAATAGAATTTTTACCTAAGCGTGAAATAAATCAAAGGAAAGAAAAAACATTTTTTTTTTGTGTTTGAAAATTATATATTCTGCGCCGGCTTGAAAACCAACACACACTCACACTCACCAAGAGAAAATCCTACCAAATAAAGTTAAAAGCAACGCTAATTGCAAAACAAAAAAATTAAAAGAAGAAAAAAAAGTCGAACTAAGAAATTTTGAGTATCTAGATACAAAGTTTTTGTGTCGCAGTGGAACGGAATCAAGTGTAAGTGCAATCCATTACAATCCATTTTCAAAACAGCAGCAACATGTCATACAAAATACGAGGGACAGAACCATAAAAGTGAGAACATTATGAGATCTTAACGCTTTTTGGATGCCCGATTGGCGTTACGCCCCCAAAATCCATTTATATACGCACAAAGCACGGCCAAAATCAAGGCAATACATATATCATTGCGGCGAAAGCTTTGCCTGCCCATCGAATTATTAATAATAATTATGGATTTTGTGGGACAATCGAATTTTAAGATGAACGTCAGTCGGTATGCCATGTTTCGAACTTTGAGGGACGCACAAATGAATGAATTGCTAGATTGACTTATCATTAAATGATTATTATTATATACATTATTATGTATAATGCTTATAAGCATTAAATATGTAAATAGATTTGTACAAATATATGTTATGCAGGGCATATAAAATAGTCGCGCAAACCGAAAGTAAAAGCACAATTTTTTTTTAAGTTATGCATAATGTTTAATGCGCATAATTTGGTGAACAGAATTTCTGCTACAACAACTTGGATGCACCTGAATAACACACACGCACAAAGCGGTCAAAAGCATCAAAAGAGATACAAACTGTAAATCGGCAAGCTATAAGATACACGACCGAGAGACCGACAGTTAGACGAAGCAAACACAGAGCAGCGGGCGGACGGATGGACGAACTATATGTGTGGTTGTGTGTGTGTGTGTGTGTGTGTGTGTGTCGGACGAACGAACGGTAACACGAAGAAAAAAATCAAACAGCCAACGAGCTGCCAAACGAATGGCGATGAGCGCTGAGCGCAAAAATCAAAACCAAAACCAAATCAAAAATAAGGAAAAAAAAAAGAAAATGCTTGAGAAAAAAATTTCACTAAAATAGAATTGGATAACTATTTTTACAGACACATAGGCAAGGCAGCGAGATATTTATTGGAGCGAACACAACAAACCAACTCAACTCGACTCGACTCGACTCACACGCAAATGAATCCAATTCACTACAATGCCAAAGCAGATGCATGCCGCATATAGAGAGCGGCATGAATCGCCGGTTTGCGGGCATACAATAATATTCAGAATCGAAATATTTTTCCAACCGGACATGTTGGCATTGTTGTTGTTGTTCCTTTCATTAGATACTCTGGATAGTAAAATGTATGAGACATCAAACTATAATTACAGTAAAGAAAGCATTTCCGTTCATAAATTGTATCTGATATACATTTGCCTGGCTGTGGCATGCGCCAACCGCCAAAATTAAAGAGCTGCAACCAAAAGTTCTCAAATCAGAACACTTCTCACTAAGTATTACCGTTATCCAACACCTTGAAAGGCGTACTGAGATTTGTATTGCTGTAACTATTTTGGAAACCTGTAATTGGTATTAGAACATATACAAATAATAATTAGAACATTACTAGGATGAAGAATTGCTATGTGCAGCGTGCTTAAGTGTTCGGCATGGCTGAGTTAAAGATGTTTTTTTCTGCTTAGTTTTTGTCAAATGATATATTTTCGAAAATTTTCATTCCAATGCGATTCAGTTGCATACACAAACACACATACATATATGCACGCCGTGTTGCATGCAACGCGTTGCACAGACCGGCAGCGCTGGGATGACAACTGACAGTTCATCAGTCCCCGCAGGAAATCTGTTACAAAAAGCGCGTGAGCTAAATTTTTGCGCCAGACAAGAGAAGAAAATTCTTTTGTACTCTCGGGCTTTTTTATACTTTTCCCAAATCTAATTTCACCACTGCATTCCCAAAATGAGAGACACACAAAAAGAAAGAAACAAAAACTTGAAAAATTCCTAAAAACTAAAAACTTCGGAAATTTCGACTGAGACACAAACGTTGAGTTCCGTTCCCATTTTCAAAATCAGACGTTGCTGTTTATAACGCTTTGGGGTCTTCAACTCGTTGTTTGCTCGTATGCATATATGTGTGTATGTGTGTATGAGTGTGTGTGTTGATTTGTTGCATGCATTTCGCTGCAACGTGTGAACAATTTTTATATTTAGCCTCGAAATAAATCTATTTCGATATTAACACCTTATCTGCACTTTGCTAATGTTCAGGCCTAAGAATAGCTGTATTTAAAAATATTTGAAAAACATTTCTTAAAACAACAGAAAGGAAAAGAAAAAACCAAACGAAAAAAGAAAGCAAAAATGATCGCGTATCATGTTTGCTTTATATATGAAAAGCTGCGTTGACTTGATTCAAATGTGACAATAACAGGTGCAAAATAGATACATGCACACACATACATACACACACTGTGTCTGTGTGTGTGCATAGTTGGTATTATGTAACACGGTTTAGAGTTTTGACAAGTGCATTTGGCATTCCTTGTGCTTCAAACATGCGTTCGGCCTGTTTAAGTTGGGAATGTAATTTTATATATACATAAGAACATATGTATGTCATTTGCGAGCGCATTCCACGCACGAAATCTTGTTGCATAGTGAAACTCAAAGATGGCATGAGTTGTGTACGCTTCGACTTGCAACATTTATAATTATTTTCATTGCTGAAGCGAACTCACATTGAAAATTGTTGATGAAATTGTTTGAAACAAAGATTTTTCAATGTTCGTAAATGGTCTCCAAGCGATTAATGGACAGAATGACATGCCTAAGAATAATTGTTCTTGAAAGTCCCACTTTCAAGCTATTATATACAAGAGGTCTTTGCACAAATGTATGTAAATTTATATGTATTGGCATATGTTGAAAGCATGCCCGACTCAAAGCGCTTAATTCGTCTTAGTTCGTTTCAATTAAATTTTCTATAAAAAATTAAGAAAAATAAACATTTATATGTAACTACATGTAATATGAAGCAGAGTAATCAATCATGCCCCATTAAGGTCAAATTCGACAGTTTTTTTGTTACTAAGCAGAAACAATATAATGTCTTAAGCTGAGCGAAAAATGTTGAACATTTCTATGGATACACGAAAAGAATTAAGAAAACAAATAACATGTACAAATATTGTATAATAAATATAGACAGCCGAAATAACATAAGAAGATATAACAATGGCCTTGGTTGAAGAATATAGAACAATAATTGTCAGCTGTCGCAACGCGTATACGTGAGGATCTTCCAAGTGGGTGTCAAGCAACGTCGACGCTTATTATTATATTAATGTCTGCTGATAAATTTTTATTGATATAAACAATATGATCAGGAAAACGAAAAACAGGAAGCGAAAAGCAATTGGAAGTGAGGTCTTTGCAACAGCGTAATTAAGAGTTGAATAGCATCGCTAAATATAATTTGAAATTCAAATTATTTACTTGACAAATTCAACAAATTAATCATACAAGCAGACAACAATAAAGCCTCGCGCCAGTGAGCGGGGCGATCGGGCTGCGGTTGTCTGCGGGGTCGCGCTGTGCTGCAGCAATATTTGTGTAATTACCTTACAATTAACGTAAAATGCAAATATACATGCATGCATATGTGTAAAAAGGAATACAAAGTAAAAGCCAAAGAAAAAAATAACATAGCACTGAGAAATGAAATGACAAATCGTTTGCTGTCTTGCCAATGAATCGTCGACTCATCAGCGCCAAAGAACAACAAATAAGCCAAAAACAAAATAAGTACAAAACAAGAAAGCAAAAACAAAAACAAAAACAAACGTACTAAGGCGACTTTTCACTTTGGTTACTCGTATAGTAATGGACGTACCGCCGATCTTGGCTGACTGCAACTGTGGCACCTGCAAGGTCGTTAGTTGCATTTGGTAATGCCCCAAATCAGTTGGTCAAGTTCATAAGATTCGCTAGACTTCTTTTGAAATGCCGCACGTCTTTCAAAACACACAAATTCATACCTTTGGCAGAGGCAAATTTAATGCTTTCGTAAAGACTTGATTGGAAGAAAAGGTGTCAAGAAAATTTTCCATTTCTTTCGCTAATTAAGCAAAATTTTACCTTTTCATAGATTTTCGTTAGAAAAACTTACAAATACAAATGCTACACAATCAAGTATGCGGCATACATGACAGTGACATGCGCTACACCCAACTCTGTTGTTCAACCAGATAGTTTGCAGGCTTATAAGCCGAAATTCTTCGGAACAGCAAAGCGACAAACGACCGTTTAAGCTGTTCATAGCCATATATGTGTATATATAAGTGCCATAGGGTCCCAAATGCGCCTACAGGGTATAAACATTTCAATGAACTGTTGTTGTTGTTGCGAGTTCGTTCCCTCGGTTGGCGGTGCTGCGCTTGGCAACACATCACCAACAGACTAGCCGAATAACGTCACATGCGTCCGAAATAGACACATTTTCCTTTTAACGTAAAATGCCGCAAACAGACAACGAGGAAGACGCGAAATGACGCTTTTAGGCAAATAGCGTGAAACGCAAGAAAACTCTGATTATCGAAACATATATTCAGCTTTTTTTTCTTGTATGAATGACAATCGAATTGGGCCGGAAAATATACAATGCACGAAAGTACAAATGTGCTTTGTTTACAAGCCAAAAAATACATATAATAATAATAAAAGTATGTATATGTTTTGTATATAAAAATGATTATCATCCAATGATGAAATGAAACAAGTAAGAATGCTGTGCGGAATGTGGCGGGGCGCACGCCTACAAACTACCCTTTAATGATGTAAAACTTATCTAAAGGCATAAATTGTGCTGAATTTCATTAATTCATAAAAGATTTTTGGGCGCTATCAAAAAAGTATTAATTATAAGAATAAACGTCAATTTCAAGTAACCATTTTTATACCATGGGTTTCTAGAGGCCTCTGTAATGAGTATACTGCCGAATTTAATTACTACAATTCTAAAATTTACTATATATAATATAATGAGGCAGAAAAATAGACAGACAGTCGTGGGTCTATTGATGCAACTTCTGTTATTGTTAAAGTTTATTATATATACTTTATTAAATCGGACTTTCTGTGATTATATGCGTGCAAGGTCTCCCAAAATTTGTGTGTAGGGTATACAAAAAAGAAAAAAGGAAAGAAAAGAAAAAGCATATTTTAAATGCGTAAAACTTAAACAGAAACGATAAAAAATTCGAGTAAAATTTTTATAAGTAAGAAAAAAACAACACCAACAACAACAACATTGCCTTTTCATATGTATTGGTAAAATGATTTATAACTAAAAATAGAAACGCGTGTTTCTCGACCATTTTTGTTGTCTTTTTGTGTATTTTTTGTTCGACTCTCTTCTTCGTTTCGCTCTCCTCACCTCACCCCACCCCACCCCACCTCTGCTCACCACTCAACACAACACAGCATCTTTGTTTCGTTTTGAGTTATTTTTCACTTTTCCTCATCTTTGAAATTTTCTCAATAGTAGAAGAAACAACAACAACAACAACAATAACAACAAAAATAAATAAATAAATACTTTTGACTCGTTTGCTTACCAAATAAGGAAAATTTGCTTAATTTAAGAAAATCAAAGAAAATAAAAGCAACGAAAAGAAACTGAAAAAAGCAAATTAAATGAAATGAAATTACGTTGCACATTTTATACTAAAGAAATGCAAAAAAAAAACCATATTTTTGTGTGTCGATGTGCATGTGAATTTTCGGTTCCGGTTTGGCTGAGGAGTGCGCGTGTTGCCAATGTTTTAAAATTAGAAAAATGAGCGAAATGCATTTGTTTTTCTTTCTTTCTTTCTTGCGTGCTTGTTGGCTTTCAGCATGGCGTATACGCAATTAGCTTTAATTGATCATAAATTCATATGAATTTATGTTGTTTTTGCCAACTACAATGAAACTTTTTGGAATATTGATGTGCTCTTAATGTGCGCGTTATATGACAACAGCAATAGCACACACACACACACACAATCATAGTTAGATATACGCCGCCTTGGGTGTGTGTGTGTGTGTGTGTGACAAAATAGTGGCGAATTTTTTTGCACATTTTGTTGTTCTCTTATTTTTGTTTGTGAAATTCGCATATTATTATTGTTGTTGTTGTTTTAAACGTTCAGCACAACAAAGTGCCGAAGATGAAGAAGAAGAAGAAGAAGAAGAAGCAAAAACAAATGCGTTCATCACCTGAATTTAGCTGAACTAATTAACAACAACAATAACAACAACAGCTGCCTACAAACATTCTTTTAACGTGCACACAAACACAGACAAAGACATTTACGCTGCTGTTGCTGCTGCCGCTGTTGTTGTTGTTGCTATTGTTGTTATTATTTCGTATTAAGCGCATTAACACTCTCAACAAATCTCTTATGCTCTCGTTTCGTTTCTCTTTTGCACAGGTGAAAACCACACGCATAACGAAAACGATTAAATCTGGGAGCTCCTCATCACCAGTTACACGCACAACTTGTGACATCGAGGAGATCTGGGACGAAGAAATTCTAAAGCAACTGGTAAGTGCAATTGCATATATTAATACACACACACACACACACACACACATATATACAAACACACATAATGTAAAAGTACGGTTGCATAACAAAATGATTAATGATTATTTAATCAACTCTGTGCCTGACAGCTTGAACAGGCGTCGACCTACGAGGAACGTCGAAAAATACGTGCACGTCTACGTGAACTGATGGCGGAACGCGAAGGTATGCAAAAAGTTTCAAAATACGACATATAAAAATACTAAGCAAACAAAAAAAAAATAAAAATAAAATAAATACAAGAGTATAAAAATTTAAAACAAAATAAAATAATAAAAATATAGCAAACTAATATTTACATTTAGTTGGGCATAGCAGCACAGGTTCACATATCATTTTGGTGATTGGTTTCTTATAACATTTAATATTATTATCTCAAAAAAAAAAAAAAACACAAAAAATCACGTACACAAACAAAAACAAAAATGTATTGTTTTTAATTTAATTATTACTATTACTGTTATTTTATAGATGATACAATACATCATTATAGCTAGTTAGATCTCTCAGTAAATGATACAAACTATCTAACAAATCAGTCAAACAATCTTCTATCTATCAACCAAACAAGCAAACAAGCAAACAATCAAAGCAACTACAAAAGCAGGCGAAAGGTATTGAACATATTAAGCGTCGACATGCAACAAGCATTGTTATTTTGTTTTTTTTTTTATCGTACATCTTTGTGTCGTCACAATTGCATACCAAACACTTTCTTGCTCGCCCGCTTACTCACTGTTTCGATCGTCGTACGACAACAAACGTCATACTTCAATCGATCAGTTAGTCAGCCAGTCAGTCTTTCAGTCATCTGTCAGGACACCCCAAAATTGGCGTAAATTTTTCATTTTATTATCGTCTTTCTTTTATTGTAACTTTTTCTTTTGATCGTTATCGTTTTTGTGCTCTGTTCCGTTGAGTTTAGTTCAGTTCAGTTCAGTTCCATTCCGTACCGTAACGTACTCTCCTATACATTATATTACAAAATTTATTTTACAATTAGTTGGACTCAAAGGACCATTGGCTTGCCGTTCAACTGCTTTGTTTTACTGTTTTTATCTTTTCTTCAATCGTTATGCGTTTTCTTTTTTGTTGTTTGTTAAGTTAAGAATTTAAGTTAATACGTTTATTTCTTATATATGAAATGCGTTTACGCATGTTAGAAAAGAAAAATCTGAAAGCAGGCGAAAAAGAAGCCGCACCTCAGCAGGACGACGAGAGCAGCGCAAGTGAATATGAAGAGATAATCGAAGAGGTTACCGATTACAGCGAAGATGATGATGATGAAGATGTGAAAAAAACAAGTAGCGACGTGAAACAAAAACAAAAACAAAAACAAGAGGAAGAGAAGAGCAAAGTGATTAGCAATAGTAATGCTAAAGAAAATGTGCAGCAGCCCAAAAGCGAGAAAGTAATTGAAGAGCAACAAGATAGCTCTGTTAAAGTGGAGCAAAGCATTACGCATTTAAGTGAGACAAAGTCAGTGTCAACGACAGTCGTTAGCAGCAGCGAGAAGGAAGGCAAGAACGTTGAAACAAATGCTAACGATGCTGTCGCTGACAATAAGAACGACCAAGATGACAAGGGTGAGTCGCTAATGCCCTTGCTACAAGATTTACTGCACAAGAATTTGCCACAAATTGGTGGCAATACAACAAAAGCCACCAACAACAATAGCAGCAACAGCAACAGCAGCAGCAGCAGCAGCAAAAGGACAAAAACTGCAACAACAGCAAATGTTGCTGCTGCTGCCGTCAATAAAAACGACAATACAAATAACACTCAGAGTAATAACAGTAAAAGTAAAAGTAGTAAAAGTAATAATAATAGTGAGAAGAATAGTATGTTAAATGTTAGTAAGAGTAAACAACAGACAACGACATTAACAGCGACAAAAGCAACAACAAATACAACAACAACATCGACGACGACAAAAGCAACAACAACAACAACAATGCCAACAACAACATCAAGTTTAATCAGTAGTAACGGTAGTGGTAACGGTAATAATAGTGACGAAACTAATTTAAATACAAAACAAGTGCATAGATTAAGTGTGCCTCAAAAGGAGGATTCCGGCACAGAGAGCGGTGAAGATCTCCGTCTGCTTGCCGCAGGACTCCGTGACAAATTGCAAATGGAAAGCGATACGAATGTTATCGAAGAAGTGACTACAGCTCTCAGCCGCCTCGAGAGCTCCCTGAAAGAAGGCAAGGAGATTTCGGTAGACGGCGATAAACGTAAAGCATTGCTTGCCTTGGTCGCACGTCTGCAGACCGGACTTACATCGCCGGAGAAATTAGCCGAATTGGCATCGAATTTCTGTGCAGGCGCTGGTGCTGAAGAAATGGAAGAAAGTGGCTTGGGCGGCAGTAGCGAGATTTCCAAATATGAGGAAACATCATCGCCTGAAGCGGATGCACATCGGACAAGTCGTCAGCGGTTTGCAAAACGACGCAACCGCAATAGTCGGCACACCGTGGGTGTCAGTCGTGAAGAGTTGGCAGATGCGCGACGCTACATGGAGGACATGCTGATGATAGAGAGCATATCGAACTGTACAACGCCGGACAGTAGCCTAGCGCCAGTGACGCCGCCGCAATGGTTTCCAATCGAGAAGAATGCCTCAACAGGGACGATGTTGGTGCAAGAACGGCAGGAACCGGAACAACACAATCCTCAACAACAACTGCAGCAACAAAGTCTTCAACCGCAACAACCACAACAACATCAGGAAAGTTTGGAACATAACTCAAATCAGACCGGTACACAACTTTATCGTCCACATCAATTTGTGCCCAGCGGCATTAAAAGCTCGACGGAATGCTTAAGTAGTGGCGAGGCGCACTTGAGGCCGGCAACCGGGAATCGGAGACCACTCTCCGGTGATTACACCGTAAGCTTTGCCAACCTTCAAAATATCGATAAGACCTCGCCTCCAGTAGATCGCAGTCAGAATACCTTGGCAGACAACGCATCCAGAAATGCACGTTTTACGAGCAAAAAACAACTCATGAAACGGGCCAATACCATTGATATTCCGAAGACAAAGAACTATAATCCCGACTTTGATACGGATTCCGAGCTGGAGGACAAGAGCGAGAAAAGCTTGGGACTTAAGCGTGCTGTACAAGTAAGCGTTAAGCGTAAGGTGCACAATGTCGTTCCGCCATTTGAGCCGAAGACTGAAAACGACCACAAATTTTTGGCTTTTATCAACAAACAAAGTACGAAGTCAGGTCTGGGTTGGACGGGATCGCGGTCAGTTTCGAATTGGACAAATAAATTCGGCAATATTAAGAACACATTCGAGGTAGGAGCAGCGGCAACGGTTACTACGGGTAAGCCCCCACCAGCTCCCGGTCATGTGCCACAAAATGCGGCAAAGAACTATTGGAATAAACAGGATATTCAACCACCGATTGGACAACATCCGGATTCTCAGCGTCATCAGAACCCACAGCTTTATCATTCTTCACATCAACAGCATCAACAACAGATGCAGGCACAAAGAAATCAAAAGGCAGAGGCGATTGAGAGACAAAATCGACTGGAGTTCGAGGCGCGTTTAGAGCGTGAACGTCAATTGCGACTTGAGGAAGATCTAATCCAACGGGAACGTATCGAAAGAGATCGCCTTGAGCGTCAGCGCTTAGAGCATGAGCGCTTGGAGCGTGATCGGCAGGAACGAGAGTACTACGAGCGAGAACGACTGGAGCGAGAAATGCTGGAGCGAGAAAGGCTGGAGCGAGAACGGCTGGAACGAGATCGTCTTGAGCATGAACGTTTGGCTGCAGCTCAAGCTGCGCAGGCCCAAACTCAGGTGCCGGCACCTGTAAACCAGTTCATACATGCACCACAATCTGTATTCCGACCTATCGAAAGTCACCAGCCGCCAGCCCAGAATATTTATAAGCCCATACCGCAGAAATCACTTAACACGTGGCAGCCACCAAGTCAGCTTTCAATAAAAAAGCCTCCAATGACCTCAAGTCTTCCCACATCTCCACAGTACCTAAGCATGCCGCTCAGCAAACAGCAGCCACCCTATGTAACTACTCCCTCGCCAACGGCTACCTCACCAATCGGTCTGCCATGGGTTGCGAAGCCGAAGGTTGACAACAGTGATTTCCGCCGCAAAGCGCATCACTTCGAGGAGCGTTCGCTACGTGACAACTTGGCCGAACAGCAGCAGTCGAGCCCATATTTGCAACGACACAATTCGCTTCGTTCGCAACGCCCGCAACCACAACAGTATGATGACTTCAAAAAGCGACCATCGCTGCCAAATGCAAATGATCCTTACCTGGCGTTGCATGCTCAGTACTTGCCACATCAGCAGCAACAGCAACTTCCATTGCAAAACGATCCATACTACCAACCACCACCACAGCCCGTGAATATATCCTTCACATATGCTGACTTCGATAATTTGACATCAACACCTGCGGCGGCACCACGTAGGCCCAACAACTATCGCAGCTATCCATGCCTGCCCAGTGCTGTAGATTATGAATTGGCGCCACGTAGCCGTGAGGATTCACTTACGAATCCTCAAGCTCAGCCGCTCGTTCTTACAAGTGCGAATCCATCTTATGTTCCACCAAGCGGCGTCAGTGGCACCACCACAGATACACTGCAGCCCTACTCGCCGGGTTACAACTTACGGCAATTCGATTATGTGAGTCCGGTCGACAGCGCACCAACTAGTCCCAGCTTCGTGACAGCGCCTTTGACGACCGACAATACTGACGACGATCTCGATTCGGATAATATGCTTGAATACCGCGCCGAGACAAAAGTGATGCGTAAGCCACATAGTCAAACTGCTGTTACCGTGGCTGGGCGACGTACGGCTCATGTAAGTGACGATGAAGTTTTTGGTAAGAATTCGCGTGCCGCAAAGAGTCTTCTTACCACTATGAAAAATATTGGCAACAGCAACAACGCCATCAGCAGCGAGAAGCCGATTGGTAAGCGTTCGGCAGCCACAAGCAGCAGCCGCAAATCAATGGGCACGCCAACATCGCCGAGTCTCAAGCCAGATGGTCGTCAATACCAAGCACCACTTGTCGACCCACTCTTTCCACAAGTTACCAACTTTGAAGCCAACCGGGTGCCCTCGTATGTCGGTTCCGAGTTGTCGCAACGCAGCAGCACCAATTCCACACCAGTCAAGTACCAGCAAAATCCTACATATGCGCCACCAACGCCGCCAATAAGCACCACACAGCGCAGCGTCATTAAACCAGAGAGTTACCCACAATATGTGCCAAGCAAGCTCGAGAATGACAGCCGATCTGTGGCAACGACAAAGAAGACAATAGGAAACACGCAACCAAAGCCTTACATGAGCGAAACTCAAAATTCATATGTTGTCACTTATCCAATGGACGATTCTACCGATGACCAAGACAGTCTCTATCAGAACAGCCAACATTCAACGTTGGCGCACCCCACCTCGTTGCCACTACAACGTGTGCGTCATCTGTCAGAGACAGGCTCAACGGGCAGCTCAGCAATGTCCTACAACAATCTGCCATCACCGAGCACGAGCTGGACTGCTAATCCAGTGCATGCTGTCGAACAACAGAATTATGCGGATAGTACCTACAAGCCCACAGTGAAGCAGCAGCCATTTGTGCCACCCACAGTACCACTGGAAACATCGCACACGCGAACCTACGCACCGAAACCGGAACTCGCACCAAAACCACAATTGCCACAAGCACAGATTAGAACAGTAAATCGGCAAGTCACGACCTCGGCCACAGTAAAGGTGCCAAAGCAAACAAACAACACAAATATTCAAATGGTACCAGATCACATACCGCCATACTCAGCAGAACCGGCGCGTGCCAGACCAAAGCTCTCCGCACGCAGTCAGACTATCACTGAGACGAGCCACGGCTACGAACTCAGCCAGCAACAACAGACGCAGTCACAGAAACATGCCGTACAATACCAACGACCGCAGGCGCCCATGTTGCGTCAGAACACAGTCGATGGCAGTGGCATGATGCCGTTGCAGACCCAGAACCGTGTGCTCTCCCAACAGTCCCTAGTGACCAAGCCGCAGACACAGCACAAGCAACAGCAACAGTTCCTCGATCCCCGACGCAAGAGTCTTGGCAATGCACTGGACATGCAGCAGCAGCAGCGAAAGAACGCGTTCTACGAACAGCATGAGCAGCAGCAAGAGATCACACAGGTGTATAAATCATCAGCGCCAAGCGATACGCCGGACATCGTGAAATCGTCACTGCCCAAGGATGAGAATGCACCGATACTAAAGAAATTCGGACCGCCCCAAAGACATCACTATGTACCGAACGCTTACCAAAGTCCGCAAGTCGGTGGCGCTCAAGCGAGTGGACACCACACCACCAGCGCCACCACAACCACGACCAAAGTGTCAAACGGCGGCTCGGCAACGACGACAACAACACAACGTGAGATCGTGCAACACTCCACGTTTACCACAAAGCCATCGGTAGTTGAAACGCCCGCAACGCCACAGCCACAAGAGCAGGCAGACGATCAAATACCACGGAATATTGTCTTCAACAACATCAGTGCCTTCACGTCCATGTCACGACGTAATGCGTCCATGGACGACGCCCAATACGATCATTTGTCGCAGCAGCAACAACAACAGCAGGCGTCGCGACCCAACCGTTTGAGCAAGTGCGATTCATGGCATCAAATTGTCGCCTCTCAGCAACAACAACAAAAGGTTCAGGTGAACACGCCGAAATACCATGCGCCGCCCGGCAACGAGCTGCGACGCACCAAATCGGGACACACGTTGGCGCTGCCGAAAATGTATGAAGCCGGCATCGATAAATCGAAGGTTGATGAGAAACAAAAGACCGTTGCCGCATATTTTTCGGGCGCAAAGTCCCCCAACAGTCAAGACGATCTGATTGCGCGTCATTCAGCGATGTCAGCATCGACGACGACGACAACGGCATCGGTTAAAAAGTCGGCCATTAATCGGACAAAGACGAGTGAGAAAGTATCGGCCAGCCGGAAATCGCTGAGTTCATTGACTGGCGCCACGTCGAATGGCAATGTGGCAATGATGGGCGGCGGCATCGGTATCGGTGGCGGTGGTGGCTTCATTGGCGGCGGTCTCAGTCGCAGTGCGACCATGCCGCACATAGCCAATTTGAATCTGCTTGATGAGAGCAATGTCGAGGATGCTTTCGAGCAGCTCATGATGGGCTCGTAGGGGAGTTCGGCGTTCGGACAATTCGCCAATAGCGTCCATTCCAGCTCAGGCTCAACATAGACATCACTACGATCTACGAACAAAACAACCACCAATACCACTTAAACTACTTATAATCGCTATGATAAAACCAAACGCAATGGTTTACCAAATACGTTGACACTCTCACACACACCCAACACACACAGACACAGACACACGGACACAGACAGGCAAAACGTATAGTTAGACGGACGAGGAGTCAGACAGTTTGAAGCAATTAGTATGTTAGACATTAGTCATGTGTTTAATACGAACTAAGAATTGAATGAATTACAAATAATTTGCACGCATTCGTATTGCGGAAGTTGAGGGACCTCATGTGGTTTACTATTTAACAAATAAATACAAAATAAAAACACACACAAATGCACGCAAGACACACACATACTCACAAACACACACACACACATATACATAATCACACACACACACATAAAAATGAAAGCATTCGTGCCACTGTCAATTCAAAGATAAAGGAAGTATGTTCAGCAAAAAATATCATAATAAAATACAATTAAATACAATAAAAATGACAAAAATCCAAGAAATATGCCACGTTTCCGGTCGAGCGTTTCCAGAACGGGCAACTCAACTGCAGCGTTAGCAGCAACAAACCAACAACAACAAAAGCGGCAAGAGCAGCAACGGATTGAATCAACGTAACAACGGGCAACCTGAAGAACTTGAAAACTTAATTATGAGATTTGTGAGTTGATAATCAAAAAGCATTAAAGCATCACGTTGAAAATCGTGCGCATGCGCCAAAGTGACAAATAAAACAAAAACAAACCAACCAAAAAAAAAAACAAAAAAAAACTTTAAAAAAAAACATGCCAAAAACAAATAAACAAGAAATGCCTTTACGAATCCAGCCGTACCGATAACAAGCGATAACAATCGATAACACAACAAAGAAACACGTACTAGTCTCTCCAGCCTAACACAAACTGTAAATGCGTTGTGCTGCATTCTGCGTTCCGTTATGTTTTTCTTTTTCTTTTAATTATTTATCAATTTTTTATTTATTTACTTAATTACTTTTTTTTCTGTTCGATTTGTATTACTTTGCCTGCGTTTGTTGCTAATAATTTAGGCAAGGATTATTAAGATGTTTTGACAGAGTAAACCCCATGTTGTCCCTCCTTCTGTAAATAGTTCATACATAAAATGTATGTATATATATGTACATATTATATATATGTATATATAAATGTATATATTTGTAAGTTATCTACGCACCAGTTCGCTCGCACCTATCCTGCTCTCTCACACACACACATACACACACAAAAACACATACGCAGACACTCGCTCGCTCTCCGACGCTGAGTGTTAAGTTTAGCACGCCGAGTGACAACTCTGGCAACAAAAACTTCTTACACTTTTTAAAACACATTTTTTTTTTATTTTCTTTTGCAAATGCAAAACATTTTTATTTGATATTTTGCAAATTGACAGCGCTCAATTAAACAAAAACATATATTTTTTGTTTTTTGCATCTTTTTTTGGATAATTATAAGTTTTTTAAAATGTTTTCGAATGTATTAAAAGGTTATTTTGCATGCAAGCGTTTTCAACCTATGAAAAAAACCAGCAAACAAAAAGAACGCCTTCAAGACACATTCTTTTTTCATTAATATTAAAAAAAAGCACCTGAAATTTATTACGTATACGCCGTGCACATTTCTAATATTTTTCTTTGTAACAATCATGTGCAGTTTGTCAATAAAAACAAAAAATCAACTATTAAAATTGACAACCGAAAAAGTATTTTTCAAATCACACATAAATGCAAAAACAAAAAAAAAAAAAAACGAAAATATGATTTTTAATTTTTGTATAGTTTTTTGTGTAGAATATAGAAAATATCTTATAAACAAATGCAAAAGAAATATGCTTTTGCGTCTTCGTTAATAGTTTTGAAAATGATTTTGTCTTTTGTCTCTTCTGCGTGGTCAATAGAACTGAAATAGTCTGACATTATTACTAATTACAATAAAATTAATATAATTATTCTTTTTTTTTGTGCTAATTATCCATTAACACTTTTTTAATTAATTACCTTTTTTGTAGTGCATGCAAATTCACTAATTTTATAACATTTTCTCTTGTTTGCTTTTCCACCCAAATATATATACATTTTTATTCTGTTATTTTAATGTATATTATTTATGTTATATGTTTTGCATCGACTTTTGTAATTAAAAAAAAAAACAACAAAAAACACGCTCAATTTTATATATACAGCACAACAACAACAAGCCGGTGGATCAACAACGACTACGGAACGAACTGAGACGAAGAAGGAGAAGGATGGCGGAGTTGTGACAACGACAACCAAAGGTGAGTCAAGCGGCCAGAAGCTAAAATACCGAAATCAATCAAATTGACAATTTTCAACATTTTGTATTTCTTTGTCTGTTTTTTTGTTGTGTTTGTTTTTTTGCAGTTACAACACGCACTGTCACAGGCTCGAGCACGGGCACTGCACCCAAACAAGTCTCACCGTTTGCCAAGTTCCGGCAACTCGACAAACAAAATTCACTGCAATCGCCAAAGTAAGCACGCAATTACACATAATGCCCAAAGACACAAACATCAAAGCAGGTTGGGTGACATTAACAATATCGATTTGGGTTCGGGTCGCACACATTACCAGAAACTATTTATACTCACACACACACACACACATACACATACACACACACATATGCACATGCACAGAATATGGAAAAAACGCACACAACATATGCACGCATTCACATGCACAAACACACTTTTCAGTGCACATTGGTTTCGGTGCAAGCACAAAAATCCTTAAAAAAATCAATAAAAAAAAAAGAGCAACACTTTTTTAGTGCAATTTGTGAATGCAAACAATTATTTCTTCTTCTTTTCGGTTTTGACTTTTAGATTCGTTGCCTTTATACACGGTTAACGGTTCGTACTACTAATAAAAGAAAGAAAACCAAAAATCATGCCAAGATCTGCAAAAATTCAAGAGGTTTCTTTATATGTGTTAACAAAAAAGACAAAATTTTGAATGCCAAAAACACAAAAAAAAAGAAGCATTAGAAAGTTCATGTCACACGTCTTACGTTTGGTAGAGATTCTTTAGTAAGCCGAAATCTTGCCCTTCCCTCCCTCTCTCTCTCTCTCACTCTTTCTGTCGCTATCTTGCGCTTCCACTGATGTTTACTCACTTTCTCGCTGTCACTGTCTGGCACATACATAGTTTCGTATGCTCACTTGCTCATAGCAAGTTGAGGGAGCAACTTTGAAAAAAAAAAAAATACAAAAAAAAAACAATTTTGAAAATCAAAAATTCTTAACTCAAAAAGTAGTTATATATTTTCTTATGTTTTTTGTTGTAGTTATTTGCTAACCAAGAATACAAAAAAAAAAAAAAACAAATACAAAATTAATTACAAAAAAAAGAAAAACTGAAAAAAAGCAAACAAATGATTTCGTAATGTTGTTTAAATAAAACAAAAACTACAATTGCCCCCTTTGTTCAGATCACCCACAACAACCACACCTACGACCCCCGGCGGTTCGGCACCGTTATTCAAGTTCACTGATCCGGCATTAAATGCACGCGCCGCCACTTTCAAGGATCAACTACTGCAGTGGTGTCAGAATAAAACGCAGGAATATGAGGTATCCATGCTCAACACAAGCAAAACGAAAAAAAATATAAAAAAAAACAACAACAAAAAAAGCTTTGCCTAATTACGCAACAAAAGCAATAACAAACATAATTATAATAATTTAAAATATATTAAATAAAATAAAATAGAAAATATGAAGCAAGCAAAGCGGCTTTGCAACAAACCGTTTTATGAATCAAACAAGCCAAGCTTATAATACTTGCTGCTTGCTCAATCTTCTTCTACTTCTACTTCTACTTATACCTCTACTTCTTACAACACGCTACTCATACTAAATGCTGCCTAAACTTGCCACGCCTAAGTTTGTTACATAAATTTATTACGTATACTCTTTCTACCTCTCTTTTTCACACACACACACACACACTCACACACTTTGTTCACAATTGTACAATTTCGCTGTTTTTAAAACAAATGAAACATAATAAATTTGTATTTATATAAGCATAAAAAAATGAAAAAAAACAACTTACTAAAAAGAAAGTACTCGTTGAAAGAAGTTCCGAGCTTAAGGTGCCGCATGCTGATTTATTTATTTGAAGGCTTTGCTTTTGTAATTCATTGTTGGTTGCGCCGAAACAATCAAAAAAGAAAACCTTATAAAAAGCGACAAAGGACACGCTCACAAATAGAAAAAAAAACGCGCAGCTATTCAAGTTTTAACGTTTGTTGCTTATTTCAACTAATAAGTTAAACGTATTTTTTCCAAAAGCGACATTTGTATTAATAAAATGTTTTATTGTTTATCTCCACAGAATGTCCAAATAACTAATTTTAGCTCAAGCTGGTCAGACGGCTTAGCCTTTTGCGCACTGATTCACCACTTCTTGCCAGACGCCTTTGACTATAGTAAACTAACACAGCAAACACGCAGACACAACTTCGAATTGGCCTTCACGGTCGCTGAGTAAGTGTATATTTCATTCAAAGAAGCTATAAGTTTTATTTAAATGTCTACCATTTATAGCGAAAAAGCCGGCATAGCCCCTTTACTCGATGTTGAGGACATGGTTGTTATGAGACGACCAGATTGGAAATGTGTATTTGTCTATGTGCAGAGTATCTATCGCCGTTTTCGTAATTGCCAGTGAACCAATAACAACAGCAACAGCAACAACAACAACAACAACAACCACAGCAAATAATAGTCAAAAGCAACATACACCCACCACTCAACTGAATTCAACTTACATATGTACTTCCGAATGCATTACGTTCATTCTGCAAATGCCATTTTCTTAAGAAAAAAACCATAGCATACTTCCGTGGCGTTTCGTATTGAACACAAACAACCGTTAACACATTCATACAGTTAAACAATATATTTAAAGCTTGCAAGCTCAATCTGACTTAGCAGTTGCGTCATTTATTTATACATATACACACACACAGAGACACTAATGTTTATACATATTTAACAGTGATTTACATATGAACAAAAACAAAGCAATACGCAAGAAAAGCAAAGAATTGAAAAGGTATAAAAAAAGCCGTGCGAATTTTATGTTATTGTGTTGCTTTAAAAATATTAAATTGGTTTTTTCGTTAAATTAAAGCCAACACTTATGTTTGTTATGAACTTGCGCAAACTATAAAAATAATTTGTTATTTTTTTTTTTTATTATTATTACTTTTATAATAATCATAAATACAATAAAATGTATAAAAAAAATGTGTAATAATTTACTAACATTGCATAATGAAGCACAATTTTGTTTAATATTATAACTGTTGTTTTTTGCAAAGAAAGTAAAAGAACGGAAACAGAACAGAAAGCAAAGCGAAAGCGAAAGCAGTAAATGAAAAAAGTAAAGAATTATAGTTTGACAAGCAAATTATTATTATCATTATTATTTACGAATACGAATTTCACTAACTCTTGCTATACAATATATAAAATGTAAACATATTATAACAATAAAAATTAACATAAAAAAAAGACACAATGTTATTGTTTCTTTTATTAAAATTAAAAACAGGCGAAATACCTTTCAAATGATTGTAGTAGCGATGAAGTCAAAGGACCAACTTGGTAGCAAATGCCAAGACTATTCAATAGGATTGTAGCACAATCAAGTCTGCAATGTAAACATAATTAAAATTTGATACTTTGTTTTTTTTCGGGCTTGTTTTAAAAAGTCAAATACAACAACTCCTTTTCGTTTACAGGCGAATATTTGCTGCTTTAAAGAACTTGCCGCAGTCCAGCGTTAATTTGTTTTAACGTTGTTCGCTCCAATAATTACACCAGAGGGCACGCGGCAGTGTAGAAAGCAATTGAATATGCCTTCGCCTTCATTGTCGGAGGCCACGGCCATGCGGCTACTCAACAGCGTTGTTGCGGGCACGTCAGCTCAGCAACATCAGGACGCCGTTAGCCCGTTGGTTACAGAGCCTGTAATTATAACACCGGATGCACAGCCACGCACACAGGCTGTGTCAGATGAAAGGCCAAGCAGCAGCAACAGCAACAATAACAATAACAATAACAATTCAGGCGCTAAATCATCTCCATTGCCGTTTGTGCTCATGCCGACCTCTTCCAATAGTATCAGCCAGATGTCACAAGTGACCATACAGTCGGCCAATGAATTTGGCAACTCTTGTCGCATCTGTCGCTGGAATCGCAGCGACATGAAAATCATACACTGCCCGTGCAAATGTAAGGGCAGCGTGGTAAGTGACAGTCAATGCACACATTGTTCTCTTCAGTGTACTTCAGCTCGGTTCTCTGCTACCAGGGCTACATACATCTGAAATGCTTAAAGCGCTGGATTATGCATCGCCGCGACAATCGCTGTGAGGTTTGCAATGCCCCTTTCGATATAACCGAGGAACGGGCTAGCTTCAAGCAGATGATGAGCACATTTTGGTGTTCACGCTGTTACGGCTTGATCATGAAACATCTTCTTTTCAGCGCCTCACTGATGCCGCTTGCTCATGTTGTACTGCAACAAGTAAGAAACTAATTTCTTTACTTTGTTATTGTTTTTTTTGTGTATATTTTTTGGCTTCTTGCACGCGTGACTAAATGAAACAGGTACTCCAATGCATGGACAGTTTGAATCATGGCTCGTCGGACCAACTCACTCTTCAGGAGGTGTTTGTCGCCTCGTGCGCATTACTTACATCCAGTAGGCTGTGCAATTTTAATGTGAAGTACTTATTTTAATTATTGCTTGAATAGGCGCACTCTTCTTTCACTTCTTTGAATTTGTGACTACGCGCTTCATATTAATACGCAATATATTGCGCCATTGGTGGATGTTTGGCAGCACTAGTGATTTTGCCCTGGCGGACATCGATGATGATGCGTTAGACCTATTTTAAGTTTTAAGTAACTTATTTTAACAAATTGTTATTATAGAGCAACATGCAATAGTCAAATAAACCATTAAATTCCCTGTTACCATCAAAAGCTTAAGTTGTGTATTTTTAATTTAACACATTTTTTTTTTGTTCAGTGATCGTTAAGATCCGCAATACACAAGTGTCGCTGTAATTATATTCTCCCCCGGTCTATTATTCAAAAATAGCCTAGAAATTCTAATAGTTCGTTTTTTACACTATATGAATAGTAAGCAACAGTTCAAGCGACTGTAGCAAACTACGAACGCACTTCTTCAGGCATTAACGGTAATTTCGATTAAAACGATTAAATTTTTACCCTTTAACAATCGGTGTCATTAAATAAATATTGAAACAGCTCAACACCGCAACTTTTGAAACAAACAAAGGCGCAGCTAGCACAAATTTCAACAATGAATATTGAAGTAGCTCATGTAATGTGAGGTCATTTTGAACATGTGCGCAGCTAGCACTTTCGAAAAAAATGTGTTTTAAAATGATATGCCAACGTTCAGCGAGCAAGACTCTTCGTACTGTGTACCAAAATGCGTACTTAGGCGTATCTAATATGAAATGTGCAAACTGGTGCCATTTACGAAGGTGACATTTGAATTGCGAATGGGTTGAGCAAGTGTCTTGAGACACACAAATTGGGTTCCTTCGACCCGATTTTCCACACATTAATCGAAAAAAATGAAACGGATCATGACTCCAATTTCAACAAAACATTTTGCTGCTTTTTGAGGTACAAGTGCGTCGCTTAGATACATTTGTACCTTTTACTGCCACAGTTTCGATTTCTTCACGCGGTCGAGCGTGTGAATGCGACAGCCCGTTGAACGTTTGTTGCCGTCTCTATTCCACAGGGAGTGAGAGAGAAAGAAAAAATGAAAAATATCTAGTTATCTGTGTGTTCAAGTTAATTATTAAACCCTTCATACATATTTGTTTTTTTGGTTAATTCTCTTGTTAGTCTAATATTTGCTTAAAAAGAAATTATTAATCGCGTATATTTTTTATGTTACGAGAATAAAAATGATATGAAGTCAGTGTGTATTTGCAATATCAACTACTACGAAATCCACAAACAAGCAGTGAAAAAAAATAAAGGAAAAACAATACCAACAAAAACAAATCATCACTGCCACCAGTAGCAACAAAAGACAGGCAGCAACATCATTCGCGACTGTGTGTTTCGTCAGTCGTTCGTCGGCATTCAGTGAGAGAGTTTAGTAGCAGTAAGAAACAACAAAAACAAAGAACTGCTTCTTTGAAAAAACACGCAACACAAGTAAAAGTAAAAGCTGAGCGTGAAAAAGTGAAGTCGTTTATGGTGCGCGAGAAAAGAGTGTGGATGCTTACGTATTTGCGTGAGTAAACGGTATCGCTATATCTTTATCCACTATTCATTCGCGCGGGCCTGTTTTTAAGTTAACGCAATAAATTTAACCTTAATCCAGTGATGCTACCTTAGCCTTTTTCTAAAGAGATCTGTCCTTGTCTTAACCCGAATAATAAACGTCCCCTATCCGGAAATCTGTTTTTCTGCAAATCTTATTTTCCCAGTTTTATTTTGATAATTTCGCATCTGGCAAAGAATATTTGTAATACATAAGTAACAAATACACTCAATTGCGCCTTTAAAGTGGCTGCACTCTTTCGGTTCAAAATTTTACTAAAGTGTTCCTTAAATGCTTCTAGTGCCGTCTATTAGAGATCGTATACTACTTTAGACTCCTGCTTGACAACAACAAAACAAAAATCACTTAAAATACTAAAAAAAAAAACTCGTTACTGCGAAAGGCACAACAATTTAATTTTTTTTCAGATTTTAATGAAAATTGCAATTTTTTTTCAACTTTGTGCTGCCTGCCTGGTAACTTACGAACTTTCAATATTATAATTTAAATAAGAGCTCATTTTTTTTTTTTTTTTTAAATCTATAAATTTTTACCAGAATTTTATTTGCAAAATCTTTTTTTTTGGTCAAAACCAACGAGCTCCAATGTATGGTGTAAAAAAACAATTTAGTACTTTGTGACAAAGATTAAGCGGAACACAATTCTCGTATGTGTCTATTAAAATCGGTGCAAACTTGAGACAAATAGAATTTAAAGCGCGATCGATTTTTATACATGTGTGTGTGTCTGTACGAGTGTATCCCTGCTGGAAATCATTTGTTTCGTGCGTGTGTTTTTGTTTTTTTTTTTTTTTCTTTAATTTACGCCACATTTTCTCGTATGTGTTTATAAAGACGGTGCATATTTAACACAAAAATTGCTGAAAAAGCAAAGAATCTAAATGAATAACAAAAAACATAAAGAAAAAATATTTCAATGAATTTTGTTAACGCAATAAATTTACCCTTAATCGCACAAAACTTTAGCACTTTGTGACAAAAAGTTCGTATAAAGCAATAAGCTCATTGTGTTGTCGCTTGTGTCGTTAAGTGTTTGACATTAAGCACTAAAAGGAAAACATACATAATTTAATTCGGTATGGCCGAAAAGAAACTGAACAGCAGCGGCGCCAACGGCAGCGCTAACAACAACAATGGCAACACTCCGGACACACTTTATAACCACTGTCTGAAGTGTATAGTGGTCAACACGAATTACAGTGTAACCTCGCTGGAGCGCGTCCATCAGTTGCGTTTTCTGCCCCAAGCACTCCTCGTTGATGTCTATGAATTGGTAAGTCAATAATATTCAAATTAAATATACACCACCATGTAGCAATAAGCCAACAACGCCGTGCTTGCTTACTTCTTCTTTTCCAATAAGAAAAAAAATCTTAGTTTTTAGTTTAGTCCATCTGCTTGTTCACAGGCACTCTCTTGCGCTCGCACGCACTTGCTCTCTCTCTTTCACGAAAGTGAAATCTCTATATACTTATTTTCGAAATCAGCTGTTTAAACCAAACAAAATCCAACATTTGCAAACATAAACATTTTTCGCGTTTCACCATTTGTCTTTCAAGTGTCAAAGGATCCATTATGCATGATGACTAATTAAATAAATCTGATATGTGTTATTGCAAATATTTTTCGCTTGTTTGTCTTGAGTTGTATTTGTTTATTTATATTTGCTCACACAAAGCCTGGCGACATTTGAGCACGGCGCCAATCACTTGGCGTCAACACAGCAATTTACTAAAGCAATCAAAAAAACATGTATACATATATCCTTGGAGACATGGAAACTATCTCAATTTGGCATAGTCTTTGTCCATTGCCAGTTAAAAGTAAGACTCAATCGAACAAAAATACGAACTATTTTCCAATTTTAATTTCTTGCTTTCTCAACTGCGCGTTGAAGAAAAGAAATGTAACGCAATTGTTGTTGTTGTTCTTATTGTTGTACAAGACAAGCTCAGAAAGACAGACAGACAAACTGAACCAAGCTGAGCTGAGAAGATGAAAAATGTTCTATAGAAAAGCGTTGTCACTATAAATAACGCGCCAACCAGTTGCGTGTCTCTGCACTTCGCTGCGCCCTTTGCGATATTGTGGGTTTTCGCACAGCACTGAGACGCGTTCGCTCGCTCGCTCACTAGCTCGCTTGCTTGTTTGCTTGCTTTGGTTTGCAATAATCAAGCACTAAGAAGACATTGAACTCGCTTGATTTTCAGCGAAGGCATATTCTGCCAACGTTCAGCAGACCAACGAGCGCAACCATTCAACGGGAGACCAAGTCAAGCCAGCCAGTCGGCTAGTTGTATGCCACCTTCAAACCAATCACTGATAAATAAGCAGGCACTGTTGTTGCTCCATTGCATGTGCAGTGCACACATACATATGTTTATGTACATACATACATATACATATGTATGTGTCCATCTTTGTATGCCTGCTCATGGTTGTATTGTTGCTAATCAATTAAAGCTGCGCGAAAGCAGACAATTCCGCAATATATATTGTATGCAAATATACATATGTACATACAAGTGTGTTACATTATCATGACTTATTACTGTTAATGCATTTTTAAGTTTTAATATTGTTTTCTTCTTGTTTTTGTTTCTGCTTCTGTTGTAGATGTCGCGTCGTGAACTCTTAAAGGATGCTTTAATTGAACAACTCGCAGAACTGCAAATATTCACACGCCTATTGCGCTTCAATCCGGCACGTTCGAAACTCCATCAAATCCTTGGCGAGCTTACGAACAGCAAGAAGCCATTGCCGAAATATCTACAACGTAATTATGTCATGCGCTTTCAATTGCAAAAAGAAGCGAAAAATCAATGTAATATACCAACGAGACGAATAACAATACTTGACAAAGTGAAAGCATTGCAAGGTCGCAACTTCGATCATATACCGCAGAGCACACAAAGCCAGGAGTTTCTAAGAACCGAGCTGTTTACGCTCTCAACGGATGCGTCACTGGCCGACTACAGCTTGGACGTTGTCACTTTCGATATCAATGATTTCCCAATTGACATCAGTTCGACATGCGATATTGATCCCATTGATTGTGGCCTGCGGCTGGGCACATTTCTCGCGGAAGCCGGTTGGATGTCCGACAGCATTGCCGTCTTACAGTGCTTGGATGCACGGTTGCAGCATATGCAGCCGGAGCCAGATACATTAATTATACGCGTCGACTGCTTACAAAGGTACATCAAGTGTTGGAGCAATGCTAATATACTTGTTTATTAAATATGTCTCTTGAATACCATTGCAGACTTCTACAAGCGCAATCAGCACATTGTGATTTTAAGGCAGCTACACGCACGGTTCAGCAGATACATGAGTTGCGTCAATTAGTGGAGTTACCGTCAGCATTAAAGGCGATCAGTTGTACGCAGATTTCGGCCATGTTCTTTGCACGCAATGAGTACGATAATAGCCACAAGTGGAGTGTGCTGGCAATGCGTGAACTCGATAAATCGACGCCAGAGCGGTGAGTGGTGGTGCAGTATTCTTAAGCAAAAGAATATTATATGCAATACATGCATGAGTACATTATTTAAAGAACATTAACTACAACACTTGCATATATATTTCGTAGCATTGCCATTGATGTGCTGCGCCAGTCGGCAAAATCCTGCGTGGTCAAACGCGACTTTGCGCGTGCGAATATGCTCATATGTCAGGCCGTTTTTCGAGCGCGGTAAGTGCCTAACAACACACAAGCAAACTACAGCAAACTACAGCAAAAGCAATAACAATAACAATGATAAAAGACACGGCAGAAGGCAAGACAAGTGAAACAGACACTTGTGTCTTTAATTTCATTTATTCTGCGGAATAACTTGCTTAATTTTATAATTAAAATAGCCAAAGTCAGTCGGTTTCTTTGACTTGAAATATTAGAATATAAAACAGAAGTTCAATCATTTAATATATACATGTATGTATTTGTGTTTTTAATTTTAATTGCAATCTTTTCTTTTATTATTTGTTTATACAGTGAGGCCTTTGGCACGAAGCATCAGAAATATGGCGACGCATTGTTGGATTATGGTTTTTTCCTTTTAAATGTCGATTCGATCTATCAATCTGTACTTATATATAAAGAAGCTTTGGATGTAAGACGCAAAATTTTCGGTAATCGTAATTTTCATGTTGCAATCGCGCACGAGGATCTTTCATATGCGTATTATGTGCATGAGTACAGTACGGGTGACTTTAGTTGTGCACAGGATCACGTTGACAAGGCTGTCGATATTATGAAAGATTTGGTGCCGAGCAATCATTTGATGCTCGCCTCAGCGAAACGTGTCAAAGCGCTGCTGCTCGAGGAGATCGCATTGGATAAAATGGCCGATGGCATGAACGAAGAGGGTTTGCTCAATCAGTCCGAGGAATTGCATAAATTTGCATTGCATCTGTCGCTTGAGGTATTTGGCGAGGTGAATGTACAAACGGCAAAGCATTATGGTAACCTTGGACGTTTGTATCAGACAATGAATCGTTTTGAGGTCCGTATCACTAATAATAATACAGAATTCTTTGTACAACCTAACTTAAACTTAATATGTTTGTTATAGGAAGCGGAGCGTATGCATCAGAAGGCAATCAAAATAAAAACCGATTTACTCGGTCCATACGACTATGAAGTTGGCCTCTCAATCGGCCATTTGGCTTCGCTGTACAACTATCAAATGAAAAAGTATCGCGATGCCGAGGAACTTTACTTGCGTAGCATTGATATAAGTAAGTTATATTCTTATCGTTTGACTTGAAATGCTTTTAAAACCAAAATCAATTGTTTTTCGCACAGGTCTACGTCTATTTGGCCGCTCATATTCCGGCTTGGAGTACGATTATCTCGGCTTATGTCATGTCTATGAAACTTTACATGAATTTGAAAAGTATTTGCGCTATGCAAACATTTTAGAGAATTGGCAAATGTTGCGCGGTCAAAATTTAACACAAAACGTAAGACTTAAACGTATGAAGAAGTATCTTTTATTTAGTAACACATGTTTACTTCCTATAGAAATCAAGTTATCCGCCAATTAATGAAAAGTTCTCAATTGATGAGGTCAAATGCAAATATTTTACTTTGGTCGGCAAGAATGCGTCAGGTGCAAATGACAAATGAATACAAAACGAACAACAATATTGAATCGAAGATATAAACGACGGAAACAAAAAGAAGAATAGCACAAAACCATGCAAAGGCAAATTTCAAATTGTTGGCAAACTGAAGACAAACAACAAGTATATGAATATTATTATTATTTTCGTCTTTTTTGTATTAAGTTTTTTTTTTTTCGTTTATTAAGGCCAGCGAAATTAACTTGTTTTTTATATGTTGTGTATATGTATGTGTGTTAGTGTTTTTATTCGCGTTATTGTTCGTGTTTTTTGTAGACAATTTTCACACAAACTTATTTTTTATGCAGTAAAGTACTTATTTATTTTCGTGTATATCAAAATTTCTAGTAATAAGATAAAAAAAAAATGCAATTATTATGTTTTACTTTATTTTATCATTATTATTATTTTTTTTTGTAATTTTTTTTCAACCAAAATGACTTAAAATCGATAGAATTTTTATAAACTTCTTCTTAATTAACAATTTAAAACTACCTTATAGAGCTTTGAAAGCGTTTTTTTGATGCGTCCCAGAACTGCGTTACTTTAAATCTTGCGCAGCTATATTTTTTCCTCCTTTGTGTTCTTATACATACAAAAGATATATGTCAACCATGAATAGATATTTAAACGACTCATTTAGTTAATGATTATGGCAAACTTCTCTTTGCGAGCGCTTAATTTCAGTTTTGATTTTAAGTGATTTCCTTTTATATATACAAATATACATTTTACACGTATAGTTATTAAAATATATATTATATATATTAATATATACTTACATATACATATATAATTTTTATTTTTGACTGTTAATATATTTTGTTTTTTGTTTAAACATGCGTTGAAACTTAGTTAAGTCTACACTTCAAGCTTATGTACAATATTCAATATTCTGTTTTTTTTTTAGTAACGCGAAAGTTCTAGTAAACTAAAATATTAATATAAAGAAAAATCTCATACGTAAGGTATTCAAATAAATAGTTAAAAAAACACTATGTTTAAAAGAAAAACTAAATATTTAAATCAAATACTGATATATGAATAGAAACAACACGAATTATTGGTAATAAAAAACAAAGAAAAAAATATGTGGGAAATCTCAAAAATGTGTAAAACTTTAGTTTTAAGGGAAATGTGACCGAAGTCGAAAGTGAAATTTTCAATGGTTAATTAAGCAAAAATGTAATATAAATACACGTATATACATACATATATTCTAAACAAAAACAAAAATTAGTTATTAGCGCAATTAGCAGAAAAAATAGTTACTTTACTCTTCAGGCTTTTTTTTTGTTAATATTGTAAAGCTTTGTTGAATTTCTTATATTTACATTCATTTAAACGTCGAATCGAAAAATAAAAGAAAAAAAAAACAATAAAATGTATGCTTCACTTAATGCAAACAAACCGCAATTTAATTCAACTTTAAAGTAATATATATTGTTTAATTTGTGAATGGAAAAAACAACACTACAACAACATTGATGTATATTTTAATTTTAGTTTATTATTTGAAAAGATTTGAACACCAATTTAAAATAAGCAACACTGTCTGAATTATAAATTCATGACATTAGTTTAGCTTCCAAGACATAAGGCATCTAAAACTGTATGTTTTAACGAATAATTGGAAAACACATAGATACGTATTTGTGCAGTATAAATAAATATAATAAAATAATAAATAAAATGTGTTCTTTTTATTGTCAGATGATTTCTTAGATGAGATCTTCAAATTGAAAGGTGAAAACAGAAACCGACAATAAAACGAAATGAAATCAAATAAAAATCAACAATTTCCTGTGCGCCAAATTTAGAGGTTTTTGTTTTTGTGTCGGAAAGCACTTGATGTCAATTAACGTAGACAAAAAACAAAAAAACCATTATTCGAATTTCTGTGTTGTGCTCGTCATTATTCGTGTGCCGGCCGTGCCACTATCGCTTTCATTAAAATCAACAAAAGTTGAGAAAATAAAAAAAAAACACTACAAAAGATTTGGAAAAAAAGAAAAGACACACATTGGCGACTTGTTCATTCAGCGACACACATATACATGTACATACTATGTATGTGTAAACATTGTCAAAGTGCGTTGGTTGGTCGGTAGTGGGCAACGGGCGTTGGGTCGGCGGCGGTGTGTCAACAGTTGACACCGGTTTTTTTACATGCGGTCCCATGCTTTATGCCGCGTCGCGTTGAGTTTCTCAATTGTTGGCCACAGACTGTTTGCCAACCGCCGTCACCACCGCCGCCTTTGCTGCCCACCTTTTGCTGCGACAACCAAACATGAACAAGTCTTTGGCGACTCTTGCATTTAGTTTCAATGAAAGTAATGACCAACATTTTGGCGCAAACTCATTTACACTGCAAGAAACACATGTTACTTTTCTTGCCATTTCCATTTAAATATGTATAAACACCCCCAAACAAAGACGTTTATTCATAGAAATTTTGAAAAAGTTGTGTGTACCTATGTATGTAACAGCGAACATAGAGCAAGTTCGTCTTTTTGCATAAATCAGAGCTAATTCAAGTATTGCCAGTAACGAAGTTGTGATGTAGAGAGTGACCGTTTTTTTACAGTTTTGAAAATAACAAAAAAACAACAAAAAGAAAAACTCCCACAAATTGTCTTTTTTTTTTTGTCGTGTCGCCGTTGCTTTGTGCATTTTACATACAACAACAACACGACTGCAGTGAAGTTTACACGGCAGGCCCATGGTGAACGGAGTAGGCCAGACGCGTTGTTGTTGCCCGCCACCTCCACCAGTCTGAGCGAGATGGCAAGCGACCGAACAACCGACCGACCAAGCGACCGCTCGAATCAATCACGCGATGTGTTGAGCGCCGAACTGAGCTGAATTGAGAATTGCGCGAAACGCGAATTTCAACATGGACTCGACTCGACTTCGCTCATTTGTTGGCTCATTCGCTTTGCTCATTTCTTGACTTGGTTTGTTTATGCTGTTGACGCATTTCGTTGCTGTGTTGTTGTTGTTGTTGTTGTTAGTGGTGCTTTTGTGAGGCCCAACTAGAGCCGTCAACGCATTCGCGATCAGTTGCTGGCTTTGCGCGGCGGCGAACGGTCTTAAAAAAAGCACAGTTTCAGTTCGTGTTTGGAATTCGATATGTTTAAATCGCGTTTCTGATTTTATTTTTTACGAGTTTCGAAACTATTTTCGACAATTTTCAATCAATAAGCGTACAAAGTAAATTCGTTGCTTATTTAAGTGTTTTTATTAGTTAATTATTATCTTTTTATTTATTATTTTTTGTTTTTTTTTTTTTTTTTAACAAAATAATAACGAACAATAAAATTCAATTACAAAATGAGGTCAAATCCGCGCTTGTTCAAGTTATATTGCAAAAAATCTTTAAGTGTATTTTTTTGTTTTTTTTTTATCAGAGATAAAGAAAAATTAACTTAAAACAAAAGTGTTGTTGTTGTTCTTATCATAGTATTTTATTTGTTTTGTGTTCTAATTTCTTAAAAAAACTAAAACCAAAAGATACAAATTGACAACGCATGCGTGCGAACGAACGCAACAAATGCTCGACATAAGTATCTAACTTGACTATGAGCTTGAATCGATTTCATTGAGCGATTGACCGCGTTTCACCGAATTCAATATTGTGAAACGACGCCGAATGCTCTGCAAACAAACGGCCACCATACCACCAATACATACATACACACATATGTACATGTACGCACGCACGCTTGCGCATTTAACAATAGTGGTACTCTATGGCATTGTTGGTGTTTCTGTTTTTGTTTTTGTTTTCGCTATGTTGATGCTTAAGGCACATTAAATAGTTGTTGTACTAAACAACGGCAGCAGAAGCTGCAACCAGCATTAAAGGCAGCACGTTGCTGTTGTTGTTGTTATTGTTGTTGTGCTGCTGCAATTGCGCCCGTTTGACTCTTCTTTTGTGCGCTCTCTTTTTCTTGTTTTCGTAAGCTCATCTCTCATCATGGTCACTAATTGGTGCTTTTTGGAATTGTAGTGTGTGTTCTTTCTTATTATTAAGAGTACACTTCTCTCTCTTCTTTTACCACCTTCGCTGCTTGTTATTATTTCATTATGCATTTCGTTTGCGTGCATTTAAAAAAAAAACAAAAACAAAAACAAAAGCAGCAACAACCAAAATTGGAGCAAATCTACCAAGCGATTAAGCCCACAATAATGCAATGTGAAAGTTAAAATTACAACAACAACAAAAATGAAGTACATTTAAACCTGTTCCCTCTTTTTTTTGCGCGCTGCAAGACCGAAAGACGCGACAAGTAGTAAAACGTGGTAATGCGCCGCGGTGATTGTGCGCAATTAAGCGGGGCGAGAAGAGCTTCGTTGGCACACATTTGGCAGCCAAACACACAATTTCATATCCCTTAAACTATGTACATATACATATACGTATGTATGTGTGTATGTATCCGTGGGTAACACAATGGCACTTTGCTGCTTTGCTTTTGTTAAAAGATTGATTGCCTTGCTCTTCTTTTTTTGCAAAATTCCGCTAAGTTGGTAAAAGTGATGAAGACGATAAAATACAACAAAAAAAAAACACTGTTAGAAGCGCAACAAATTTCAAAGTCAGCAGAGGCAAAGAAAAGATTTATAAGTAAAGGAAAGACAACAAAAAACGAATTCAGTCAACGATGAAAGTTAAAGTGTACAAAACGCCGAAAGGGGTCATTTTTATTAGCTTCACTGACCTATGCTAAGTTCGCTTGCTTTGTTGTAATCAACACTTTTCAACTTTTGCTTTTTAAGCTGAGTTATTATTTTATTGCATATTCAATGATATTTTCATAGCTTTTTTTTATTTCTATCATTGTTATTGTTGTTGTTGTTGCTTATTATTGCCAAAAGAGCAGAATATTTGCTGTCTCTTTCTCTGTTTGAGCTTAGCCTTCTGTGGAGCTCACCTTGAATGCACAACTGCCATAAACTAAGCGAATATTTTACAAACGTCTCAGCTTATTAAAGTTAACACTCTTGCCTATGTGTGTATGTGTGTATGTGTGGGTGTTTTGTTTTTACAGTTTGTTTTTCTTTTTAATTATTATTATTGTTAATGTTATATATTATAAATATATTGTTTATTATTTAACGTGCTTTTTTTTTTTTTCGTTTTTTGTGCTCAGTCATTGTTTTTGTTGTGCCTTGAATGCCAAAAATGAATGTAAGTCGTGACGTTGTCGTAAAGTGTTTTCAGTTGAGAAACCGTATTATTTAAGGCACAAAATTTTAATAGCCAACGTAAGAAGGCCACGTAGAACTCATCAGGCACATTCCAAGCAACGTTCGTCATGTCATGTCTAAGCATGAACTTAGCATAACAGAGCTTATAACATACAAATGTACATAGCATAACATTATTACATACATACATACATACATACACAAATGTATGGTTTATTCAAACTTGTAATTGAACGCATAAAGAAACATGATTAGAAATAACCCATTTTGGTCGCAGTTTAGTTTTGCGCCGAAATCAGAGCCTTTGGCACACGAACAAAGTTGATTGAGTCGTCGCCTCATTTCGCAAACACGCACCAATTTTAACATCAACAACAACAACAAACACTACGCTATGCTCTTCATCATCATCTTCATCTACGCCATTGACGACGTCGGCGTCGGCGTCGACGCAGGCCACAAGCAACATGGTCAATATTGCATGTTTCCACACAGTTTCTCATGAAATGAAACGAAAAAACAACAACAAACATAAAAAAGTTCAACCACAAAATGACAAAACAAAAAAAATACATATACATATATGTATGTATGTGTTTGTATGTATAAAAATAAAAATAGACGTGTAAAAAACACTTTCACTTTGTTGGGCAAAAACTTGGCACTTTGGGCGTCGTCCACAAGCACAAAACTCACTATTTTTATATTTTCCCCCCTCATTTTCTGTTGCTATTAAAGTTGTTGTTGACGACAGTTTTATTTCTTAGTAGAAAAACTACAAAAAAAGTGTTATTAATCACAAGTCACGCACAAAACCGACTTATGTATGTACAATCTTTATTGTCTTTATCTTGATTGTGCGCGGCAAGTCATGTGCATAAATTTTTTCTTTCTAATATTTGCTTTTCATCAATTTCATTTGCATAGAAATTTTGATTTTTTTTTTTTTTAATAAAGTTGCAAAAATTATGCAAAACAGCGTTGAAGTTTTGTTTCATCATAAAAAGCCAAAAGAAATTAAAATTAAACAAAAACGCACGTCAGCATTCACATCGCAATTATTGTGCCGCAAGTATGCAACGTCTGTATGCACACATTCGACCATTATGCAGATTTTTTTTCTCACAATTATTTTTTTTGTCTCATGAAATCAATTAACACATTGCTTGCTTGCTTGGTTGACGTTGAGCAACGTTAGATGGCGCTAATTACAGCATTCGTTCCAAGCCCAAAATTTTGCTGTTTTACCATGTTATGGTCGGTGGAAGGCTTATTTTGCATACAACTGTGGAACACACAAAAGTAGGCGTGGCTGATGTGTCTATTGTATGGCCAAACTCCCACTAAGTCGTCAATGTAATAAACTACAGTTGAGCTCAAAAAAATAGTAGCGGAAATTATGTTCACTCAATTGTCTTTAGATATGTAGAGTGTATAAGCCATTTCAATGGATCTAAACTAATGGCTACAAGATATTATTATTAGCTTTGCTTAGTCCTGTTTGAAGACACAAATAAGTGGCATATAACAACATGTCTTACTACATCATTTTCGGCCACAGATTGAATTCCATGGCATTAGACAAACTTTATTATAATACTTAGAAGCCGACCATGATCATCATGAGTTCCTTACCACCACAATTTTTAACTGGACAGTCGTATAAAGTATTAGTTAAAAGTATAAAAGACATTCGGGAAATCATGAGTACTACAGAACTCTATCAACAGCGCCACTATTTTTTTTACCACTACTGTAACTGCCTGTCTTATAGGTAATTGATTGATACACATACGTGGCTTTTTGCTGAGTGAACCTGTCATGACCTTAGAGGAATCAAGTGCCGAAGCACTCAAAGGATTGTCACGACATTGAAATTGCATATTAGGTGATAGAAAGGAAGAAGAAGAAAGTAAAAGCGTCCTGAGAAATAAAACAGTTGCGCACAAAATGGCAGCTGGCGGGTGTTCTACAACAACAACAATAACAGAAAAAGGACAACGACATGTGTGCCATTTAGCGCACGAACGCCGTAAATTTTAAATCAAGGGAAATATGGGAAAGCGCGAAAGAAAATCAGCATTTGTTCATCTACATACATATACATACATACATACATACATATATTCATGTGCCTATGTGACATGCATGTACATACATATATGTATTGTATTCCTAATGTATGTATTTAAAAATGTGGTTTTCTTAATTCCTTGCTCATTGCCTTGAGTTGACCACGCGACAATCAATTTACAATAAAGCCGAGACTAAGAACAACAACAACAAATATAACAACAACACCAACAACAAAAACACTAAAAACGAGCGCGGCATCGAAACGTAGAAACGAATCGTTCTAAGTTAATGTCTGAAGTATCTGCATGAGTCTTTTGTTGTTTTATACATGTTTTTAATTATTTGAAACACGTTCAGGCGAAACCACAAAATTCCACATGCGGAAGTGAGCCAAGTGTTTGCTCAGACAAGACGGTTCGTTTAGTAAAGGCCACAAGTCAGCGACAGAGCAAAACTCAAAATCAAAACCAAAAAACTAATAATAATAATAATAATTAAATTTCAAAAAAAAAATATACAAAAACCAGAAGAAAAATTATGCGTTTTCGTCTTGAAGCGCTGTGAGAAACGCGCGCGCAGATATTTTCTCAGCCGAAGTGACAAAGTGGCCAAAACTGAAAGAAAAGTTGGATTCAAAATCAAATTTCAAATAAATTAAATCAAACAAAGAAAAAATGCGTTTTGTGCGTTTCCTGAAAAAGCAGCGCTTGCAACTCATCACGCTGCTGCTCTGCGCTCTGCTCGGCTTTCTTACAACGGCGGCGGTGGCAAAGCCGACGATCTCATTCAGCTTACCCCAAGGGCTCCAGGGATTCCCATCGTTCCAGTCCTTCACACAGCAAATCATCGAACAGCGCAGCATACGTCAAATGAAAACCTACAGGTGAGTGAGAGGGGGCGGGGGAGCCGGCGACACTGATTATGTATGCGTTGCTTATGTTTGCACATGCGTAACACATGTGCATACTAATTCATGCCCAGACGAAATGGGCTTGGAGCTGCCAACAGTCAATGAAGAAGAGGAAACAACAAAAAACAGGAAAAATATCATTTCACTCAAATATGGGACAGCCTAAGGTTTCACACACACAAACGTACAGAAACGAAGAAAAAAAAAAAACCAAATTTAAATAAAACAATAAAAAATAGAAACAAAAACAAAAACAACAGAAAAACAAAAAACAAAAAAAGTCGAGTCACGTCGCACAATTTCTCTTTGACACTTTGTCGTTGTATGTAATTAGATTAGCGAAAACTTTGTTGAAACTAAAATATAAAAACAAAAATTTTATTTTGCAGCTTAATTTTTTTTTTTTGGCCAAAATTCAACTTTTGTGTTTATGGCCAATAAATGTAAGCATTTCATGGTGGTTTCAAATGAGTATCCATTTTTGTAGTGTTTTTGTAATATTACTCAAAGCAAATCGAAATGAATGTCTCAACTTTGTATAGTTTGCCAAATTTGAAGAAAACACAGAAAACCACAGAAAGGACGTTCAAAACGCGGCTTAAAACTTACATTTAGAAGGGAAGCACTTACAAATAGAGAGAGATGGCATTTGAGATTCGTAGTGTTTCATAAAATGTATCGTACTTTGATGAAGTTCTCCGAAATCAAACAATTCGGTTAGAAACATGACATGAGTTCAACTATTCTTGTAGCAACGAGCTGAGATAATAATGGACATTCCATGAAAGTTCTCCAAAAAAATTTGTTAACGTCTTTGATGTTTCGTATATCTTTGACATTCAAAGGGATATTATAAATGCATCTTTACATTTGCCAAATAAACTATAACGGCCGAGCGCACTATAACTATAAGACCGACGGATAGTTAAGTGCACGCATATTCTTGGCATTGATGACTCGAATTAGGAGCGTGTCTGTGTCTGTCTACACATGTCAATTGCTATTCAGCATACGCAACGTGGTACGCCTTAAACATCACCGACGACGACAATTCAATGCCATTTGCTAATACACATGACAAAGACGATTCATTTATAAGACTTATGTTGATAATAACATTTATTAAGTGCATTAATTTATTGTGTATTTGAATGATCGAATGATCGAATGAAAACGTTTTGCAGCGGGAAACGCGTGAGCAATGAGTCGCTCATAATGATCTATCATCATGACTTGACGATCGCTGTGACCGAATTGGGACCGCAGAAGTTACTGCTTGGCTGCGAGCTTATTGAAATTTAGTAAGTGTGTAATATTTGTGCTTGAAGTCATAAACTATTAAGAATTCCATGCCACCACTGCAGCAATGACAAGGAGGGTAAAATGCTGCTCGAAGGTCTCTCGAAGTACAATCGGCCGCTGGAAATAAAATTCGATGAGATGCTCAAACTGATGGACCAATGTGAGCACGTCGACAAGCTGAGCTATGCCGCACAGCAGCGTGGCAAGTCCATTGACGGCGACAGCGGCAACGGCGCGGCCAAAGGCTTCGCCGACAAGGGCAGCGGCAAAGGCAAGCCAACCACCAGTGGCGCCTCGCATGGCGGTGCGCTCAACTTGGCCGCCAACATATTTCCCCGTAGTCCTTTCTCGCTCCTGAGCGGCATTATACCGGGTGAGTGAAATGCAGTTTTACCCCCTCTTTCATCAGCTAATGTATACTTCGCTACAAAGGCACAAAGTGGTGCGGCACGGGCGACATTGCGGAGACGTACAACGACCTGGGCACCGAAATGACCATGGACCGCTGCTGTCGCCAGCACGATCTTTGCCCCGTCAAGATACGCGCCTATCAGCACAAATACGATCTCATGAATGATTCACTCTACACAAAGTAAGTTTCTCTCTCATGCTCGTTGACTTGAACCTCCTTGCTCATGCTTACTTACCACACTTTGATGCCTTTAGATCGCATTGTATCTGTGATGATATGCTGTTCTCGTGCTTGAAGCAAACGAATACATCGGCGTCGCAACTCATGGGCTCAATTTACTTTAATCTGGTGCAGGTGCCATGCCTTGCCGGCGAACCGAATCGCTATCAATTCCGCGCTGCCAAGGAAGGCTTCTAAGCAAACAACAACAGCAACACGTCTTTGCCAATATTCCTTCGCTTAATTGTTTTGTTTTGTGTTTTCATTCTTCGGTATTGTTGTGTCTTTTGTATACTTTGATTGTAAGACGACATCCGTCGTGTGTGCTAAGGAGCTAAGCTCAAATTGTTCTCAAACGAAACGAATCTTCTTTTTTAATTTACTATGGTTTTCTGTGCGCATTTTACTTTCAATGAAATACATTGCATGAAAATTTGATTATTTATTGAAATACAATTATTTTTCCCCGTAGTTTTATAGTATAAATATAATGTTTGTTGTTGTTGTTATATAATCGTTATTATTATAAATATTATTTATTTTTGTTTTCTTCATTTTTCATTTCGTTAAATTTAACTTAAATAGTAAATTTTTAGACTTTTTAGTTTTGTGTGTGTGTGTGTGTCTTGTGTGTCCGTGTGTAACTTTCTGTTCTAAAAAAAAAAACGTTTAATTATTTTTTTTTTTTTGCGTAATTGTCGCAGCACAAATAAACGGGGGGCGGGGAAAAGTAAAGAAAATACACACACAAATGACTTTTTGTTATGCAATTGAATAAAAAAAATTGTTTTTGTTGTAAAAATTGTTCGTAAAATAAGCAAATGCATTTTATTTGCACGCACACACATATACATGTACATACATACACATATATGCATCACTGTTTATATAAATATATATACACATATATATTTATTTATTTGTTATTTTGTTAATTCGTTACTTGTTTTCATGTAAGTTTTTTCATTGTTTTTTTTTTTTTTTTTTTGTTTTTATTTTTGTTTTCATTCCGTTTGCGTTTAATATTTAACAATTTGATTGTTAATGAGATTTTCAAAAAGGTACTTGGAATTTGTTGGGTTGTGGGAAATGTCGACTAAAAACTAATATTCAATTTGTTTTTTTTTTGCTTTTTAAACTTTTCGAATTTCAACAAATATATAATTAAACACAAAAAAAAATCAACACTTTTAAAATTAATAAATATAAATGACTAAAAAACAATCGTTTAACAAAAGCGCAATTATTGCAAAGCCCAAAGTTTGTTAACAATTACAATGTTAAAAAAAAAAAACAAAAATTAGTTAATAATTAAACCAAACAAAACACTTTCGAGGAACAGAATTGAATCGTCCACTTGTATCTTCGCTTTGCACTGCGCGCCTCAGCTTGTCCAATTGCCTGGCCGCCTTAGAAGATGCTCGCTACGTTCGGGCCCGGCTGCGAGTTGGTCGGTGTCGGCTGCGTGGGTCGATCGATGTCCTGATAGCTGCGCTGCTGAGTGGTCGGGAACACGGAACCGCCCTGCAAGCTGCCGCCGCGCGTGTTGAACTCACGATAGAGCAGAGCAACGCTCACCGGTCGCACGATCAGATTGATGATCGCAAAAGCAATCGCCCAGCCATCTGTGTGTGTGTGTGTGTGTGTGTGTGTGAGTGTGTGTGTGTGTAAAGCAAACATTTGTATAAATTATTCAATGCAAAATGAGGGGTAGATATATACACTGCCGCTCAACTGAATAGGTTTGAGTTCTTTTTTAAACTTAGAACATAATATCTTCATAACGAGCACTCGGATTTAAACCAAATAATTTTTTTTAAGTAAAACGATTCATTATTTATAAAATACAAAAGTTTTTTTTGTTTTGGTTTTGTTTTTATATTTTTTTTATTATATTTTCAAAAACATAGCTGAAAATCTACATTATTTTTGGCTCAAGTGAATAGGTTTGACCAACAAAACTATAAAAAAAAAAAAGTATTTACAGCAATATTTCATGGCACTTGGTAACTTTAATAATAAAAGACACTATTTCTGCATTATTTAAAATTTGGTATGACCCCCCTTATTCTTAATTATTTCAAACATTTGAGTTGATAAGGAATCGTAATATTTTTCAATTTCACTCAGTGAAATAGTCGACCAGGCTTTTTTAATCGCTTCAACCAGGACATTCTAGTCCTTAATCCACTGTTTTGTTACCCGGGCTGTATGGATGGGGGCGTTGTTTTGTTGGTACGTCCATTGAATAGGTCCAAAAATATCGCAAAACTGAGGAAAAGCTTTTTAGAGCACAGTCTTGTAGACATTTGCATTCATCTTTGATGAAACAAAGTGCAGCTGTGGAAGGCTGTGGTCTTCTCTGACGAAAAAAAGTTCAATCTCGACGGACCGGATAGCTACAACTATTATTTTCACGATAAGCAAAAAGAGGAATGCTTTCTGAGTCGTCATCACTCCTGTACAGGACGCGTAATGGTTTGGGGAACCATATCGTTTTATGGAACTTGCGAGCTGCACTTTGTTTCATCAAAGATGAATGCAAATGTCTACAAGACTGTGCTCTAAAAAGCTTTTCCTCAGTTTTGCGATATTTTTGGACCTATTCAATGGACGTACCAACAAAACAACGCCCCCATCCATACAGCCCGGGTAACAAAACAGTGGATTAAGGACTAGAATGTCAACTTGCTCGAGTGGCCGCCATACTCCCCAGACATAAATATTATCGAGAACATTTGGAGACTTTTATCCAGGAGAGTATATGATGGGGGAAGACAATTCCAAGACTCGGCGACCCTGGTTGAAGCGATTAAAAAAGCCTGGTCGACTATTTCACTGAGTGAAATTGAAAAATATTACGATTCCTTATCAACTCAAATGTTTGAAATAATTAAGAATAAGGGGGGTCATACCAAATTTTAAATAATGCAGAAATAGTGTCTTTTATTATTAAAGTTACCAAGTGCCATGAAATATTGCTGTAAATACTTTTTTTTTTTTATAGTTTTGTTGGTCAAACCTATTCACTTGAGCCAAAAATAATGTAGATTTTCAGCTATGTTTTTGAAAATATAATAAAAAAAATATAAAAACAAAACCAAAACAAAAAAAACTTTTGTATTTTATAAATAATGAATCGTTTTACTTAAAAAAAATTATTTGGTTTAAATCCGAGTCCTCGTTATGAAGATATTATGTTCTAAGTCTAAAAAAGAACTCAAACCTATTCAGTTGAGCGGCAGTGTATATATATACTCTTGCAAACATTTGCCCAATTATTCTTATTGGAAAACTCTTTTTTCGACTTTCCAATAAGTATCATATACGTAGCCACGCCCATTTTCTAATTTGTCTTAACGAAAGCAATGTAATCATA
Source organism: Phortica magna (assembly GCA_037044515.1). Lineage (NCBI taxonomy): Eukaryota > Metazoa > Arthropoda > Insecta > Diptera > Drosophilidae > Phortica > Phortica magna. The sequence continues at coordinate 80,511 of JBAMBP010000293.1, forward strand.
CTTCACTGCATTGCGCAGTCTTGTATCTCGTCTGTTTACAGAGAAAGCCCATTTCTAAGTTTACTGCTGTATGGGCGGTGCCACGCCCTCATGTCCGTTTCTATTGAACCTTGGTATATAGTCAACCATCAATAAAAACACGTTTCATCTGTTTATATTTAAGAACAAAAAAGTTTTCCTACCAAAAACCTTATTTTTGAACGATCGTTCCTATGGCAGCTATATGGTATAGTCGTCCGATCGAAATAATGCTGAGATATACAATGCCTGAACATATCTGCGTTTAAATTTGTTCAATATGTTTAAAACTCTGGAAGGATTTTGCACTGAAACAGACAGACGGACATGGCTATTTGAACTCTTCCCGTCGTGATGATCGATAATATATATACTTTATATAGTCGGCGATGCCTCGCCTTCGCTGCCTTGCAAACGACATGACAAAGTTAATCTGCTCCTTTTGCAAGCGTATGAAAAAAGTAAAGAAGCAAAACATACTCATGATGGTGAAGAATAGTATGATGCATACTAAGTCGAAGAAGATGCTGCAAGTGTTGATGACGAGCGCCTGCAAAGAAATCAAATCAGAGGTGTTATTACTTTGTATAAATCTTAAATTTGCAAAAATGAAAAACTTATTGATTTTCATTGCCATTTTTTTTTTGCTAAAACATTTCGTTTGATTTATTAACATTTCAAGGGTCAAACAGTAAAGCGAATACTTAATTATAAAAAATGAGCACAACTACACACACACAAACACATGTGAAGGGAACACGCACATGCATGCATGTATGGTAAATATAAACCCTGTAATACAAATCGTGCTAAACGAGGCTAAAATATGGCCAACGGTCGAAGCGCAACTTACTGCTTTTCTTCAAATTGTTATTGCTTTTTTTGTATTTGTAGATTTTCGTATTTGCATTAGAAGTCTTGGCTGACGCATGGTTAAGTTGATTAAAAGGCGTTGCTAATGATTTTCTTTCTTCCTTCTTGGTCGCTTCAAAAACAAAGGGCTGCCGAGCAAAGTTCGCCAATGCCGCGCAGCTCAGCACGGCGGGAGGGGGTGGCGTCGTGGCGTGACCAGCTCAAAGGCGCAGCAAGACCTTTGCGCCCTTTTGGACAGGTCAGCTCGGGCCATGTCGAGCGCGGACAAAAGGTGTTTGTATTCCTAAATCGTAGCGTGCTTAAAGTTTAGATTGCTTCGCGTTTCCTTCCAAGAATGTCAAAGTTGAAGCATTGCTTCTTTTCACTTTTCATTACGGTTCGGTTTGGTTCGATTCGGTGGCTTATTTCATTCTCATTGTGTGCGAACAACAACGTGTGGCAACTTTCACTCTGCTTCACTTTGGTTCAATCAATTCAAGCGGTCAGGTCAAACGGTCTTTGTGTGTTCTGCTTTTAACATCACTCAAGCCATACGTCTATCGACCAACGACGTCTGACCGCCCATCGTCTTTTAGCCAACCAACCAACTAACCAAACAACCGCCCAACCACCCAACCTTGGTTTGTGCGGCTTTGTTGACTTAATTTATTAAAAATTCACTGACGTTGCGTGAGAAACGTCCAAAGGCTCAACTAACCAAATAACCAAATAACCAAATAAGTTGACTTAAGTTGAACACCAAAGAAATACACATGCATATCGTATAGAATAATACATTATTCAGTTTCAGTTCTAGTTTTTATTTGTTTTATTTTGTGGCCTCTTTGTTGCCTCTTTGTTGCTTCGTTGTACTTTGTACTCTTTTTGTATCGAATATGCTAATTTTTGCATATGTTTCTTCTCGCTAATTTGAGTTTTTCTTGGCACAAGTTTGGTTATCTGCAAATTAAACCAGTTTTCGTTACTGGAAGCCCCAAAACCAATCATAGCCAAACAACTTTTACTATCGTTTTTGTCATATTTGTGTACGTTCAACAACGCAGAAGAAGCACAAAAACGGTAAAAAGAAGAGCAAAGAAGAAACGTCAATCTGCCATATCAGTTTAGCATTAAGGAAATTAATTAAAAAATGCGCTGTGCTGCGCTGCTCTGCTTTTATAATAATGGCTTTTCATTGTCCAAAGCGACAACGATCTATGGGTTTATCAGTCTCATATTAATGTATTTCATCATTGAAATTTAAAAGCAAACCATATGCTTGTTTGTCATTAAGACGTGAGTCATTCATAAAGTTATCAGCAATTGTGAAATTTACAAAATGTTTATCTCCTCCAGTCAATGCAAATTTTCGTCTATGCCGACGCCCCACTATTGAAGCTGTGCTGATCTAATCACCGCAACAAAACACACCGACAAACAGCTAAATAACAAATATGTACTAAAGATGTTGATAATTATTGCACGTCTGTGCTCATTGAGGGGGCAGTTCACTTATATATTCAAGCCGCTTGCCATGTAACGAACCTTCTATCTTATTAAAGTTATTGTTATCTAAGTCACTTACCGTTTGCGCCGCCTCAATGGAATCCTTGCTATGCATTGTCCAGAACAACGAGATGATGAAGAGAAAGTTGTAGAACTCATAGGCGCCATGGCCCCAAACGCCCAGCATCGCATTCGTAATGAAGAAGAAATGCACGAAGGCAACGAGCTGTAAATAAAATAGGAAAATTATACAAAAAAAAAAAACAAAGAAGAAGAATAAAAAGAAAACGAATGAAAGGGAATTAAAAAAAGGGTTGAAGTTAGTGGGCGTGAGTGAAAGAGCACGCAGCATTAGTGTGCGTGTGTATGTGCTTTACATTGTCAATCGGCATTATTTTATTGCAGTTGTTGCTGTTGTAATTGTTGTTGTTGCTGTTGGTGTTGCCGCTGTTGTTAGACTTGTTCGCTTGCTACGCAATGAATGTATGAAGTGAAACCTTACAGACTAACGAAAGAATTGGCTTTAACTTAGAGTTTTGAATTTCAAATTGAAAATAAATTTGATCACATTGCTGTTATTGTTTTAACAGAAACTTGACGCAATCAATAAAGCGACACAAATATTGAATGTAATGCAAATGCTTTCAAGTTGAGCACGAACATTGAATAAGCGAGCAAATAATGAATTACATGCACACATGTGAAGCCTTAAAAGAATCGTCGATTTGTGGTTTGGAACTATTGTGTTTCTCATCGTCTCATTCTGTCTGTTCGACTGTGAGCTCACAGGTAACTGTTACTCACAAGCATGCAATGCAAAAAGAGTTGCTTGGAGCGCGGCTTTAATTGCATCATTGCATAGAACATGCCAATGATCAAAACAGCGCAAAAAACAAGAGCGACAGAGAGAAAGAGTGCGAAAGAGAAACAGTGACAATGCCGTTGTTATTGTTGTATGATATTATTTGTGGCTATGGCGTTGCTGTTATAGAAGTCAGCAACAACAATTGATGCGTTAATAAGTATTCAATTTGCATGACTTTTTTTGGTTTCGACCAACCGGCATCTTACGTTATTCAAAAACAAGGCGCGGCCGTTAAATTTCTATGCAATTAAAAACAATAAATGTGTTGCACAAACGATAAGGTTTGATAACCACATGCTGTGTTGTACACACATACATGTATTTATTGCCGCACTGCAATGTGGGGGGCGTTTTCACTTATACCAACTGTTAGTTATACCAATGATTATCTTCTATTAATTACCTTAACACGCACGAAAGACGAAGCCATTAATTCATTTATATCGGTCATCTTGATAACTTCTATTGTTGTTGTTCTTATTGTATTCTGCGTAGTTCAAATAAAAAAAAAACGTTCTTTATACACACACGCACATAAAATAAATTCTAAGCCCACGTATGTTTTAAATGTTTGGTTGAACCTGTTGTCACTTGATTTTGTACCTGTAACTCCCTCGGGCTTTATTTACTACCTGCGATGAACTCAATTCTTAGACTGAGCAGCTGTGTTTATGACTTATATTTCACTTTATATATAGTTGTAAGTGTTGTTGTTTTTCTGTTTCACTGTTGTGCAAATTCTCTTTTTACTCTTTGTTCTTTTTTTATAAATGAGACAAATTTGTTTTTGTTTGCTCTTATGTCGTCATTGCCGTTCAGCTATTTTCAGTTAATTCACTTTTAATTTAGTCCGACCACTATTGCAGTTGAAAATTCGTTACATATACGTTCCTGAGTTTATTTCTACTTTCCGGGCGATGGCGCACTTGTTGGTCTCTTCCTGTTGCAGTGTGAAATTTACGATTATTTTTAGTGCAACGCGCAAACGTACAACGAGAGATGGTGCAAAAAAAAAAAATAGCTCAAATCACAATTAACATCCGCGAACGACTAGCACTTGAATGAAGAAATGAATGCAAATGTTGAAATGAAAACACAACGCCAGTGTTGCCAAATTGGCCGTTTTCATGGTTGTTGCTGGCATTTTCAACGTACTAAACTGAAAACACAAAACTAGTGTTGCCAAATCGACCGTTTGCCGGCTGTTCCTGGTATTTTTCTTTTTTTTTTCAAGTTACTTTTAAGGTGTGCGAGTGAAATGGATATATCCAAAAACACCAGTTTCAATAGTAGACGCAAGGGTGACCAGCGCTTCGCATTGAAAAACAAGGCTATACTTATCAAAGTCAAAATATATTCTAATAATATACAGCATACTACTTATTACAAATTCTCTGGTTGGTTTGGTTTCGTAAATTTGGTTATTAACTTTTGATTTCGCGTTTTCTAAATTCGAATTTAACTTGTTCAAATGCATTTTTACAAGCAAAGCACTAAAAAATCCTTACAGTAAACACGCTTATCAACGATCGGTAAAGTGTCCACTAAAGCAGCTTATATGAAATTGATCTGCCGGCGACCGTACTAAGGTTTAACTGTTGATTCTCTTATCACACACCAGAGCGTCAGCCGAAATAACAAAGTAAAAAACGCGGAAAGAACAAGTCATGTCAAACGGACAAAAGAAGATAACACGCGATATGATCTATAATCTGCAATATGATGCCACCGCTAACACTGGCTCTGTGAGTAGTTTGAAACAATTTATTCTTTCTTATCTGATGGAGTTTTGACACTCATTTGATAGTCTATCAAGGAGTCTAATTCAACGCAATGGGAACATCCCGTACTCATGATCGTCTTTGATGGAGGCGACATTAACAATGCTGCGCACTACGTCGCCAAGTCGGCACAATCGCCTTTCGCACCAAACATTGTCGCCAGCGTTTATGTGCAAGAGTCGATACGCGAAGCCTTTATCAGTAAGGTAATCAACCAACTTAAACCTCTAGATCCGGAATACGCAAAACATCCGAATTTGTTGCGCACTAGAACTGTTTTGGACAAACTAAGTGCCAGCACTTTAACGGCCAAGACTTCTGTGGCGACACCTGAACAGTCGCCAACGCTCGTCTGTGATTTTACACAAAACTACTTCGGCAGCGGTCCGTCTGGTGTTATTACGTTGCATACCTTCCGTACTGCAAAAGAAACGATTGCTCTGTGTGCAAAAGATGCAGTTAACTTCGAAAGCGTTTCAATTTGGAACGAAAACCTTTCGTGTGCATATGAACTGGCGCTAAACCTTACATACACCGTTTACTTCTTCAATTGTTTTGATGTGTCATTAGATCCGATTAAACCGCATTTCGATCGTGGCAGTACTTCTGTTACCATTGAGAACAATTACCATTATGAGACATTACAGTTGCAAAACCGAAAGAGAATAATTGTCTTCCCGATTGGCACAATTTTCGCTAATTAGCGAGGAGTTCGTAGAGTCAGTAGACAAATTTAAAATTTAACTAATTGCTGGTGAGCTAATCATTATTGTTACTATATTTACAATAGTCTGTTTTTTTTTTTGGATGTAATACTTATGTGTATCTTAATTACGACTCAAGTTAAAAATGCATTTATTTTTTATGTTTTTGTAGCTAAAAATTATTAATAAACAATTGTATTGCGTTCAAAGTATTAAATTGTCCCAAAACTATTATTATTTAGCAACGAAAAAGCAGCCATCGAAAAACTAAAATGAATGACCATGAAATCGTCGAACGTCCCTTATCACAGTGACCAGATGCAGAATTTGGTTTGGCGCTAAAATAGATTTTATCCAGCTGTTTTTTGTAGAATTTATGAATGCATTTTTATTTTGTATTTTGTTTCTCACTTTTTCCAGCCATTAAACTCTGGTTATATGAAACAAAGTAGAGTGTGAAAGAGAGAGAGAGGGAGAGAGAGCGTGCGCAACGTTGGGTTAACTAGTTGTAGCTCTCTGCCTTCCATATGACACACATCTACGTAAATACGCTCTTGCCCTTCACTCAGTTGCCTGAGCGTCGTGGTTTGTTGCTTTCTAAACAATATCATTCCAGCTGTTTTTACACAGTGCTGATGTGTTCAAAAACTTAAAAAAAATATACTGAAAGAAAGATAACATAATAAATATGCGCAATTAATTTGAACAAATAAAACAAAAAAAATATAAATGCATGCTTTATTGAAAAATAATAAGTAAATTGGTGTAAGTAGTGTGCACATTTGGACGCGAAGATGGCTCCAGCTAAGTGGACAGACGACAGACGGGACCCTGTTGGCATGTTGCAGCGAAATTACTATTATGACGATGAAACAATTGGAGGCGTTGCAGGGGTGTCCGCGGACGATGAAGATGACGAAGAGGAAGAGGCATTCGTTACAGGTGAACGACCGCTTATCAACACAGTTGAAGGTATGCGTACATCCTAAATACATATGTTCGTTACACGATATATTCTATGCATTGGTTTCCAAAACAGAGGACGGTGACTTTCCGAAGGCACGCGACATTTTTGGTCTGATGGGCTTTTTAGGCTTCGCCGTAGTCTATGCTATGCGGGTCAATCTTTCCGTTGCCATTGTGGCTATGGTCAATCAGACTGCAATACCAGATACAGACGGCAACAAGAGCACGGTAGATGACACTTGTTCAGTGCCGCCACCACGTAACGATAGTAGACCGTTGCCCGAGGGCGAGTTCGTTTGGGACGAGGCAACTCAGGGCCTTGTATTGGGTTCATTTTTTTACGGTTATGTATTAACACAAATACCTGGTGGCCGATTGGCGGAATTGCTTGGTGGCAAGCGCATTTATGGCTACGGAGTGCTTGTTACCGCCATTTTTACGCTCTTAACACCGGTGGCCGCACATTTTGACCTACCATTGTTGGTGCTCGTTCGCGTGCTGGAGGGCATGGGCGAAGGCGTCACTTATCCGGCTATGCACGCTATGCTGGCACATTGGATACCGCCGCTCGAACGCAACAAGTTTGCGGCCATTGTCTATGCCGGCAGTAATATTGGCACAGTGATCTCAATGCCGTTGGCAGGTTGGCTTTGCTCACTTGACTTTCTGGGCGGCTGGCCATCGGCATTCTACATATTCGGTCTAATGGGCATAGTGTGGTTTGGCTTTTGGATGTACTTGGTCTACGATCGACCGGCTGTCCATCCGCGCATATCACGTAAGGAACGGGAGTACATCGAGCGTAGTATAAATCCGCACAGAGCGCTACTCGAATCTCTTTCTTCTGAACCGGGCGGCTTGGACGACGACGATGATTACGATTTAAGCGATTCGGCAACTGCGGCGATTTCAACAACACCGAGAGCCGTTTCAGCTGACGATAATGACGATAGTATACCATGGCGCTCGTTTCTCACTTGCGTACCATTATGGGCTATTTTATTGACACAGTGTGGCCAGGGCTGGGCCTTCTACACGCAGCTTACCGAACTACCAACGTACATGAACAACATTCTTCATTTCGATATACAATCGAATGCATTGCTGAACGCTGTGCCTTTCCTCACGTCCTGGTTTGTCGGCATCGCCTGCTCGGCGCTAGCGGACTGGATGCTCAAGCAGCGTTACATATCACAACTGAACTCCTATAAGCTATGGAACAGCGTCGCTTCGATAATACCCTCACTGGGCCTGGTCGGTGTGGCGTATGTGGGCTGTGACTGGATCTGGGTGACCATCATGCTGGCTGGTGTCGGCTCCTTTGGTGGCGCTGTCTATGCGGGCAATCAAATGAATCACATCTCGCTGAGTCCACGTTACGCTGGCACCATGTACGGCATTACGAACTCAGCGGCCAATATATGTGGCTTCCTGGCGCCCTACGTGATCGGCTCGATCATCAACCACCATGAGACGCTGGCACAGTGGCGCATTGTATTCTGGCTGGCTGCGGCGCTGAATATAGGCGGTAATTTCATATATCTAATTTTTGCCAGTGCCGACGAACAAAGTTGGTCATTGAGTGCGACGCGTCGTCGAGGAATGGCGCGATCGGTGCGCACTTAACTTGCCACCACAAAAAAATATCCAAAAGCGATCATTGTATTGTACCTACGACAAGAACAAAAAAAAAAACAAAGTGATGTGTGATAATGTCGACACGCGGCATCCCGTATCAAGCTCAACGCTCTGAGCCCGCATGGCGCGGTCGGCATATGTAAAGTAAGCTAACTCAGTGCTGCAGTATTTTTGTTTTTGTATTTTTTTTTCCACTTTAATTTTAATACTCGCGTCGTTCCGTTTGGTGTGTATGTGACTAAAATACACTAAGCGTTACTACAGAACTTGAAGCTTTTGAAACCAAACTATAAATAATTTTATATTGTTTTTTTATAAACGCATATCAGACAAACATTGTGTAATATAATCGTTAAGTAATTAGACAAATTATGCACTTATAACCAACACACACCTACACACGCACACATTAGCAGAATGTAGAATTTTGTAGTATTTTTTTAATGTTTGTGCTTACTTGAATTATTTATTATTTTTACTTTCATTTTTTGTTTTATATATACTTCACATATACATGCACATAAGGTTATACAGTACATAAATTACAATTATGTAAATAGGATCTTTGATTTGCCTTTTTTTCTTTGCTTTAATTAATATTTACTTATTTTAAAATTTGTATACCAAAAAAAAAAAAAAAAAAATTAAAACTATTTTATAATTAAATTAAAATATAAAACAAAAACAAAAAAATGCTAAACAATATTTTGTAGACACAGTCAAGAAGCGCAATTGTCATGATGCGGCGGCGGCGGTGGCATGGCAACTTTTCTGTTCTGAGCGCATCGTGTGTGCTTACCAAACGCTACACTTGTTGTCCGGATTCATGGTTGTGCCCACGGCGCAATTGTAGGCGCGCGCAAAGTCCACGGAGTTCGAGAGCGGCCCAAGCACGCGTATGAAACCCGGCGAATGCACCGACGAACGTATCTTTGTTAGCGCATCCTCTGGACGCATCGAACCGCACCAGATCTGTGCGTAATTAAGAAAGAATAACTGATCGTGCGTCAGTTTTAAGCCGGGCAATTGTTGTTCGGCGCCATGACGTTCCACCCACTTTCGATATGCCTGCGAAAATGGCCATAAACAAATTTGCAAAGTAATTGAAAGGTGTATTGGTGTTAACGCTTACCCGGAATGCCTGTTTAAGGCCGCCATTATCAGCGATATTCTCGCCTTGCGTCATACGACCGTTCATGTACATATCGACCTCATCAATCTTATACTTGGAATACTGATCAATGATGCATTGTGTGCGCTCTCGGAATGCCTCAATCGTTGCATTGTTCCACCATTGCATCATGTTGCCATCTCTATCGAATTGACGTCCCTTATCGTCAAATCCGTGCGTTATTTCGTGACCGATGACGACACCAATGCCGCCGTAATTCAATGACTTGGGAAAGTTTTTGCTGTAAAAAAGCGGTTGCAAGATTCCGGCCGGAAACACTGCAAATAGCGTGAAGCAAACAGACAGAAAAACAGTTGAAATCATACATTTTTTAAATATGATCTATACATTTAAAAGTGGATAAAATGTTGTCTTGTTTGTTTAGCTACCAATGTCATTCTTGTTGGGATTGTAGAAAGCATTCACAACTGCAGGTTCCGTAGTCCATTTCTCCTTGTCCACCGGTTGGCGCAGCAATTGCAGAATCTTCTCCGACTCCCATTTCAGTATGCTCAACACATTTGCCATAAAGTTATCGTTAATGATTGTTAACTGCACAAAAAGCATATACGATTTTTACATTGATTTATGACAAAACACAAACAAATTCATAACTCACATTCACATATTCCTGCTCCAGCTCAGTGGCATTCGTCAATATCTCCGGATAGCCAATGCGCTCGTTCATTGAATCGGCTTTCTCCTTGGCCACAGCGCGTGTCTCATCGTCCATCCAGTAGTTCTCGGCCAACAGCTCATTGAACGCCTCACGTATCGTATGTATCATTTCGAGTGCGGTTTCCTTGCTCTCCTGATTGAAATTGTCACGTATGAAAAGCGCACCGACCGCAATGCCCAACTTCTTGTTCGTCCACTCAACGCACTGTGACCAACGATTGCGCTCCGACTGTATACCCAACAAGATCTTACGGAACTCAACACGTTCATGTTGATACTCATCGATCATGTGTGTCATTATGGACATAACCAAACGCCAAATGACGTAGTTATGTATGACACGTCGATCGGTGCGCTCAATTATTTTGCCCATATCGATCAGATACGACATTGCATAGCTGACAATTTCCTCATTCGGCTGCAGTTTGGCATCACTGCCCAATGTCGTCTGCAGGTACACAGTCCAATTCAGCTGCGGCACCTGACGCTGCAACTCTGGCAACGTGATTTTCTTATAAATGGCGCTCGAATCGTGCCTGTCTGCCTCGGGCAGTGATGCGTTCACCAGCTCGATCTCAAACTGTACAATCGCGTCAAGCTCATCACCGGCTGTTAACGGATCGGCGCCCAGCAGCACAGAGATTTGTGTCATATACTTGTGATACGCCTTTAGATCATTCTTGCTGCTCGCCTTCAGATAATAGTCACGTGATGGCAACGCGTATTGCAATTGATCGATCTGCAGTATATTCACCGATGAGTTCTTATCGTCAGCGCCCACATACAACTCCATGAGCACCGATTCGCTGTAATCGCTGCGCAGCCGCGCCATCAGCTGTTCAATGCTCATGTTCGGCGGCTGCCAATTCCTTTCGATCACTGGCCAACCGCCCAGTGTCTGCAACACCTCTTTCAGCCGACCGGCGCCAATTTTACGTATCTGAGCTACATGAGTGCATGTGTGTGTCTATTAATATATGTGTTTATTATGTTGTCTGACTTACGCAAATCCATGCAACTTTTGTAGAAGGTTTTTGCTTTGATCGTTGCCTGATTATCGTCCATGTTCAGGGGTTCCTCCAGCACGCTGCGTAATATGACTTGTTGTTGATCGGATAGCACCTGTAAATGTCACATGACATGCAAAGCAATATTAGCGTAAATGTAGTGAGCTTACCTCGAATGTGCTTATCGAGCTGCGATCTTCGGGTATCGGATGCTTTTTGTTCCAAACGCCACAAGCATATTGAAAGAAGTTCTCACAAGGATCAACGGTCGTATCCATCGCGGAGAGCAGCGAAGCAGCTGCAAGTATGTTATTATCATAATTGTACAACGTCAATAACCCTTTGTATATTAACATGTACTCATGTAAATATGTATGTGTGTGTGTATGCGTACATGAATGGTTATTTTTGCATGGGAACGCGTCACCTGTCATTGTCATTAAGTCTATCAAATGTTATAATGTTGCTTTGCACTTAAATTGCACAACGTTGATTTATTGAAGAACACTTAAAAAGCGATCGAAAACATTTGCAAAATAGTAAATATGCCTTTTTGCCAACGCATGTTAGTTTTGTCTTTACTTTATTAGTCAAAATACATATGTATGTATGTTTTATCGAACAGTCTTCCACAATGAAATTTACTTCCACTTTTAGACAACAGTCTGAAGTATAATTTTTGCCTAACGGGTTTTTTGTTATTTTCCGACTTGATTGAACGCACGTCTAATACTTATGTACATGCATAAGTTTATGCTTGCATTCCATTTTGACAGCGACAACAAGGAAAAAAACAAACAACAACAGAGCGAACAAACAATAACACGAAAAGTGAAGAGAACATCGACAAGTAATAACAAAAACAATAACGATGCGCTGCGATTCGATTTGTTGTTGTATGCTTGTTGTTGTGTACTTGTTGCTGTTTAGATGACTTTCTTATTATTGCTTTCAGTTTTGACTACGTTTTTGTTATTCCTCCGCACACAAACACATGTGCATACAACATACGCACAGACGTGCAAAGCGGTTATTTTTTTTGCATTTCATAAAATTAAATTTTCATTCATATTTTGCTCTTCGTACTCAAACTGTACGACTGTACGTGCAGCACATGCTTCGCGCCCCACGCCGTTAAACGTTACAGTTTAACAAGCGTTTAATAGGAAACATGCTTGCAAAAGTTTACGTCTGTCAACAATAAATGCCACAAACTAATCGGATTTCATTTCATTTGTATTTTGCATGCACTTATATGCCTTCGTGTGTGCGTGTGTGTGGGTGTGTGTGTGTGTAACTCAACAGTTGTACGCAATGAGTTTGTAAACTCAATTAAAATGTTACATATTCGGTTGACATGCGAAACAGTTGAGTGGCCAATGAACAAGTCTGTCTGTCAGAACTCTTTGTTACATAATCTGTTAGATGTCTTGACTGTTCTTTCAAAAGAATCTATGTGTGTATGTTTGTCATCGATGAGCAGTCCTGACTATTAAAGTTTCTTACCTGTGCGAACGCATTCCTCCGTTAGACAAATGTTGTTGTTAATGTTTGATATGTGATCTGCAATGAGGTTAAGAACATTATAAATATTCTAATATAATTGAGCTAAAGCAAGAAGGAACGCTCACACACACACACACACAGACGCATACAATGTTGGTCAACAAAACATGGAAATCACACGGCGTATGAGTGATGTTCCATATTTTGTTCTAACAAAAATGCTTCTATGGGAATTCAACGTTTGTCAATCATTTAGTTAATTGACGCGATCGATAACGTTTATACGCATTCAAATATGTGCATACATAATGTGCATTAGTGTATGTGTATGTGTGTGTGTCTACGTTTGTTTGTATGCAATTAGAGACATTTTACTTAAAACTTATGTATATAAACTGCGCACATTTCCCAAACGTCATCATTAAATGCATACGCTTGGGTATAAAACGCATGCTTAAAAAAATAAAGGAAAAATACAAAGTCAATCAACAAAATTAAATTTGCATTTGCAATGAGGAGAAGTCCTTTCTTTATTTGCTTTTCGTATTCGCTGTAAAAGGTAATAATAGTCTATTAAGTTCTATTAAATGCAATTAGTTTGACTGAAAAACAAAGAAACAATTACTGGCCGAAAGATAAGTCTTAAATGCTAACATTTTGACTTTTAATAAACGTTGTGATTTCAATAATGCTTGTAGAAAGAGTTATATATAATATTTACAACAACAATCACCAGCGAAAAATCTATTAAAAGTAGGCAGCGCTGTAATGCGTTTATTTATAGGCAAATCTTATTTTAAGGCGGCACAAAAAAAAACTCATGCGTGAAAAGAGGCTTCAGCATTGAGAAATGAACATGAATGAATGAGCGCGTTCGCTGTGCGCCTTTTCCCTGAGCTATAATGGCGCAACAAAACATTAGAAGCACGTTTTCACGCACACACTCACACACACACACGCACACACGTATACATGCACAAGCAAATTCCGGTAGATTCATTCAGGCAGACAGGTTTAAATAAAGCCTCAAAGCAACGGAAACGGATACGGTGGGCATTTGCATACACACACACACACACACACACACACACACACACACACGCATGCATGCATGTATTCGTTTGTTTGTGTGAAATTTGAAAAATACTGTTTACATTAAACCAAAACGGTTCATTCATTTCGATCGAATAACATTCGAAAATCGATAGATTTAAAAATGGCGTCAGCCATAAGCCGTTAAACATAACCGTAAGCACAAACGGAAACGGAAACGGATGCGTAAACTGTCAGCGAACCGAAAAATAAAATAAATAAACGTACAAATTGCCAAAGCCGAAGATTTGTCAATTTTGACTAACAGAATTCAGCAAACAAACGCGAAAAATTTCTAAGCCAACTTCTCTCGCGTCAACATTCTTGTAATAAGTCAACTGTTAAGAGGTCTTTTTCTACTACCCTCATATACTCACACACACTCGAGTCTTAGGAATATACAACAGGCATGTGTGTATGTATGTACATGGCAAGGACTTGTAGCTCTTAACGCCGAAATGAAAAAACACAACCCCGAAAATTACCCTTTCACGGCACTTTAAAGCGCAATGCATACTTGAAAACTCGCACAATTTCCGAGCTGTCTGAGATGTCTTTATTGACGCCCGAAACTCATACGCTTCAAGGCGTAACCTTTCTTCGCCTTGTCAAAGTTGCATTCACTCATTTATATCAAATGTGATGAAAGAGATTTCAATTCTCAAACAACAACGTAACCAACCAACATAACAATAACAACAACAACAGCAGCAATAACGGGAACAATGAAGAAGAACAAGAACAACAACTAAATTGTGTTGTTTGTTTTTTCAAATAAGCTATAAAAGCTCAATGAATGTTTTTGTTTTTGTTTTTTTTTCGCATTCATTCACATTTTTCTTTCATTTTCATTTTCGGTTTTGTTTTCCGTTATTATCGCTGATGTTGTTGCTTGTACTTCTGTTTGTTCTTCTTCTGCCTGTTTGGTTGACACATCCTATAATTGAATTTCAATCAGTACAAACATGAACACAAATAAGTATTCGATGCAGTACAAGCACATTATTTGCGCGACCAGAGGAGTGAGTGAGACGAAGATGATTCAGTGCCAAAAGGAGCAGGAGCCAAATGATGAGTAGAACAAGGACAGTGACAAACGGGCGGGGGCGATGAAATGTAATAGAAAAAAAATTAAATAAAAAATACAAGGTTGAAGGGATGACAATGCCAAATCGAAATCTTCGCATTTGCAGCACATACTTTGTTGTTTTTATTGTTGTTGTTGTTGTTGTTGTTGTTGCTATTGGCAGTAATCATCGCGTAAAATCAAATCAAATAAAAATTCAATAGCAGCAAAAACCAAACGAACAAAGTCGCTTGCTTGTACACACACACACACACACACACACACACACATACACTTGTTAAACAGCCAAACCACAAACATTGCCAATAGCAGCGGTAGCAGAGGCAGCGGCAGCGGCAGCGATAACGTCGACGTTTGCGGCATCCGACTGAAAGGAAATCATCGCTTGAATATTTCGTTTGCTGACACTTTGGCATACTTCAACCGCCGCCGTACGTACGTACATGCACCCGCCCCACACCCACCACGCCCCGCTCTGCACCACTGGCCAAAGTAGTCCGTCTGTCCGTCGGTTGACTTTTGCCTGTTGATTGCTCAACTGCCTGTTGCTCCTCGTAGCTTGCTCGTAGCTCGCTCGGAAGGGCGCTCTACATTTCAGCATTCAGCATTCAGCATTCATTCAGAGTTGGGCTTGTACATTGCTTGATGCCGATAAGACAGCAAAGGAAATTGACTTTTGCGCCATTTGTTGTTGTCGAACACCATTTTAAATGAATAACTGAATATGACAAAAGGACTCCGATAATGCATATTTACAACCAAATCTGTGAAGCAGCACTCAGCATACATACATACTTGTATCTCGAACGCAATCGAATTGCATTAGAAGTTAAGCCAATAATGTTGTTCTCGGCTTGTATCTGTTTGCGCTTATGGTGTGCATGATGTGTGGTTTTGCTCACTTAAAATACAACAAAGGCTTCTTGTATTTGTGGCTTTTGTTATTTGCTAATGTCGAACATATATAAATTTATTTATAGCAAGAAAATATAATTGCAAAAGAGTTTTATACTAAAAAAAATATATAGGAGTATATTTTATTACTGTGGCAAAACCTTCAATTATTTTCAATTGTTTGCTTAAAGGGGTATTCGGGTCTAGAAGCCTGAATTTCGGGCGTTTTTCAAAGTACATCAAAGTAAATCATCGAGTTATGATTTTGTGAAGTGGAGACAAAAAAAAAAGTGTTGTCAGGTTGACTTGATTCCAAGGAAAATAAAATGTGTGTCCGGAAAATAAAATCAAAAAGCAATTATGCTAAGGAAATAAGTCATTGTGAATCGAACTAAAAGAAAAGAAACTTAAAAATTCTTTGGCAAAACGGCGAAGATTTAAAACCAAAAATGGATTTTGGCTTATGTTTGTACGTTTCGGAATTTTTTAAAAATAGTAAAAGACATTTGTTTTTAAAGCGGCTCGTTCCCGCTATAGAGGCATATATTAAGAAGATTCGTTTAAAATTTGGCGGCGTTCTGACGATTAGAACTGGAGATATCATGTCAAGCAGGTCGAAACACGTTGTTTCGGGAACATCGCGTTTAAGGTTTCGCTCAGCGTGAAGCGACAATTACTCCGAAAATACTTAGAATTTCGGAAAATTCTTTTGGGCACTTATTCTTAAGCCTCTAAACTATGAAAAATAATTCTAGAAGAGAAAACCGCCTTGAATGGAATTATGCAAGTAGCGCGAGCACATGCAACATTAAAGTACAGTTTAATTGAATAGTTAATGCCATGTCAGACCGGCGGATTGGCGTATACGAGTTGTCTGTGCTTATCGGCACGGGTTCACGCAACGGAAAACCCGTCATAAGGCACGCTAATGCTGCATTAGGGAGATGTCAGCGACATGCCTCATAAATAATTCAGTTGCCAAAATGAATGCTTTAAAACGGTGCGCTGATAAAAGCCAATGAATATATGATTCAGCGATTGAGATGCCATTTGCAAACAGGAAAACAAACACACACACACGCACACAAGACATGAGTGACCAAAAAAAAGGCCAAGACAATTTGACGCAGTGTCATAAAAAGATACGAAAACGAAAAAAAAATATATAAATAAATAAATAAATAAAAAAGAATAACGTTGGACGCACTGACAGTCGAACTGATTGCCAGGCAGTTTGAGTTTTATCAACAATTTAGGCCTTGTCAGTGCTGTAAGTGTGCGTGTGTGCGTGTGTGTGTGTGTGTGATATCGCCACAGAAGTTAGTAACCGAAACAAAGTTCATGCATACAAAAGTGTCATGGAGCACTTGACTTGGTCAATCATTTTTATGTTGATTGATGACTCTGCGCCAACACATGCCGATACAGTTTATCTTTATACGTAAGTCAGGTCTGTGAACGCACTAACATGTTGCCAACAGACACACAGACAGACCGAGAGACAGACAGAGAGACAGACAGAGCGACTAATTAGTTAGGTAATGCGCTTACTCACCTGCGCCGATGTCAACGCCGTTGTCCGTCGGCCGGCCCTCGTGGCTGCCGTGGTACACATGGCAGCGCTGGCTTGCGCTCGCAAAGTAGATGGCCAGCGCGCCGATCGCCGCGCCCAGCACCGTGAAGGCGATAGCCAGCACGAGCAGCCGCCGCCGCTGTGCGGGCTCCTTCAGCAGCCATTCGCTGGGGTGGCTGCCTCCTGGCAGCGCCTCGCCGTTGCCGCTGCTGCTGCCGCCGTTGTTGTTGGCCGTGCCGGGGCTCATGTTCAGGCTGTTGCTGTTGTTGTTGTAGCCCAGAGTGGCCGGGGGCGCGTTGCGTTGCAGCGAGGTGCGCGCCACGCCGCCGACATTGGCGCTCATGCTGCCGCCGGTGCCCATGTTGCTGCCGTCGCCGACGCTGCTGCCGAGGCCGCTGCCGTTGTCGGCACTGAGAAAAACGACTGTGGGTAGCTTTGTGTGCGCTTCGAGGCTTGCCGTAGTCATGGGGTTGACGACGCTATTCGGCGTTTTAGTGCGCTCCGTGCGATTGGATTCCAAGCCGCCGAGCAATGGCGAAACGACCGTTGCATTGATCTCGTCCATAGCGAGCGCTGTGTTGCCGCCGCCGCCGCCGCCGCTGTTGACTGCGCTGCCGGCGTCACGTTCGCCGTTGGCTTCGGTCGCTGCTGAGCGATAATTCTTACGCTGATTGGCGCTGCCTTCTGTGCTCCATAGATAACCGTTATTCAGCGCCTTGTTGCCAGTGCTGCCATTTGTGTTGCTAGTTTCTTCCTCTGCCGCTGCCGCTGCCGCTGTTGTTTTTGCTGCTGCGCCGCTTTGCGTCAACATTTTTCCCGCGATCGCTTTGAGTTCGCTTCGGGATTGGTTAATTCAATCAAGTCGTCTTAGCGGCCTCTCGCTCTCTCTCACTCTCGCTCTGTCACACCCAATGGCTCTTTATTGACGTACTCGGTTTTTTTTAAATTCGTGTTTTTTTGCCTTTTTATATCTTCAGTTTTTGTATATTTTGATTTACGATGCAATCATCTTCGCTGCCATATTAGAATGCCAACCTCCTATTTACCCCACGGTAAGTGCCCATTAATGCTCGTATATTCATGCGAACTTTGTATCTGCAGCGTGTTGTAAATCAGTTGTGCAAATGTGCCGCTCGGACTGGAACTCGCGCTGGAAACCGGCAACAGGCGAAGGCGATCGTTTGTGCGTGTTGTCCGTTTGATTTGTTGACACTGAAATGCACAAAACACACACATAAATACAGTACACAATCAGTTAATTACGTCAAGCGCAGTTGAGCTGCAATGCAACACAACTAACAAGCTACGCTCCAAAACAGTCGAAGCTTCATTCAAACAACGAAATTAATGATTGTCTCATAACTTCTGGTTGGCCTTATTGTTGCAGCGCCTCAGCCCACATCGGCGCAGCTGGCGTCGCGCCGCCGCACAATTCGCACAGCCGCACAGCCAAGAGAAGCCCAGACAATACAAATACATACATGCACATGCACATGCACAACTGAATGATTCAATACACTTTCAAGTATTCATGTCCGAAAGAGACGCTGCGATGCGTGTGCGAGCAACTCAAGTGCAAAAAGATAAAACAACTTTTGAAGACAACAACATTAACGATTTGCAAAAAGAATACAAAAAAAACTTGTTAAACGACAACGTAAAAAATACGAGAAAAAAGTTGAAGCATCTATAAGAATAAAAAAGACATCAGGAGGCCGGTCAGAAGCGTGCACGCCGCAGGCCGGCTTCAGACAAGCCAAGTCACCGCCAACCTCGAGCTAAGCCGAGCTTAAGCCAAGCCATCGCCGGTTGAGCAGCGAACGACATTCGAGTCGCTGCTGCTGCTGCTTCTGCGTCTAGATGCTCATGCATATTCCTCGAATCGCACAGCCAACACTTCTTAGCCCTTCTCTGCGTGCGTGCGTGTGTGTGTGTGTGTGTCTGTGTGAGGCATGTTGCCGGGCGGTAATTAAGTTGCATTAAACAGCAACGAGACTTCGATTGCTGCGATCGAAGAGCAATCAAAATTAGGCTTTCTGAATTTCCTGCAAACAAACTTCCTTTCAAAAAAACACATTTACATTTATGCTATTTGTGCACATAATATAATACATTATCTATGTGGAACGCACGAGATTCAAACAGTTTCAGGCACCTTCACGCACAGTTCGAGTTCGAGTTCAATACGTTCTTCGAGTCGCTTTTTATAAGTTCGCCTTTCTGTTTAATATTTTGTTTCTTTTTCTTGCAAATTCGTAAAATAATTAATTTATTTTTTGAAAATTGATGCTTTTTATTATTTTTTTTTTCATTTGATTTAAGCAAACCAGTTTTAGTTTTGTTATTCTAAACTTAATTGATTTTTTTGCTTTTTCGAATTTTTAATTATTCTTTTTTGTTTCTATTTTCGATGCGAATAAACTAAAATCGCACAGTAAAGAAAACAACAACAACAGCAACAAAAACAAAAAAAATATAGATATTTATATATATGTATATGTATATATGTGCCGATATATGTTCAAAACAGTTAAGTGTGAGTTTTCGAAATTTTACTTTAATTTTTCAGTCAACTTGCGGTTTTTTCAATATTCAATATTCGTTATTTTCAGCTGTTTTTGGCTTTGGTCTTGCAAAACCGCACGAGGCGAGTTTTCGAATCGAACTGAATGCGCTGAACTCATGTCCTTAGCTTTTAAGCGACCAAGCTCAAGCAGTGCGTCGGCCATGCTACGGCAGCGGGCGGGGGGGCGCGACGAGACGCGAGGCAACCACTCAACTCAATTTAACTCAACTCAACTCAACAAGTGCAAAGCGAGAAGAGCTTTCGTTTCGTTTGAGTGATTTCTCCTCACACTTTGCGGCTTAGCGTGAAAAATGAATTTAAGTGTCTTTTCGTCCTAACAACAATTCCGAGTTTTCGCGCTTAATTTTCATTTGAATTTTGCTCTTTTGTAAGTCAAGTCTTTTCTCAATAAACTACTTTAAAACTAAATTCAACGTAATTTTGAGTCGCAATCTCTTAGACAACAACAACAACAACAACAGCAACAATAATAATAAAACAAGCTCGTAACATAAACACAAACACAAGCAATGAAGCGTAATCATATTTCATGTACTATCATAAATATAAATATTAATTAGTATTTGAAGCACTTTTCGCTATCGCACAAATCTCTTTCGAATCTCTACGCTTTGCTTTAATGACAAACTTTTCAATATGTTTTCATAAATTAAATGTCTTTTTATGACATGAAACCCCAAGGGGTACATTACCCATGATCAAAGGTACGTAACTAACAGAAGGAAACTTGATTTTCACACACAACTATTGCATATTGTCAGAAGTGTGGAAAGAAAATCAGATTCTATTATAGTAAATCTATTATACCAGCGAAAACTTTGTGCTGGTGGGTACACCCATCTGTATCAACCCCTCTGAACCAGCATATAGTGAAGAATACACGTTGTCGGCATCGTTTCTATACGGAAACATTGTTCTCAAATATTTCCATTGATCTGATTGGCAATTTCTCATATACGGTCAGTAGCGGGGCCTCCCACAGCTGGAACGCCTCTAAACTGTTCATAGGGCCAAAAAAGGCAATCCGACTTGTCTGACAGTTGTCAACCGGACAACCAAATTGAGCTTTTTCTATGGCAAGTTGAAAATTACTCGACTACAAATATTCAATATATATACAAATATATATTTACATTTGTGTAACAATAACTACTATACATAATATATTAAACTGTGTTTGTTATAATATGCAGTAATCCCTGATATAATTTGCCTCGTGTCTCTTGCAGTTTTTTATCTTTTTGTTTACTAAATTATTAAACAAGTTACTAAAGGTAATGCTGTATTTGAAACTATTTAGCATACATACATATATGTACATATGTACGTATATAGTATGCTTATAATACAAATTTGTAAGACTTTTCTGAAACAAACGTGACTTATCTGACTTATTTGGCTTGCCAATTTATAGAAAGTTCACTTACCATAACCGTTGTATAGTATTTAATAAATGTTTCACTCTAAAATAAAGTATTATTGCTTCCCAGCTTTCTTTAGCGCTTATTGCTCTTCTATTGTGTAATTGTTCGTTTATTTATATTTCAGTGGAATTCATTGCAAAATAACATGGATTTACAAAGTGTCTCAGGCAAAGTGAACCGTTGAAGATGAAAGCTTTTTGTTTATCCTTTGGTTGACCAATCAAACGGTAAAATACAACTCTTAGTTCATTTGAGTAAATAATAACGTGTAGTTTTGCGTGTTTTCCATTCGGCGAAGAAAAAAATGTAACGCTAATTCTAATACATATATGTATGTATATGTATGTAAATATTCAAGTAGGTATGAAAAAATAGGCCGCTTCAGCTGTTGGGAAAGTCGTAAATCTCATTTCGCACGCACGTTCTTCAAATGTATGTATTTCGATTTGGCTTCAAGCTTAAAGTTTTCTAAGAAAACATAAATTTTGCTTTTATCAGTAAAATAAAATAATAATAATAGTAATTGGTCAGGTGTTGGTTGTTCGACAGACGCGCACACGCAAGAATAATATGTTATTTGAACAATCCTTGCAGATGCAATAAAATCAAATCGCGTGCTGAGCACTTCTTTTATGTGTTTGACCGCATTTAATGGCCGCAAAAACTCACTATGATTTACTTTATTATTTATTTATTTATAATAACAACACTTTCAATAATTAAATAATGCAATTGGCGCATTTATTCTCAAGTGTACATTTTGTGAAATTACTTTTGTTGCCATATGCTCGACAAATAATTATTCTGTTATTTTCTTTTTTTTATTTCAGTTTAGTTTAAATTTCGAGCGCGTTTTTGCCATATGTTGGCTGAGATATGTACTTGTTGCCGCAACTTATTTCAAATCTTCTGATTGGTTTTCAAAGATTTTCTTTTTCATTTTTGTTTTGCCTTTTATTAACACATTTTTGGCTCAGCCAACGCGTTTGATTTTTTGCCAACCACTAAACTGATTTTTGCTTTTTGTGCGCTATGAATTTCTTGTTAACATGTTCTAGCCGAAATAATATCGTTTGAACTGATTTTCGTTGTTGTTGTGCCGCACAGTTTTGAGTGATTTAGCAACGTTTTGAATTGAGTGAATGTGAAAGCTTATTCGAGCTTAAAGCTAAGCGATTTACGATTATTTGTGCCGACGAACAATCGAACAAAACAATCGAGTCCAAATTCCGTTATTTTTTCAAATAATAAACGATTTGGCCTATTTTGTTTTTTGAGATCAATACATATACATAAAATTTACGATTTTTGTATCTAATGTTGTATTATTTCGGACAAACATAAAACACCCTTAAAGTTTGGATCGGTATTGCTATTTTAGAGGCTTTTTCCATGCATGGCTCGGAATATGGTCTTAATCCGAATATTATTTAAATATTTAATTATTTAAATTTTTTAACAAATATCCACAGCGCTTTTTAAGTCAAAATAAAATAAAAATTTTGGATCTTAATTCCTATTAGAATGCGTTGAATTTCCGTATGACGTGTTGCAGTTGTGAGGAAACATAAGGCATAATAACGATTGCGGCTACAAAACGAGCTTCAGAAAAGTAAAAGATTTTTGGACAAAAAGTGAGCGCCCTGCTAATAACAGCTTTGGTTAGCAGAGAACTTACAGCCGTTAATAGCAGGTAAATCGGTTTTCCCGGGTTTTACGCTCATTTTGTCGGTGGCTTGAAATATTTTGGGCAATATGACGGCACTTGGATCAAATTTTGGAAGTTCTTTGAAACTGTGACTTAATCGCCGTTTAGTGAGCAACTCAAACACAGCGAGTCACTGCTAAAAAATCACCGTTCTCGAAAAATTGCTCATCACTAATGCAAAAAAAAAAAGTAACTTTTGTTTAGTTCGTTTTGTTAATTACATTTTTCGTTTAGTTTCGGAACTGTTTGTTGTTTTTAATGTATTGACAAGTTTTTACATTTCTATTGTAAAAATGCATATTTTCTTCAATTTCCTATCTGTATTTGTAATTTTATTCGGTTTGACATGCTGTTTACAAAAAGAATCAGATGGCCCTAGGTGCCTTAATCTGAAAAGGAAAGAGATCGAACGTCATCTCTCTACAAAGTCGCCTTATCGAGCCGTAGCTAATTTAAATGATTCCCGTCTAATTTATCCCGGTAAGTTTTGTTTGCATTTGTTGATTGTTATGAAATTCTTCAAATTCCGAATGCATTTCGCGCATTGAAATTAATCAGCTGTTTTTTTTTTGCCGCAAGGTTGCCATCCGACACGCGTCTGGTCGATTATTCGGCATGGTGCGCGTACTCCCAGCGGTTCGACTATTTCTGCAGCCCAAGAGAGACTACCTCAAATACAGCAACATATACTGAGCCAAGCTAAATCTCGTCTTTGCGCTGAGGAATTAGAACAATTGCGTGAATGGCAGTTTGGTTATGACGTTAAAACCAGAAGCTTTTTGACAGCCGAAGGCGAAGATGAACTCATTGAATTAGCTGAACGAATGCAACATCGCTTTCCTGAACTGCTTCCCGACTTTTATGACCCTAGCATTTATTTTTTTAAATACACCGCTTCACAGCGTACGTTCAAAAGTGCGGAAAGTTTTGCTACGGGCTTATTTGGGAGAGATCGAATTGCCGACATTGACTATCCGAGGGCATTGCTAAGAGATCCAGTTTTGCGGGTAAGTGATTATATACTCAGAACTATCAGTAGTCTAAAAGAATCTCCAAAAAAAAATTCGTTCGTTGCCCGTTTTTAAACGAGGGACCAGTATCCTTTCCCGGTTTCCTTAAGTCTGGCAACAATTCACTCTCTCTGCAGTGCCGCCAAGTTTTTAGAAGGAAAATAGGTTGTTATTGGAGGAATCACAAGTAAAAAACGCCGAATTAAAAATTTTCTAGTTGCTTTAGGCAGCTACAATTTTAATTGGGGGCATTAAATGAATCATTCTAACGTAAAGCTGGTCAACTAGAAGGACCGGTATTTCAGATTCTTTCCTGCAATTAAGATTCATTAATAGCCAGAAACGGCGGAAAACTAGCTAATTTGGCAACACTGAGTACGATACTATGAAAGTAGCCAAAACGGAGAGGAGAGTAAAAATGGAAAAAGAAAAAGTTGATGCGTATTTCGATTTTGCTCTAGCGTGGTTTAAGAATTCAACGAACAAAAACATTTAAAAAAAAAGAAAACAACAAACAAACGAGAAATGCAATTCGCAAATGTTTTGTGATGATTATGCGCAGTTAATTGAATAACTCAATAAATACGCAATTATAACTAAATACCAAAGTGCAAAGCTAAATGAAAAATTTGAGTGAAAAAACGAGGAAATTTGTGGTTATGTGTAGCGAATTTTTGGACAGAAATGTAAAATAGATAATACGCAGAATGTTTGTCACTTATATTGCAACGCCAAACTAACAAAATCGATCAACACAACATTCAAACATACAAAAACTAAAGGAAATATTTCGTCTCAGCATTTGTGTAACGGCGTTCCAGAAACGCGGAGCGAACCAAACCGCACTGTGAATGGCTGCTGCCGCAGTAGTGTTTGTACGTGCCGCCCTGCCTGACTGATTATGTATGTGTGTGCCCGACTTTCTGGCTGTCTACACGTGATACACGTTCAAGGATAAATTAATTACGAGCGGATTTGTCATTATACGATTTATAGTACAGGCGGCACACCGACAATATCAATATTGTTCTTTTTTTTTTACACATAAACAACATCTTATATTACAACAATTGTTTTGTTGTGAATCACAGTATTTTGCGTGCTTAAATAACGCATACAAGGAATATTATTAGTCATGATCGAATCGCATTATATCAGTGCAAGTGCGGCCTCATCTATTGCTGCTGCCACTGCTGCTGCTACAGTTACAGCGGGAATTTCAAATGTCGGCAACAAACCAAATGCGACCATTAGTGCCAGTACCACCGGTGTCACTTGCAGCAATATGAGTACTTCGAGCACAAGTTCAACGTGCAAAGCCGCGGCAGTTACCGTCGCGAGCTCTGCTACTGGCAATGTTGTCGCTACTTCTACTGCAGCTGCTGCATATTCTACACCTACTACTACTTCTACTACAACATCTTCTAACAGTGCGGCCAACTTCAATTCAAGTGGTCAAAACAGTCGGAAAACTTCGCTATCGGAGTGCGTGTTGCAGCAACAGTTGCCGCAAATGTTACAGTATCTGGAGAATGGTTCTTTTGGCGAGTACGTAATGGATCATCACTGTCCATTATCATTCAATGCTAAACGTCATCAGGAGGTTATACAAGCACTTAGCTACGAACGACACGCTTGGCGTATACGGGAGCGAATGAAGACGGCCAGCGTTGCATTGGTGCTATGCTTGAACATAGGCGTTGATCCGCCGGATGTCGTCAAAATTCAGCCATGCTCACGGCTAGAATGTTGGATTGATCCGTCGTCGGTATCAGCGCCCAAGGCAATGGAACTTATTGGCAGCAATTTGCAAATGCAATACGAACGTTGGCAGCCACGTGCGCGTTACAAAAAATGCCACGATCCAACAGTGGATGACGTCAAAAAACTGTGCACATCGTTGCGTCGCAATGCCAAAGGTGAACGCATACTTTTTCATTACAATGGACACGGCGTGCCTAAGCCGACCGCAAATGGTGAAATTTGGGTCTTCAATAAGACATTCACACAATATATACCGCTCAGCATTTTTGAATTGATAACATGGATGGCGGCGCCTTCGATTTACGTGTATGACTGCTCGAATGCTGGCATAATCATTAACTCATTTCAACCATACGCAGAGCAGCACGAACGTGAACTAGAAAAAGCGCTATTGGCGGCAAATCAGCGCGTTGTGCCTGGCCAGCCACCGCCCCAGCTATCGCAGATGGTCAGCTATAAAAACTGCATACATTTAGCCGCATGCTCTGCCAATGAAATATTACCAATGAACGCACAACTTCCGGCGGATTTGTTCACTTCATGCCTGACGACGCCCATCAACATTGCGCTCAAGTGGTACGCCATGCAGGAAAAGTTGGGCATGGTGCCTCGAATACACAGTGACCTTATTGACAAGATACCGGGCAAGGTGAACGATCGCCGTACCATGATGGGTGAGCTTAATTGGGTCTTCACCGCCATCACGGACACAATTGCGTGGAACACATTGCCGCGCGAATTGTTCCAGCGACTCTTTCGGCAGGATTTGCTCGTTGCTAGTCTCTTTCGCAATTTTCTATTGGCCGAGCGTATATTACGTTCGCATGACTGTACACCGGTGTCGTTGCCAGCACTGCCGCCCTGCTTTAGGCATCCCATGTGGCGTGCATGGGATCTGGTCGTTGATTTGGCACTACAACAACTGCCGGATATACTGGAAAGTGGTGCGCCATATCGTCAGCTGCCTTTCTTTGAAGATCAGCTAACCGCTTTTCAGGTGTGGCTCGACAGCGAATCGGAGTCACGTACACCGCCGGAGCAACTGCCGATTGTTTTGCAAGTGTTACTTTCGCAAGTGCATCGCTTGCGCGCTTTGGAACTGCTGGCGCGTTTCCTTGATTTGGGTCCGTGGGCAGTAAACTTGGCGCTGGGCGTTGGCATCTTTCCCTACGTACTTAAACTGCTGCAGAGCTCAACGCGTGAGTTGCGTCCAGTGCTAGTGTTTATTTGGGCGAAGATACTGGCTGTCGATCCAAGCTGTCAAGTTGACTTGGTTAAGGATCACAAATATTTCCTTTCGGTGCTGCAGGATGTGAGCGTGTCCAAAGAACATCGCACATTGTCAGCCTTTGTGCTTGCCTCGATTGTGAACAACTTCTTGCTGGGTCAAACGAGCGCCTTACAAGGCCCGTTGCTGTCCATATGTCTGGAGCAGCTAAACGATCGAAGTTGGCTGTTGCGTCAGTGGCTAGCTATATGTCTGGGCATGCTATGGCAGAACTTTGAGAAGGCGCGCTGGTCTGGCGTGCGTGACTTGGCGCATGAAAAACTGTATCCTTTACTGCGTGATGCAATACCCGAAGTACGTGCCGCCGCCGTCTTTGCCCTGGGCACATTTATCAGTTCGGTGACCGATCGCACGGAGGAGCATGCGAACAACATTGATCGTATAATTGCCATAACATTGCTGGAGACTGTCAGCGAGGACATGTCGCCTTTGGTACGTTTAGAGTTGGCATCTTCGTTGCAATGGATGGTCTTGCTGTTTGAGTCACAG
Source organism: Phortica magna (assembly GCA_037044515.1). Taxonomy (NCBI): domain Eukaryota; kingdom Metazoa; phylum Arthropoda; class Insecta; order Diptera; family Drosophilidae; genus Phortica; species Phortica magna. The sequence goes on from JBAMBP010000293.1 coordinate 108,119, forward strand.
TTCGTCAGCGTCTACATGCAAGAGCATATGAACAATCACACTGCATCGCTGGTGGCGACCGGCGAGCGTAGCGCAAGCATAACGCACGGCATGCCTGGCGCACCTAATCCCGCAATTACACATTCTTCCACGCATAGCCTCGAGCGGCACGTGACAATGCGACGCGGCGCTAGCTCAAATTCTATATCGAACATGACGACATCGGCCTCAGCGTCGACGACGGCAACTACGACCATACCGTTCCAATCAATATTCCTTAAGCTCTGGCAAGGCATTTACAATCTTGGCCACGATCCCTTTCCAAGGGTGGCTGAAACCGCACAGAAAATTATCAACTACGTGCAAGACTCGGCACTGTGCATGATTACCGCCAAAGAAGCAACGATAGCGACCGAGAAGTGCATCAGCTTAAGCGTCAGTTTGCCGCCCAGTCCAAACACACGCGTCACCTATCTCAGCACCGGCAGTGGCGACTCGCCGCCAGTTGGCAACGGCAGCACGGGCGGCCCATTGAATAGCATAACCAATACATCCACGCAGCATATAAATCCATGGTCGCATAGACTGCGTTTGCCGGGCGGCAGTGGTGGTGATCCGCAGGCTATACTGCAACGCAAATTGCGCACGACATCGATGAACGATGAGACGGACAGTGCGGCGCCCACGCATGCGGAGAGCACACAGTCGGCGCGCAGCAGCGGCAGTGAAAGCAATAACTATGAAACATCGAAATCACAAGTCCTCAAACCGATTGTACAGACGGAGTTCATACCATGGGCGATATCCTATTTCACACGTCCGGGCAAGCATCGCTACAGCTCGGCTGAGGGCAGTGAAGAGGGTCAGCAGTGCTATCCGATTGACAAGAATTCGACAGAGCTGCGCAACCGAGAGTACCGTTATTTACGAAACCTGCAAATACGACGGCAGGCAAAGGAACAGCAACAGGAAAATCGCGTGCAACGTTTGGACGCAAATAGTTGGGTACGGAAGACGCACTTTACGCCATCGATTGTCAAACTGCTGCCGTATGAGCATCAAATTGCCGTGGCATACAAGGAGAAAGTGCTCATCTACGATTGGCAGCGGAATTCGGTGCGCACCTGTACTTCGGAAGTGAGTAGCTGCAGCGGCAGTAGTTTGGTTAGCAATAGCGGCGGCAGCAGCAGTGCCAACAACAACAATAATGGCGGCAACAATGGCAGCACGCCGCGCAAGCAGGGCTCCACCGGTTCCCTGGTGCACACGCCGTCGCCTTCGCACTCTTGCAGCGGGACTGCCGCGGCAGCGAGCTGCACAACGGCCATCTCAGCGCGTGTGAGCAGCATCGAGTTCCTAAATGCACAGGATGTCGGGCTCGTGCTGGTGGGTCACGAAGATGGCGTTATACGTGTTTGGCAGTCGACCGCCTCTTCGAACTGTGATGAACAACAACGTACTTCTTCGGAGACGCGTTTGGTGACCGCCTGGGATGCGTTGCCTCATGCATCTTACGGTGCTTCAAGTTCCTTTTCTTCAGTCGGCGTCGGCAGCTCTTCGTCATCGTGCCGCATTTACGGTCGTGCATCCAGGGGCGACTTCAACTCATCGGGCATTGTGACCGCCTGGCAGCAGCACAGTCAGCACTTGGTTGTTGGCGGCGGCGCCTGTCGTTATCTACGCATTTGGGATGTGGAACGTGAACTGAAACTCAGTGATTTGGCCATTGGCCGTGATGAGACAAGCGTCCGTGTGCTGTCGCCGTTTGTGGCGAATGTGCGCAGTGATTTGATTGTTGCCGGCTGCGGCGATGGCAGCGTGCGTCTGTTTGATAAACGTTGCTCGTCGCAGGAGGCGCGCATACGCGTCTACCGTGAACATACGAAGCCCATAATGTGTGCTTGCCTGCGTTCCAATCAGACAACACTGGTGACCGGCTGTGCGCAAGGCAAGGTCTGTGTGCATGATCTGCGTGGTTCTATTTTGCAAACGTGGGAATCGGGACCGGATGTTACGGCGATTGCGTGTCATCAGTCCGCCGATGCTTTGGCCATCGGTAATGCGGCAAAAATTTCAATCTATTCATTAAACGGACGCGTCCAAAGCGTTCTGCGTGGCAACGAAGGTTTCATGGGTTCAAAGATCGGACACCCCACATGTCTATCCTTTCACACATATAAAGTGCAACTAGCAATTGGATTTGTTGACAACACTGTAGCAGTCAACAGTCCCACGCCAGGTACACAATAGTCCACCAAACACATAAACATTTTTTATATTTTCCATCTTTCCGTATTTGTTATTAATTTTGTTTTTGTTTTTGTTCTGTTGCAGTTTTATAAACGCTGTCAACGTTGGAAATCTGACGTCGATAAGAATCCTGATACATTTGTTAATGCGCGGAAGTTCAACGACGAACCTGAGATGCGAGACGCCATTAAGTTCATACAGCAAAGGGTCCAGCTTGCTGAGCCCCCGACCGTTGAGGATGCAAAACTTATCTATACGATTTGCGGGTCAGAAACTGCCTCGGAAAGGCGTAAACAGCCTTCGGTGTGGTGTAACTTCTTCAATCGGGAGACAATAAAAGCGCTTGAATTTTCCGAGGACTTGGAGTATTATTGGAATGATGGCTATGGCTATGAACTGACAGGGCGTATTGCTTGTCCGGCAATAGCCGACATGCTTGAATCTCTTGAGTGAGTAGGATTATCTTTGTAAGTGAAGTTGAGACTTAATTGCGTTTTTTTCGTCGCTTTTATTATGTTTAGATTATCGTCGGAAAAGCCAAATGCCACGTTCTACTTCACACACTCGGGCGCACTGCTAAAGGTGATGACACACTTGGGCCTATACAAAGACACGGAACCGCTCACATACAAGGACTTTAAACGTCCACGTCAATGGCGTACAAGTGCGATCGACTCCTTTGCGACCAACTTGGCTTTTGTGCGCTATGAGTGAGTAGCGTCTCTTTCACTCACACTCACATTACAATTAATTTATGGATTTTCTTTCTTTTCTGAATAGTTGCACAGACAATGAGCCCATGGTGCTGACGCTGCATCAGGAGCGCGTGGTGCATATACCCGGCTGTCCAGTTGACTCCGATCTGTGCAGTTTACGCACCTTACGCCACCTTTTCGTTGACAGTTTGGACCGTTGCAATTTCATGGAAATGTGCGGAGTGGTGTAGTACAGCTTAAATCCCACGCCTAAGATTTTTTTGATAGTGCGACACGAGCAGCAAAAACGAGAGAGATAGCGACATTGAAAAAGAGATGGAGTGATTGAGGCAAATAAAGTGAAAGTTAGCGCGTTAGGAAAAGCAGGAGAGAAGCCAAAAGAAAGCATGCCAATACTATTTCGTTGAATTTAACAAGGTAAAAGGATTCGTCGATGACATCGTAAACATGTAATATAGTATATACAATTCATAATTAGTATGATGATAGATGTCGGCTTATTAATTAACTGATTGACTGATGTGGACCATTGCTAGGGTGTTAAATGGAAAGGGAACTGTTTATAATCAACATTCATATTCTAATATTCTCTTCTATAGTAAAAGTATATATAAATTTGAGTGTACATAAGTAAATACCCATTGGGTATTTAGGCCAATATCGAAGACGTAGACTTGTAAATTTGATAATTTCATTATTGATTCATTACTTCAAGAAAAAAAGGAGGGTTACATCAAAATTTCATACTAAGTTTGTGACTATTCAAATTGCTGCCATATCGAAATGCTTTTCTTTCACACAGTTACAAACGTTATAAATGAAAAACTATTTTGCTAATGATCAAAAAACCATTCTCAATCGAATTATGATGTCTACTACGCTTTGTAAAAAAGAAACATGATAATGTCTGCAATAATAAACGCTTCGATGTCGGTCTGAATGCTTAAATATGACAAAATTGCTTCGAGCTTACCGAAGTAGAACAGTTTTGTTTTTTTTTTTTTTTCTTTTTTGTTTTATTATATAACTTATTTAATTTTTCCATTTGTTCCTGTTTAAAACGCTTTTCTTTTGTAGATTTATTATAGATTATTATTTTTTGTGTATTGTACAAAAGTGAGCGAGAAAGAGAAAACATTATATATATATATAGTAAACATCCCAGTAGTGGGCCAGTTAAAGAAAGAAAAAAAAACAATTTGTCATTATTACCTGAAAAAACATGCATTCAAATGTTTTTTTTTTGTTTTTTTTTTTTTTTTTTGGCTTATTTAGACATTTAGTCCTCTTAATACAAGATACACATTCGATTATATTAGTTATTATTCGTTTTATAAATAAATTTCAATTATTAATTTATGACCAATTGTCCCAGTGATTGAACAATTTATTTCTCTTATGGTTTATCTTGTTCTAGTAATGGATCAGTTTGACAAACTAACGATAAGCAATAATTGCCTTTCTTTCAATTTGAGATGTGCAAGGAATACTCATTGAAAAACTGTCATAAAATCTAAGCATTTTCGATTAATTCATTCACGAAAAATGAAGCAATGGCATTCATTTTAACAAGAAGACATCATGTGTCGAAAGCATGTCAGAATATATAATTACGAATTTTCTTACTTTTTACAAGCTTGTTTTTGAAAATTAAAAAGGTTTAAATTATAACTTGAAAAACATTTTGCAATAAAACAGTCATAGTCATTCGAATTGTTTAGCATCCTGAGTCAAAGTTACAGCAGCATAGAATTATTTCGCTGAAAACAAGCATTTTATTGCCCATCCCAGTAATGAGTATAAACTTTCATTTAAATACACTGTAAATATCTTCTATATCACTATTTATTAACACACTAAATGATGAACATTGCAATGCTTTTTGAGTTAGAGAAATAAGGTTTTCCAAGCAGTTTTCGAACAAATAAAATTCAGTTTCATTAAGTATAAATTCAGTTTATCTCTCAGCTATTGCATATTCACAACTAGAACATGATTCGCTACTGGAATGTTTACCATATATTATATAAAATAGAATTAGAGCTAACTTTCGCCCAAACAGCAAATGATAAAAACATAACAATAAACAAAATACTAACAACATAAGTAAATGAAATTTTATAAACACTTCGATAAAGACAAAAGGATACAATAGTTATTTTGTTATTACATACTACTTTTTCTAACTTTTGTTTTACCGATTTTTAATTGTTAACTTGTTTTTGGTTAAAATAAGATTTAAGTTAATTTTCATGCTGTATTCAAATTTTTAACTTAACAAAATATATAAATAAATTACTACTTAAGCATACAACTTAAAACAATAAAACAAAAGCATATATATTTATATACATAATAATTAGTTAAATGCTTTACAAAAAAAAAAAGAAAAAAATCTTATTAAAATGAATACTAAATTGAAATACATACGTATATGCATAAAGTCGCCTTAGCTCCAAAAGCACACTCATCGCACGATTTTCTCATGGTTTGACGTCGGTTGGCTGCAATGTTCAACTGCAAGTGAAAACCCAAAGGAACGAAGTTATCTTTGGCCGTTCTTTTCTTATAAAAGATACTGTTTGAAAACATTCAACATATTCTTTCTGGGATGAGTGTAGATTTTCTGGAATTCGCACTTCCAAGGGGCCTACATTTATTTAACACGTGTAAGAGCAAAAGTAACACAGACATTATATCTGGAACGACTACAAGAGAGCTCACACAATTGCTCGCACACGAACACATTTGATGTGCATTAAAATAATTTGAGGCCATTGCAATGAACTTGGGAACTTTGTTGCATTCATAAGTTCAAAGCACAAGTTACTTTGAAGCAAAAATTGTCAAGAACAATTTCTCATAAATGTTACTTTTTAATCAAAGAACGGCACCTTCTCTTGCAGCTTTGCAGACTGATTTAATGCCTGAGAAAATCAACAGTTAATATTTAAACCAACATGGGAAAAAAAACTGTTTCAATGAATCCAACAAAACAAAACCTCTATTGTGAATATAACCGAAGTACCATAAATAAAAATAAAAACAATTTTTTTTCTATAACTGATTAATTACTCTTAAATGAAACAATGAATGAGCTGAACTGCTGTAAATAATGTTAAATAATTGAATGTTTAATTAATTAATATGAAACATTGCAAATAAAAAGAAAATTAGTCTTAAATATATACAAATAATAAAAGAACACAAGTTATTTTTTATTAATAAATGAAGGTATGCCGCATGCAAATAAACAAGCTATAAAAAGGTATACAATAAATTTTGAAACCAAAAACAAAAATAATAAATTTATGCAAATTAACTGCCTGCAAATCAATAATAAATGAACATTTTATGGCATTACTTTTTATGCGCCAAAAAGTTTTCTTTGTTTTAGTGATTTTTACGGGTTTTCAATTTTTTCGTTCTTTTTCTGAATAAATGAACATTTTCTTGTTTGTATGAATAAATTGTTTCAACAATGCAATGGACGGACATGCTTTGTAAGTAGAAGTGAAGGCATACAAAAAGCATTGCGCTCTGAAGTGTTATTGTTTTTTTTAGCATTTTTCTTATACAATAAAGTTTCCTTTGGCTTGAAAAGAAGAAAAGAAAATTTATGTTTCAATAGTTTGATTTTCTTTACATGAGCAGGCATAGAGCAACTGGCGGCGGCAGCGGCGGCGGCAGAGCCTGGGCCAACAACTTTGTCAACTCGGCTGCTGCGACAGCGACGAAGCGTTGGACTGCGCAGGCGCTAAGATTCGGCGGCGACGGCGACGGCAACAGCGACAGCGACAAAAGCATAGTTACATATTTTGACGTATGCAAGCGGCAACAACAACAACAACAAGAGTCTTGCCTCTTGCCTCGATTTCGACGTTGACAAAAAGAAAGGAAAGAAAAAACAATAACGGCAAAACGCTTCAAATGTGGCGAGTGAAGGAATTTTGTGTTTGTCGCTGAGTGCTTGTGGAGCGTTAATAAGAGAGCAGCAGACGGCCGGACGGACGGACGGGCAGACAGACTGAAAGGCAAAAAGGCAGCTAAGCCAAGCGGCCAAGTGAGTCAGTGTGTGTGTGTGTGTGCGTGTGTGTGTGTGTGTGCTGGCAATACCAACAACAGCAAGAAAATTGTTTTTTGTTTTTGTGCGATACGTTTCTGTTCGGTTCGGTTCGGTTTGGCTCAGTTGTAGTTTAGTTTCGTAAGCCTAAGGAAGAAAATTGGTGAATTGGCTTGGTGAATGCGTTGCGTTTGACGCACAGTCGACCAACCAGCCGAGCGGGCACTTAGTCAGTTAGTTGGTCAGTTGGCCAGTCAACACAACCAGTTAGTCACATAAGCGTTATTAAAAAATATTTTCAAAATTCGCCAAAAAATTGTGTATAAATAAACAAGACTTTAAGAAGCTACAAGGAACTCGACGTCCAAAAAAAAGTATTTCCTTCTCATAGAAAAGCCAAACATTACAAATAACCCAAGACTAATCATTTGTTGATGCTGTGATTTTTTTTTTTCTATTTTTTTGCCGTTCAAAAGAGTGCAATATGAAAATCATATGATGAAAACAACGGAAAAGTACAACAGTGTCGTTAGGCAAGGACGAGCAATGATTACTGTGAGCGCGAATGTATGTGTGTGTCTGTGAGCGAAAGCTGCCGCGTGTGTGTGTGTGTGTGTGTGTGTGACGAAGAGAGCTTACAATGAAGCGCCTGCCAGGCTCGGGTCCTGCTCAACAGTAATAGCAGGACGCTCGTAGAAGTATCTGCAGCTGACCTAATTCGCGTGAAGCATACAAATATTGTTGTCTTAGGCAGAAGTAATAAAACACAAGCAAGTAAACCAAGTAGAATAGACAAGAAATTGTAATAATAACAATTAATCAAAGAGGAAATGTCGAGAGATGTTCATTAGGCAGCTTGTTGGCATATGCGCCGTAAGCCAATACATTGCATTGACATCAACCCTAGCCAAGTGCACACACACACACACACACACACACACACGCACGAACACAGACACTTGAGTTGGCACAAGTTTGCCAAAAGAGCAGCAACGCATTTTGTTTGGCTTCAGTTAATTAATTGCAGTCAACGACAAAACTAATAAAACAAAAGCGAGCAGAAAAGAATAAATAAATCTGAATGAGTTAATTAACACAATAATAAAAAAGAAGTGCGAATAGAAAACGAAGAAGCAGAAGCAGAAGCAGAAGAAAGAAATAAATTGTAATTATAATAACTGAAATAAGTGACATTTTTGTAGTATATCTTCTAGATGACGTCGCCAGCACAGAATTGTGGCTATCGTTGCTATCGTTGCTGTCGCTGTCGCTCCTGTAGTAGCCGTGGTCTCCGTGCTCTAATTAAGCCATAGCCTCATCGAAACTAGGCACGCTGCACTTGAGGCTTCAGGTCAGCCCACATCATCCTCATTGTTACTATCATAGACAACTGCAGCGCTGGACCAAAGTCAAGCAACACCAACACACCAACACTTGGCTAAAGACTCAAGACAACATCAAAGCTATCCACATCCATTACCAGCAGACAGTGCGAGCGAGCGAGAGGCAAGATGGACGGCTTCAGCTACTTCATAATGGGCTGCGTTTTCATGCTGCTGGCTCTCTACATCATGTTCGAGGTGCATTACTTTCTGCGTATGTGCCTCTGTGTGTTTTTGGCGCGGTTCGTGAAGCGTCGCTGCCATATTCTCGATACGACAACGGTTAACGGTAAGTCGCAAACGCTGCCAATATGTGTGACGGCAATTATGCTATTAATATTAAATAGAGTGCAATTTGCCAAATGGCGCCTCACGCCTCACGCCCGCTTCCGTTATTGGACCACGTATACTTTTCATTACGTGAATGGCTTCTCTACGCTTTTCTTGTTGTCGTTGTTGTTGTTGTTGTCGTTGTTGTTGTTTGTCTTTTTGTTTATGTAACAGAACAAAGAAGTCGTTAAGTTGTCAGTTCAGTTCAGTTCAGTTCAGTTCATCTAATCATACATTTTATATTAACATACGTTGTGGAAACATTTCAAGGAGCTTATAAATTATATATACCCTCTGCCTCGTGGCTTAAATGGAACATTGGCTTGTAATTCAAGTGGCTGTAACTTCTGAATGAAATGAGTTATCGACAAAGTATAAACGCAGATTTTTAGCTTGTTGCTTGAACTTTTAAATTGTGTCGGGGCTCATTTGCAAAAGTAAATCTGCAACCAAGTTATGACATAAAAACCATTATTAGTCATAAAAAAGGGTAATTTTGGAACAGTTTTAAAAAACCCTATTTTTCATGTCGTTTCTTTTTAATTTAATACTCCGAACAGCCTTCCTCTTGTTTAACAACTATCCTTACTTATGTTACCATCGATTCTGATTCTTTGGAGTGTTTTCTTGTTGGAGTGCGATATTCGTACCAAATCCCAATGTAACCACTTTCACGCAATTTATATGGGATTCTCTTTGTTTGTAATGAAAATCCTTTCCAGTGTCCAAGTTTTGGAAATATCACCATCTTTTTTGTGCTAAGTGTTAAGTTTAAATGATATATTAACCGTCTATTGCAAAATAATAACCGTTACAATAGACCTACCAGTCCAAATTAACATTTTCTTCATCAAATGCATACTTTAATCTGCTGAATAATCTCAGAAACTAGTTCAGAAACCCTTCTGTCTGTCTGTCTGTCTGCTTGTTGCCGTATAAAGTTTATAAATTCTTATCTAAATAAATAAAGAAACCTCCATTTAATGCGTTGAGTTATCCAAAAGGTTAGCATTTGCAAGGATATAAAGTTATCGGCGCTGCTAAAAATATGTAAGGTCTAAAATGGTACATTAAAAAATATAGTTTTGATATAGCTTTTTCTCTTTTAAAAGAGCATCAAATATTCGTCATATTTGAATAAGTTTTTAACCTAAAATTTTGACGTGCTGCATTTGACAGTTGTTGTTTTTCTGTTGTTGTTTTTGTCATTTTCGTCTTGGCTTTGGGTTTGTTGTTGTTGTTGTTTTGTGTCGGTGTTTTTGCATGTTGTGTCATTTGTGCACGTCAGTCCTTCGTTGCCGCCACCGCCCACACCCACCCCCGGCACCTGTAACACATGTCAATATTGCCGATTCTTTTTCGTTTTTTGTGTCTTAGCTTTTATGTTTGTTTGTGTGTAATTGCTGTTGTTGTTGCTGTTGTTGCTATTGTTGCTGTTGTTGCTATTGTTTTTTGCTGCCCTTCGTGAGTGTTTGCTGAGCAAGTTCAAGGCAAGCCGCTAAGTAAGTTTATTTTAGTCGTTTTTGTTCAATATTTGTCATGGCTTTGCGGCATTACTCCACAAAAGTAATTGTTATTGAAGGTGTTGGTCGTTCCCTGCTTGTGGAGCACCGAGCGGGGTCGGGCGTGCTCGTGCCTCTTGACAAAGCGCTAATTTGTGGGGTATTGATTACATTTTAAAGCAAATCGATTAGAAAATTGTATGTTTTATGCATATATATTAAATGGTTCTGTATTTTCAGGCATCTGTCTTACCAACGACATCGACACGCTGCTCTATCACATGAACAACGCGCGTTACCTGCGCGAATTGGACTTCGCACGCGTGGATTTCTACGAACGAACGAATTTGTATCGCACGATTATCGCAAAGGGGGGCTCCGTGTTCCAGGGCGCGGCGACCATACGCTACCGCCGCTTCATAAGACCCTTTCACCGCTTTCAAATACTCTCACGCGTAAGTTGCATGCCACATGCACATGAGCTTCAACACTCCTCTCACTGTTGTATTTGTACGATTTGCAGATAATCTACTGGGATGATCAGAGCATATTCATGGAGCATCGCTTCGTGCAGCCCTCCGACCAGTTCGTGCACTGCATTGCCATCTGTCGGCAACGCGTCATCAATGTGCCGGTCGACGTTGTCATGCGCGACTTACTCGCGCCTCAGGCGACGGCGGCGGCGCAGGCAGCGATGGCAGCGCCGAGACCGGCACCGCTGCAGGCCGCTCAGCACACCATCAGCTCGACGGTAAGCCTCGAGAACGGCATGGTCACGACGAACGTCGATCAGGTGGAGGCGGAGGGCGCACAGGCGCTGGCCGACAAGCTGAAGCCCGACATGCCCTTGGAGCTGGTCAAGTGGATCGAGTACAATGATGTGTCGAGCAAGAATTTACGCAAGGGCTGCTGATCGACCAACGGTGTGACGCTTCAAAATAAGTCACAATGTCACTAAAGTACTTTTCCTTTTCGTTTTCATTTTAACTTTAACTGTAATTGTACTTTTACTTATTTTTGTTTTTGTGTTTCCTTTCGAAACCCACAAAATTTACTGAACAACATGTTGTGTACGTATTTATTTTTGTAGCATTTAATTTAAAAAAGCGTAAAGTAAAACCACCAAAATTGTTTTTGTTTTGCACTGTGCAACAACAACAACTATTTTTCTATGAATTTTATGAAGATGACAAACAAAAAAATTGGCTAACTGAAATACTAAACAGCACTAAATTTTATTTAAAGTAAACAGAAATATTATCAATCAAATAAAATAGTTTCTTATAAATGTGTAACTAATCTAAGGTAATAACTATAAAGGAACTTGTAGTAAATTTGTAGTGTAAGTTGAAACATACAAAAAAAGATTCTAAATTCAACTAAAAACCATTTGTTGTTGTTTATTTTAAGAACAAATTACCCAAGAATCAAATTCTGCAATAACCTTTAAATTTTGTCTTCATGTTAAGTTACCCTATGTGCCAAGTGTTTATATGTAACATAGGCGTATTTAACATACAAAGTAGCTTGCATTAATGCGTTTGCGTATGATTAATTTATTACAACAAAAACGCAAAGCAGAAACAGAAAATAATAACAATAAAAATAAGACATTGTAATATTTTCTGTTTGTGCTTACAAAACCAAAGCGCTAATTTGCGCATTAATGGGTTAAAACAGCTGTTTTTCGCTAAACAGTCGCTTATTTATGTCGCTGTCTCTGTCGCTCATTGTTGCTTTCTGTGGTTTGCCTTTTCGTCGATCAACAATCTTTTACGGCCTCGGCAACTTTCTGCGCGGCGCACCCTTCGCAGTGTGAAGTTCACACAGCCACTTGAACTTGTGCAAGCAGCTTGTAACACACTGAGCAGACCTTAATATATATATATATATATATATATATACAAATTCAATCGTAGCAGCCATAAAGTTTGTCTGTTCGAACTTCATTTGAGTTTTCCAATTCAGTTTTTTTCCGATTGATCGTTCAGTAAAAAAGTTTGACGCAACGCATATCAAAGTATTTTTTTGTTGTTTCGAACGCGTTCAAGCTTTCTTTGTCTCTCGTCGTTGTCGTTGTCGGTGTCGGTGCCGTTCATCTTGTTGCAAGTTCGCTTCACACCTGTTTGCGCTCACTTTCTTTTCGTTCGTCTTTCACGTCGTGCGCTCAGTCGCTCTTGTGCTTCGCTTGTCGACAGTCGTGTCACATAACCGCCGCTAAACAAAAGGTATATTTCTTTATTTACTTTTATTTTGGGGGTTAAGTTGGAATGTTTTGTTGTTCGATCATACGAATTGTCCTACTGAAATGCAAATGCTTTGCAAAGCGTCGTTTCGAGAGTGCACAAGACTCAATGAACGCTATTGAACTACAAGTAGGGGAGGTGGGCGTCTGAAAAACAACTACAGTGCGATTACAACGCGTAAAACTTTCGCTGCTGCAATCTTAGCGTGTTTTTCTTATACAAACCATTTATTATGCTCTCTTTCGCTGTTGCTCTCTCTAACTCGCTCAATCGTACGCTCTGTTTCTTAAAGCATGTCGTTTCTGGTGATTTTGCTCATCTTGTACATCGTCTGGGATGTCAATTATCTCATACGGTGCATTTTCACCGTCTTTGCCGGCCGTCTGTTCCAGCGCAAGCGCAAAGTGACCGAAAAGACGACCATTTATGGGCTCTGCACGACGCAGGACGTGGACATCTTCATCCGGCACATGAATAATGCGCGCTACTTGCGTGAATTGGACTTCGCACGCTTTCATTTCTACGCGCTGACCGGCCTCTATGAGCAGGTGAAGGCGCGCAACGGTGGCGCCGTACAGGGTGCCTCGAGCGTGCGTTACCGACGCACCATACCGATCTTCCATCCGTACAAGATCGAAACGAAGCTCGTCTGGTGGGACGACAAGGCCATCTATTTGGAGCAACAGTTTGTGACGCTCGCCGATGGTTTTGTGCGCGCCGTGGCGCTCTCGAAGCAATGCATCACCAACTGCAACGTGCTCGAGATATTGAAAACATATCCGGAGGCAGCCAAGCGGCCCGAGATGCCCGCTGAGCTGAAACTTTGGCTGGAAGCGATTGAAGTGTCGAGCCAAAAGTTACGTAAAGACAAATGAAATGTTATTATGAACATGCATTTACACAATGGTAGCGGAAAAAGATAAAGATGATGATGTTGTTGATGATGTCAATGTAGGTGATAATAATAATGATGATGATAATGATAATGTTGAGAAAGAAGTTGTTACGAAGAAGAAGCGTTTCCGCCGTTTTGCCGCTCAGTTGCCGACCTGCATAAATCATTATTTAATATGTTTTTTTTGTATTTTTTAAGCCCTTTTTTTATATACTTTTGTAATAAAACTTAATGGTGAAAATTATTAATTTGCATTTATATTTTTTTACGCTTTTTTTGGTTTGATTCGTGCTGCAACAATCTTATGTAATGCAATGAAGCAAACGCTCGCCACGCATTTCGGCTTCAAAAACAGCTTAAGATTATTTGCATTTAATTAAATAATAAAATCGTTTGTGGGTTCAACGGGCAAACATGCAAATTTATAACGTTTAAAAGTATTATTTTGTACATATATTGTAAACATACTTACATAAATGAATATACATATATGTTTGTAGGAATGAGAACATTTCGTTGGTGCGCGTAAACGTGCAAATTTGCTGTCGTTGACATTTTTTGAATAGCTTTTGAGCATTCAAGCATTTCTTTAATAAACAATTAAATTAAAACAATCAACTTTGATTTGCATGACAAAAAAAAAACACCGAAAACTAAAATATGTATTTCAACACATAAAATGAAAGTTTGTCATAAACGTATTCATTTGCAAAAATTTATATATATTTTTGTAAGAAAATAAAAAAAACGTTAAACTTTTAAAAATTGTGATCTGACAATTGTAGGGTATATTTGAGGATGTGCTTTTATCGAAGCCGGCACAGTGGCTTACTACCTAAATTTGAATGTTTTCAAATCTTTGTTCGCAAACTTTCATTAAGATTCATCATACGTCGGAGTGACTGTGCAAGTTATAGAACTGTGTGTGTGGTTTGTGTGTATTTCACCGTTGTGAAGATGAGCAGCATCGCTTGCCTAAGTCACTGTCATCGTCAACATTGATGTCAACGTCAACGTCAGCGTCAGCGTCGCTGCCATTATCACAGCATTTCGCACATGATTTGCACACTTCTTTAGCGCAGCGCAGCGCAGCGCAAATCAACTTACTTCTAATTTATTCATGCATATACCATGCGCTCACATTTTCTTAGCACTCTCTCCTTGCGCGCTCTCTCGCAGTCTTTGCATCGTTTTCTTGCACATCAACACATTCGCACCACAAATACTCGTTTGCTCGCTCGCTCTTTGCGTGAGGTAAACACGTACATACGTGCGCTTGTCTCGGCTGTCACAGCTGTCTGAGTGTTGTCTTTGTTGTTGCTATTGCTGTTGCTATTGCCTTACGAAGCTCTCTCTCTATTCAAATGCTGTTGTTGCTGCTGCCGTCGCTGCTTTTGTTGCTGCTCTTGTTGCTGTTGTTGCTGTTGTTGCTTTGACGAGCAACCTGTCCGCGCGCGCTTGTCGTCAGCCGACGATTCTGCGCTGGCAGCGCAGCAGAGTTTGTGGCAGTGCCACTGACAGTGGCAAACGTGACGGATGCGCTGATTTTGTAGGTCTTCGTAAAATAGTCACATTCGCAGTCGCAGTAGCAGTCGCCATCGCCATCGACAACGACGTCGCAAGTTGTCTTCTCAACTATTTTTAACTGCGTCGAAAAATCAGTTTATTTTGAACATTCGCAGCGAATAGAACACAAACACGAATACGCAATAACAACAACAACAACAACAATAATAATAATAAACAACAAAACGAAACGGGGACAATTTAGTGGCTCAGCACATGAGCAAAATTACAATTTGAATAAATTTTAAGCAAATTCAATTCAAGAGATAAAAAGCAAAGACCAACAAAAAAAAGAAAACAAACCAAAAAACTGTAACGAATAATGTGAAAAGTTTTTTAAAACACATCTTACATATACAATTTATTTTTTTGCAAAAACTAAATATATTTATATATTTTTTTTATTTTTTTTTGTATTTGTGTTCAAAATATTCTAATAAGAAAGGAAGCAATAAGTTTGCGTCCAATCATCAAGCGAAGTATGTCCTTTGAAATGAAGTGTGTGTGATATGTTTTTGTTTTTTTTTTTTCAATACTTTTAAAGAGAGATTAATGTATATAAAGCATAGAAGAAGGCTTGGCATATGAAATGCGATTTTTTTGAATGTTCCAAGCATTTATTTTGATTTATGAAACTATTCAAATGTGAGTTCTTTTCACCCTAATGAGTTATTTTGATCGTTTGATGAAATGGGCAGTGCCATGCCCCAAATATAACCCTTTTTCAAAGTCCTTAAGTCATTTATGTATGTAAGTTAGAAGCACGAAGTCCATTAAGGTATGTATGTATGTATGAGAGAGATGGGTTGCTCTACAAGAAAGGAAACTTTATAGATTCTTTGAATGATATTTGACTGGCTAATGTCAGATGCTTAAGCGTTGTCATTATGCAACATAATTGCCATTATTAGATCCGTTATGCTTTGTATGTAAATTGTCAACTGACATAAACATTTGTCATTGCCAAAGTGGTCGGAAGTCGTTTCGAGAGGAGGAGGTTTTCCATGATTGCCTTTTGTTTTCATGCATATGGTTTTTGTTTTAGTTTTGATTGTTACGACAAATTTGTATCTTTATGGCTGCCAACATATAATTTGCGACACCTTTGGTTGGGACATGTGTTTCGCCGAGCATACATCAACTTGCCACATAAGAAACTGAGCAAAATTTTAGGTCAGACAGATTGTTCATGGCGTATATAAGTAGAACCCATAAGTATCTTTATGAGCCCGCCGATGTCTGTTTCACAAATTTCTTACTTACAAAACTTTAATGAGTAAAGCTCAGTAAACAAAAAAAATGATTTGTATCTTTGAGTATTATTGACTTCATTACAATTACAGTTTTATTCATTTGTCTTTCTGCTGTTTTTGCTTCTAAGCGCATTGCAGTTTATCGACAGTGAAAAATAAAAACAACAACAACAACAACTTTGCAACTGAAAAACAAACTTGAAAAACAACTAAAATAAAAAATAAGGTAAATAAAAGGTTGATTTCATAAAAAAGAAAATAGGCATGACAAACGCTAAGAAAAGAGAAAATCCAAATTGCTTGGACATTAAATCGCCAAGTGTAAGCAGCAATTGCAGTGAATAACAATTATGAACAGACAGAAAAAAACGAGTACAAGCAGAAGCAGCAAAAAAGTTGTGTAGCGCATGCGCAGCTGTCATAGACCCTACAAAGAGAAAGAGTCTCAACAAAGCAGCAAATATCAGTGCGACAAAGAGTTGAATGTCTGAAGACGCGTTGGGGTCTCTCTGTGTGTGTATGCCTTTGTATGTGTGTGTGTGTGTGTGGGGTGGGTTGGGCGCTGAGGAGTAGCCAAGGCGAGCTGTGTGTGGAAAGCCGTGCTGCGAGTTCAACACGCTTCAAGTTGCTGTTGAATTAAGTTGCACTTGAGGCGGCACAAACACTTGGCCAACAACAATGCGCGATTCTTAAATGGTCAAAATGAATTCTGTCTTGTCTGCTTGGATTGCGCATGTTGTTTTTGTTTTTATTCGTCTTGCAACATAGATAAAACATATACATACTTTCTGATGATTGACTTATAATGTATGATTTAATCGATGTTCTCTTCATTACTCCTTTTGTCTTTTTGTCAAATTCAAAATTTTTACATTCGAAGCTCTCCGATTTACATTCTCTTTTGTACATTCAGCCTGTATCTTGTTGTTGTATCTCTTTACTGATTGTTGTTGGTTTCTTTTGTTAATGATTTCTGCAAATCGGTCGTTAATGATATTGTAAATGATGTTGATTGTAGTTTTTGGCGTTGCTTCATTGCCAGAAGGAGAGGCCGTCACTTTGTAGGCAGACTGCACTCATAAAGAGTTGGCAATACCTTCATTCATGCATTACTTATGCTTTTGGAAGAATGTAAATTTCATGTGCGGCAAAATAGCCAAAATATATGCATTTCAAAATGGTTGCCTGCAACTTTATGCGTGTTGAGTTGCTTCATGTTCTTAAACGTTTACTCATAAAACGATAAATTTTACTGTTATTCAAACAAATAATAAATATTTGATTTGTTTATGCAGAAATTCAATGAAGACGCGAATTTGTTATTATTTATCAATAAACGCATACTTTTTGTCAGCCTTGTCGAATTCGGGGAATTAAGGAAGATATGTTTGTACTTACATATGTTGCTCATAGAAGAAGAGTTGGCAGCAGGGGTCCAACAGAAGCTTTAGGAAAACATAACCAAAAACAAACACAAAACTGTTCGCACATCCGCAAAAAACGCTTGAAAAGCATTATTCAATTTTGTGCTGTATTTATTTTCATTTGAATTATGATTATCGCGCATACAAACCCCTCCGCCGCCCACATAAGCTTCGCGACGAACAAACGGCATCAGTCGAGTTCAGCGCAGTCAGTACGAACAGTTCGGTGCGTCCACTTCAGTACCTTTATTCTTCTTCTTAATTCACTTCGTGCGCTCTGTGTGTGTGTGTGTGCACGTGTGTGTGTGTGTGTGTGTTTAGTTGTTCGCATTGCAGTAAATCGCAATTGTCAGCGTCAAATGGCATTAAGTCGCGCGCGTTATTGAGTTAAATTGGAAAATAAGCGCGACGACAAGCACAACATTTTGCTATCGCAATTGTTCGCACTTGATGCGCACTCTTGCCTCTGCTGTCTCTGCTGCCGTCGCTGCCGCTGCTGCTGTTCTTGTTCTTGTTGCTACTCAGTTTACAGTGTTGTTTTTGTTTTTGTAAAGCTCAGCTTTGTTTCGTTCATGCAATAAATATATACATACAGACATATATTTAAATACATATTTCTTGATCAAAGTGTATATCATTATTATTATTATTATTATTATTTCACTTTGTGCTTTTAATTTTCGCTTTGTTTTGTTGTCTTTTTTTAACCTTGCGTGTATTGTCATTGCATTCATTTCAACACTAATTCAAGTTGCACTCAAGTGTCTTCAACTAAAGTAGAAACAATTTGAAGCGTGTTGCGCATGCGCCAAGCATTTGACCTCTTGTTGGGCAAATGGCGCTTTCAAGTTCAATGCGGCACAGGTCAAGACTTGCCGTATTGCGCCATTTAAGTGCAACAAGTGAAAGAGAAACAAAAAGCAAAAAGAAACAAGTGTTTACTTATTGTTCGTTGCATGCGTCTATTTAGCGCGGACAACGGAGACCAAAGGCCGTTGGTAGTTTTGACTCTTCTCTTCTCATCGTTTCATTTCGTTTCGTCGTCTGAGACGAGTGAGAAGAACAAAAAGTGTTTTTTTTAGTTGAAGAAGAAGAAATACACAAATTTCACATATTTGCAAATGCGATTTTCAAATAAACGTTTTGTTAATAATTTAAAATCATTTTCACTCAAAGTCATTTCCGTTTTTCATTTCACAATTTTCATTTCGCTAGAATTTCCATGTTTGGAAGTTTGTCAAATAAATAAATAAATAGCAATAAACCAAAGTAACTTGTTCATTTTGCCAAAATAAAGTCTCCAGCATCATTGTCATTATCATGATCATTATCGTCATCAAAATCAACATCATCATCATAAATAATATTTAAACGTTTGCTGTCAACTGCCATCATTTTCATCATCTCACCTCGCCTCACCTCACCCTTGCTTTGCACTCCTCCGCGCGACTCTGCGCGGTTTTGGTTCTAAACTAGTTTAAAACAATTTACCGTTTTGTTGTTTCATTTCATTTGTTGCCGTTGTTGTAATATGCAACTGATCCATTTTGTTTTTGCAAATTCGAGCTTATGAGCGAGAGTGTCATATTAAATAGGCAAATAAATATTTAAGCTTATAAGTGTTGTGTGCCATTTGTATGTAAGTATGTGTGTGTGCAAGTATGTATATGTGTAATTGTATGAATCTGATAGAATATAACAACTATGAGTCTACTCTCGTTGCTAATACACCCCTGCTGTTAGTTGGACACACACACACACGCACACGCACACATTGCGATTGTTATTGTTGTTGTTGTTCTTGGTTAAGTCAGCACAAAAGGAAATTGAGGAAAATTAGGCATTTGTGCTTCAACGCAGACACACTTTTTTTGTTTTCGTTTACTATTTTATTTTTTTGTTTTTATTGTTTATTTTTGAGGTCATCGTTAAAACAATTGTAATAAAAAAAAATGTAATAAAGAATGTAAAAAAAAGCACGTGTCGCAGCAGTAAACGAGATATTTAAGCTAATAGCAATTTTGTACAAAATGTTGCTTTGAAATGCTTTGACAAATGCTTTCACAAAGTTATTCCATAAACTAATCCAAATAGAATTTGTCTTTCAGACTTCCGGTTTAGCTTGCAGGCAATGAATGAATAAATAAATGAATAAAAAGAAGTGAATGAATAAGAAGTATTGAAGTGATTTGTATAACATTTGAAATACTTTTGAATTCATCAATTGCAGCATCAAGTAAACACTAAAATGGGTAATGCGGGCTATTCATGCATACGACGGACCTTCTGTTGGCTCAATATAATACTTTGGGTAAGTATCGAGATACAATATCTGCATGCATGTAAACGATGCGCGTCGCCTTTGTAGTTCGTGTGAATTATGAACGGAAACATAAATAAATAATAATAAACAATGAAAAACAAAAACAAAAACAAAACAGAAAAATTTCAATGAATAAATAAAACAAGAACTTCCGAAAAATGTAAATTGTACGAATGGCAGCGCAGAAGATTTAACATCGGCCATGCTGATGATTTGCTACACTTTTTATGCAAGTTGAAGAAATATTAGCAGTATTTTTATATACGCCTATGTTTGTTGCAGCCACTCAAAACATACGGCAGTCTAGCTTTAAAAATTAAAGAGTGCATTTCAATGCTAGACTTAAAGACAACGTTTGAATGCTAGACTGCTGTTTGGCGTGTGTGATGCTGTGTAACTTTTATCACTGCTTTCAACATGCGTAAGTTTTGACACACACACACACACTTTATTTGGTGGGTTTGTCCTATGAGCATGTTCGAGCGTTGTGTCATATACAATATACTTGCTATTAGCACAAAGTGTGAAGTGTATTTCAAAAAAAAAAAAAACTGTCTGTGCAACAAATGTTTTGAAAATGTATCGTTTGGAAAGAATGGCAAATCAATGTCGATGGCTATTGTTCGATTGTGCATGTGTGTGTGTGTGTGTGTTGGAATCGTTGAGGCGCGTCTGCAAACTTTTCTCGTCACAAGTCTGAAGCGGAAGTTTATCTCCGACGTGGCTTCTCAAATGTTGTGATGACAAAAAGCATGACAAAGGGAGACAAACAATAGACTTTGCAGCAGCAGCAGAGACAGATAGACAGGCAGACACGCAGACTGACAGAAAGACAGACTGACAAACACAAAACAAAAAACCCTTCAACATGAGGGGAATTCAGAAAATCTCATGACAATTGTATTGTTGTCTCACGTTGGCGGCGTCGACGGCGTTGACGGTGGCGGCGGGAATTAAACACGTAACGGCAACGCGACAGTATTTTTTTTCTCAGCTTAGTTATATAGTTTGCATTATTAAATGCACAAAATATGTTAATTGCATGTATTAAAAAATAAACAATTATGAATAGCTATGCATGCATACTCGCGTGCATGCCTGCGTGCGTGAGGGCGTGATTTCAGTTGGCGCGCATAGCTAAAGTTTTGATGTGAACGATGTCGTTATCGACACTCGATTGTGCGCTTTGAGCAGCACTTCTTCTTCTTGAGTCAACCCTCAGACACTAATAATAATAATGAGCACTCTCACTTACCCACCAACACACACACACACACACACACACGCATAATCATACTGTCACTCATTTACTCTTTCACTCTGTTTACCTTGTAGCTTTGCAGCTGTGCTTTTCTCGGCGCTGGCGTCTGGCTGCGTTTGTCGTACGAGGGCTACGCCACACTACTGCCGCAGCATGCCGCGCTCAGTGCTGACACGCTCTTTATGGGCGTTGGTGTCGTTGGTTTCGTTGTGTCCTTCTTTGGCTGCTGCGGCGCTTGGGTGCAGTCGCGTTGTCTGCTCGTGCTGGTAAGTCAGCACTGGCATTTACCGTTACCGTTGCCATTGCCGTTCCGTTGTGTATTATTAATTTCGCTCAATTATTTACTCTTTTGTGTTGCAGTACTTCATGCTCATTGTTACGCTCTTTCTGAGCGAGTTTCTTGTGGGCTCGATTGCATTCCTCTTTCGTGGCGGTCTCGGACGGACATTGGCCAACGAGTTGCGTTTCGGCATTGAGAAACATTACAATGCCAGCGATCGCGGCTCATTGGTGGCGCCTTCGGTTGCAGCCATTTGGGATAATGTACAAAAATCGGTGAGCTCCAAGACTTTTACTCACTTTGTACTTACTAAACTTTCACTTTTGTGTGACTCAACTAGTTTGAGTGCTGTGGCGTCTCTTCGTATGAGGACTGGTATGACATACAATCTTGGAGCGGTCGCCGTTGGGTGCCCGAATCCTGCTGTAAGCCGATCTATGAACAGCGTGGCTCACTGCTGACCGAAGGCTCTGGTGACAGTATTATGCGCGTCGACTGCGGTCGGTAAGTAAACGTCCTCTCTCTCTCACTCTCACTCTCACTCTCACTCACTCTTGATGCCTTTGATAATGCTTGTCGTCATCACACAGCTCCGAGAATCCTTCACTCTGGTGGGATCGCGGCTGCGCACATTCATTGCAGAGTTGGTTCAATGGCCAGTTGAATGTTATCGGCGCCGTTGGTCTTGGCATTGCCTTCGTGCAACTCTTTGGACTGATCACATCCATGCTGTTGTTCTGCACAGTGAAGCATAAACGTGACTCGGACACATATAAATCGTATTCGCCTTCAATTGATCCGCAGACGCGAACAAGCAGTTGGGATGATTGAACGAGACTCTAAGCTGCGCACATCGCCACAGTCTGCACGCGCACACACACACGCACGCCCGTAGCCATGATGATGATGATGATGATGCTGATGACGATGAT
This sequence comes from Phortica magna, assembly GCA_037044515.1. NCBI lineage: Eukaryota > Metazoa > Arthropoda > Insecta > Diptera > Drosophilidae > Phortica > Phortica magna. The sequence continues at coordinate 130,521 of JBAMBP010000293.1, forward strand.
TACGTTGCAGTCGCCCAACACGTTTAAAGACAAGTTTCAAATTCAAATTTTCAAATTATTTTGCGAAATGTGCCAAAAATTAATTTTACACATGTTTTTAATTTTTTTTTAAATTAAGTTTTAAGTTGTTAATATGAATTGTTTTTTTTTGCTTAGTTTTCCTTTATAATTTTTTGTTTTGAAAATATTCTTATTTTTTAACTCACTTATTTGAACTTGCGAAATATCCACAAACAAAAGAAGAAGAATAATAATAACCAAAAAAAGTATGAAAGAACCAAGAAACTTTCTATAAAATATATAATAATAATTATATTAATAATAATAATAATGATAATAATTACGTTTGTATAACAGAAAATGCACAGTTAATCCATATTGTGATGTGCTAATTAGGCGTATGAGTATTATTTAAATATTATACATTATGCACACACACACACACACACACACACATGTGCTTGCTTGCGTGTGTGTGTTTGTTTGTATTTATTGTGTTATGAAATTAATAATGAACTTTCCAAAAGCGAAAAAAGATGAATTAATGCGGAAAAATGTGAACTGCCGACGCGTATATAATTTATTAATTGTTAATTTAATTATTTATTTATTTTATTTTATTTAAATAAACGACAAACAATTACTCTACAACAAACACAACAAAGTGTAGTACAAGCACAGCAACATTCCTTAAGTAATTGCAACAAAAAATATTACAAAATACATAATAATAATTAAAATATTTATTCAAATGACAAACGAAAATAAACATTTTTTTTTTTATAAAAATTAAATAAATTATTTATTTCCATTCAAATGACAAAGAAAAAAACATGATAAATTAAAATTAATGGGAAAAATTTACTTATTTTACTAACAGCGAAAAAATATTTACATTAATTTTTGTAAAAAAAAAAAAAAATGTTTGTCTAAAAAAAACAACGTATTTAAAGACCGACAATTTTGCCTCCTAAGATGTCCAATTGTGCGGTTATTCCCTTTGAGATTGAACGCGCTAATTCCTTTGGTTTCTGTGATATAAAAGTTTATTGAAAGCAACAACACACACGCACACACACACACACACACACACATACTACAATGTCGCAGTGTGCGTTTGCGCAATGTTCGTCAATTATTCACTTACCGTTATGAAGGTATTCAGCAGATTCGAAAAGGCCTCATAGCCATTGACAATGCTGCGCGAGATGCCGTCGAACATGTCGCCAGTGTTGCCAAACTTCTCATGCTCGCCAATGCTGTCCAAGATCGGCACGGGCTGTGAAGTAGACACACACACACACACACACACACACACACACACACACGCGCATATAAGTACATGACATAAGAGTTTGGATGCTTGCAACTTACATGCGTCAAATCGGTGAGCTTCTTCTGACTGCTGTCATAGACCGTGAGCACTTTCGAGGGTATGCCTTCATGCTCCAAATTGACCGACTCGGCGAACTTCTCCGACGTGGGCAGCAGCGATATCTGCATGATAATGACCCTCAGTCAATCATTCAATCAATCAATCAATCAATGAAGGAATTGTCGCTCACCTTAAACGCGCCTTCGCTTGCGTCGCTCTTCTCCGCCGCCACTTCGGCCTGTGAGCGCGTCAGATCGGCGCCGTCGACGTCGCCGCCGAAGTCGACGGCCGAGACCTGTGCTGTAATGGGCGTCGCGCCGTCCGAAGTTGTGGGCGCCACAGGTGCGCATCTGGTGCATGTCACAAAGAGGCACACAAGCGCAAATGAGCGGCCAAGTTGTGTCATCATCATCTCTGTCATCATCATCATCATCATTGTGTAATAAACGCGAAAGTGCGAAAAAACAAAAACAAACAACAAAGAAAACTTAAAGTTTACTGAAATGAGTCTTTGGTAAGCACAACGTTGAAGAAGAAGACGCTGAAGCTGAAGCTGAAGAAGAAGCGGTGGCAGCAAATGCGAGTCGAGCCGACGGAAGCGTCTGCACGTCACAGCGTTCGAAATTTAACTGAGTCGGCGCGCGCACGCAAGCTTTTGAATGCTTCGGCCCCGCCTTGTAACCATTGCCACACATTTAAACGCAACAACAACAACAACAACAACAACAACAACGACAGCATCAAAATATCGAACGAAGTACGAATCGAAAGTAAATCTCAGCCAATGTTCGTTTGTCGTAAAACATGCAATTGCACAAAAGTGGTCGAGCAGCGCCATCTATCGTCTGTCTTGTCTGTCGTCTTGTGTTGTCAAAATGCAAGCCGCCAAACGAGTCAGGACAACATTTTTCGCAACAATGAGGAAGGAAGTAAATAAATGCACAGCAAATATCGAACAAACGATCGCCGAACGTTCGAACAGCTTAAGACACTTACACTCAGTCAGCCAGCCAGCCAGTCAGTCAGTCAGTCAGTCAATCAGTTGGTCATGCATGCCTTCGATTGTGCATGGTCAGCAATTTATGGCTGGCGCCGTCTGACATGCTCTAATTAGTTGGCGTCGTCAAACGGATCAGGAATACGATGCAACTAAACTTGTTGGCGAAAGTGCTTTCGCTCGGCCACGCCCCATTCGCCCCAATTGCCCCTCTGGCAGCGCTTTTGGCACGTTTCAGCAATTGTGCAATTCGGCTTCGCCTTCGCCTTCACCTCTCTTCGCTTTGCCTTGCTTTGCCATCAGTTCAACTTGTTTGCCGTTCGCGTTTTGTGAAACAATTAATGCGATTATTTGGCAGCAATTAAGCCTCAACAGCGCTCGGCCAACTTCGTCTTTTCGCTCGCGCACTTCTCTTTTAATTGTCGCTCGTTTGCTGCTCATTGAACGCGTCTAAACGATCTTTTAACAGGTTTTGTTTGGTTTTGTTTTGGTTTTTGCTCGACTAATTTGTACGTATTGAAAATTTCTGTTTGCCTTAATTGAAAAACACTTTCTTGTTTTCACGTTTTGTATTACATTTTTTTGTTTTTTCTATAATTGATAAAATTTCAACGATTTTTCATTAATCAAACTATTAATTGAAACGTTCATGTCATTTGATTTTTTCTTTTATCATTAATTGATAAAAATTTAATAGTTTCTACAAATTGGATGACAGCCAAATAAACGCTTTTTAACATAAGCCTGAAAGTATGCTAACACATTTTACATGCTATCTAATCAACTACTTACGTACGGTTTTGTAAGTGGCCAATAATCATCATATTAATAAACAAATTTCGGCATTGCAAAGGCATTTTTTACTCTTTTATTTGAAAAAGAAAACCGAAAGCATCACGAATAATCGATTCGAGCACAACCAACAATCAAACAAATGGTTGAGATACTTCGGCACAAACGCGGCAGTTGCGTATGACAAATATTTTGCCGGTTTGCCGAATCGTTTTGATTAAATTTGTCTCTGCGCCTTATCAGCGTCCATTAACGTGATTAGATTCAAGCCGTTCATACATTCAATAAGCTGATAATGCGCCTTTGCTTTTGTTGTCATCATGGGTTTATTTTTGTATACAAATGATGTGTTTTCCATTTTCTGTTTTATTTTTATTATTATTTATTTATAAACGTACAAAAGATATTAACAATAATAAAATAATTATAGACAATTACTCATACGTGAAGCTTAAAATTTATTGTAATATTAAATATTTCGTTTACAACACTTTTTCTTTTCCAAGTAAGTTAATGAATGATTATATACATATATGTATGTATGTATGTATGCGCATATAATAATTATTAAAGTAGTAAAAAAAATGTATTTATTGATAAGTTCATTGCTTCATATTAGAAAGAAACAATAAGCGAAATAAAATAATAAAAAATTAACTTAAGAAAGAAAACCAAAAATATTTCCAATGTCGGCAACGATAATCGTAGGAGTATGTTTACAAATGCCACGCCCACTCTGCTAACACTTTGCTTTGTACTTTTTAAATGTATTGTTGTTGCTGTGGTTGTTGTTGAGTCAGGCGGCGCCTTGTTGTTGTTCAGCATCAAAATATTGCACAAAACATTATCGTTTCCTTGATTGGGCGAATTTGTGGTTTTTTGCGCTGCTCGTCCATGTTGTTGTTGTTCCCTTATTGTCTTATCGAAGAACGTGTCTGAATTCATGTTCTGTGTGTGTGTGTGTGTGTGTGTGTGAGTGTGTTTTCGCGGAAACGCATTCATTAAATCGCTAATAACCTAAACAAGGCAAACTTGTTCAGCTTTATGGCTTTCATCCTGTTTTTTGTCGCTTTTCTACTTTTTGTTGCTGTGTTGTTGTTGTTTTTGGTTAATTGCCGAACTTTATGGACTTTTCGGCGCCGCTCTTGGCATAGCTGTTGCCATTGAGGCCGCCACTGCTGCGCTGACCACTGCCGTTCTTCAAAATGCCGGTGTTGCTGCCATTACTGTTGCTGCTCTGGCTCTGGCGATTCCCGCTCGCACTGGCGATGCTCATGCCGTTCAGCTTGCGTGCAATCGCACCGATGCCGCCGCCCAACTCGCTGCTGCCCTCGGCGGTGTTGCTGCTGTTGCTCGTGTTGTATTCATAAGTGTCGTAGTCGCGGCGCTGTTGTTGTTGCTGCAGCAAGCAGTGACTCTGGTGTTCGAAGGCGCGCTGCCTCAGATTCGAGCGTGTTAGCGTGTTTTGCAGCTCCGTTTGCAGATTCTCATGCTTCGAGGCGCGCTCACTGGCAATGAAGCCCAGTTTGCCGGGCTCCCTTTGCTGTTGCTGCGCTTGTTGTGATTGCTGCTCATATTCGCCGATGACAACTGTGCCCAAGCGCAGTGTAGCTCGTCTCTCCATGCCCACACCGCCACCGCCGCCCACGCCATTCGTCAGCGGTCTGCTAACGCTGACGCTGCGATTCGCTGCCGTTGTGGTTGTGGCGCCTCGCAGCTGCACGTGGTCGTAGTCGGGCACGGGCGACGTTGGCGGCTTCGCTATGTTTTTGGTTTGTGTTGTCGACTTTTCAATTTGATTTGTTGTTGTTTGTCCTTGTTGTTGCTGTTGTTGTTGTTTGGGCAACACATTCGCAAATTGCGGCGGCTGTCAGGAAATGTCCATCATCATCATTATCATCATCTTTTCGTCATTACTCCTTCACTTACCGGTGGCGGTATTAATCCATCCGTGCCATTCCCATTGCCATTGCCATTCCCATTGCCACTGGTCTGCTTCACAAAGACGGAGTCACGTTTGTTGCGATAGCATGTCTCGTCTGCCATCAGCGAAGTGCGTTTCAGCGTTTCTTCACGTTCCTATAAAAGAAATCAAACCATAAGTTACACTTTCAAATAACTCAGAAGCAAGTAATATGTATCCAACGCTTAAAAGAGTCTATTCGGATTTCAATTGAGGCGCTGCTTCTTTTGGAAGCGACCGTGGCAGCTTCTCTGCATGGCGGTGGCCCGTATAAACGCCATTGGAAATTAGAAGCAGCCAGAAGGCATGCGTCATTACAAAGAATGCAGTTAGAAGGCATGCTAAGTCCCGTTGGGAAGTTGTCGTTACCTTGTAAGTGCAGAAGGTCACACAACTGTTGCCAGTGCGTGTTGGCCTCATTGTTGGTATGCCGTGACACTGCAACACTTAAGCGGTTGTTGTCGTTGTTATTGTTGTTGTTGTTGTTGTTATTACTCATTGTCCTGCCAATCGCTAAGTATATGATTATCAATTAAGGCCACTTGGGTTTTCTACTCAACGCTTTGAAGTGAATTCAACGAATGCATTCTCTTCTCGAATCGTTCTATAAATTGCCTTTTGCCTCATTGCGAATTTTGTGTTCACTTCGGTTTGCCGTCCATTCTTGATTAGATAACGTTTTGTATTCTTTCTTTCCTTCTCTCTCTCTCTCTCTCTCTCTCGCTTTCTTTTCATTGTTTTAGCACATGTTATCTCATCTTCTCTCTCGCTCTCGCTCTGTCTCTTTTGCCAATTATGGTCTTTCAGTGTTCTCGCACTGAAATTGTTAACTGAATCATTTAGTTTGCCACCGTCACCGCCACCGCCCACGCCCCGCCTGCACCGACCACTTGGCCAATTGTCCACGTGCTGTCATGTCTCTAAACCAACGCGTATCTGTCTACTTTCTTATCAGCAGATACACGTTGTTATTGTTGTTTTTGTATTCCATTATTTGTTTTTGTTTAACAGACAACAAAAAAAACTTGTTGTACTTTCGGTTTGGTAAATTAATTTTGCAATTATTTGAAATAGTTTGTAAAGGCTGAGAGAGAGAGCGAGAGAGAGACATGTCGCTTGTTTAGTTATAAGAAGAAGTCATCACTTATGTTTATAAAATGAAAACGGTTCGTGGGTTCAAATCGTTGGGTTTTCAAATGTCATGTCTGTCCGTCCGTCCGTCTGTCTGTCTGTCATGGCAATTGTTGTGTTGCTATTAATCTGATTGCAATTGTTACATTGACTTGTAATAAAACGCGCAAAATTGAGAGAGAAAACGCGTTACGCAATTTACAAAAACAACAACAACAAATAAATAAATAAAATAATAAAAACGACAAACATGCAAAATAATAATAATTCTTTTGTGCAATAACAGAAAAAATAATAATAAAAAAAAAAAACAATATGTGCGACGCAAAGAAGCGATACGAATAAGCAACAACAGCGACAATAACAAGTTGTGTACATGTGTAGGCATGCATGTGTGTGTGTGCGTGTGCGTGTGTGTGTGTGCGTGTATGTGGGTAACAGACTCACCTTGTGCTCAGTCTCATGGAACCCATTCCGGAACATGCGCTGGTGAGCGCGTTTGAATTCATCCATCAATGCGCTGTGCTGATCGCCAACGCCGACAATGTTGCTGTTGTTGTTGTTGTTGTTGTTGCAGCCGTTGCTGCTGTTACGTTCGCTGTTATTTATAGCAGCGACGCCAGCAGCGCTGCGAACGCCATGTAACAATGACAGCGTTGACGTTGAAGAAGAAGATGCTGCTGCGGCGGCGGCGGCTGTTGTTGCTGCTGTTGTTGTTGTTGCTGCTGTTGGCGTTGATATAACAACGCGCTTCGACACTTGTCGCAGTATTGTTGTATTGCCATTGCCATTGTTGTTATTGTTGTGGTTGTTATTGTTGTGGTTGTTGTTGTTGTTGTTGTGTGTGTGATTGTTGAGACTATTGTGATGCGCAAGATTTTTATGCTGCTGCTGTTGTTGTTGTTGTTGTTGATGATGCTGATGATGATTGTGATGATGATGATGGTGATGATGATTGTGCTGATGATTATGATGATTATGTTGATGTGGCTGATCGTTGCTGCGATTGTTGTGATCAGCGTGACTGTTACGTTGTTGTTGTTGTTGCTGTTGCTGTTGCTGTTGTTTCTTTATTGCAAAAAGCAAAGCAAAAAAAAAACAATTATTATTATATTTACAATATTTTCAACTTGTTGCATTGAACAATGAAAAACTCTTCGTTTGTGTTTGCATATTTGTTTGCAATTTTTAATTTACCTCTTTGCGTTTTTTTAACTCTTCGTTTATGGCACTTGAAAGTATGCTGCCACCCCCGCCGCCGCCACCGCCCCCACTGCTGCTGTTGCTGTTGCTTTCAACAATGCCATGTGAATCACTTTTACTCGTGTTGTGTGTTGTTGTTGCTGTTGCTGTTGCTGTCGCTGTTGTTGTTGTTGTTGCTATCGTAGGTCGACTAGTATTCATGTTGGCTGTTATGGCTGCCGTTGCTGTTGTTGTTGGCTGCCTTGTTGTTGCAGTTGCAGCTGGCGCACGTAACGTATACAAATTGTTACCGTAATTGTTGTTGATGTTGTTGTTGATGTTGTTGTTGTTGTTCCCATTGCAATTGTCATTCGTTTTCGTAGCATTTCGCTGCAAACTGCAAACCCCCGCGCCCCCGTTCGCCATCGTTTGTCTTTGCAGCTCAAAATTAGCATTTCTCTTCTCATCAAATTTGCATAAATTGAAATTACTCAGGAGCGGCGGCGGCGGTGGCGGGGCGCCATTAGACACAACGCACGCCACTGTCGCGCCCTCGAATGTTGCGCCCCTCGGTCGCGGCGTACCATGATTGTCCGACACGAAAGTATTATTAATCGATGTGCCATTCTCGGACAGCTTAATGATGGTCTTGTTGAGCTCCTTGGCCGCCTTCGGCTGCCATTTGGCGCCACCTGTCGGCTCCTCGCGCACCGACGTCAAGCGCTTCGACTTGGCGTCCGCCCAGCAGGGACTCTGGTCGCCGGTCACCGAACTGGCCGAGCTATTGTAGCCGCTCGATTCGCCCGGGAAGAGGTCACAGCCCGCCGCCGTGCGCACCACCATGTCCAGCTTGTTGGAGCTCTTCATGACCGCGACGGCTTCGCTGAAGAGCACATCGGCGAAATCGATGCTGTTCACGCTCAGAATTTGATCGCCCGGCCGTAAGCCAACTTCGCGTGCGACGCTCTTCTCCTTGGTGAACTGCACGAATATGCCGGGCTTCCATTCCGGTCCTTTGCAGATGCCCAAGCCGAGTTTGGTGCGTGGCGCGACATTCAACACGACATTGATGTCTTTGCTGCTGCGATTCTCCGCAAAACGGCGTGTTTGACTGACGCCATTTGTCGCTGTCGCTGTTGCTGTTGTTGTTGTTGTTGGCATTGCTGCTAGTGCTGGCGCAACGCTCGAAGATGATGCCGACATGGTTGCTGTTGGCGTTGGCATTAACTTGTAGGAGCTCTCGGAAGGCGTGTTGCTAACGCTTGCGATTTTCACGACATGCCAGGACAGACGATCATCCACTTTGCTATTGTTGAGTGAGGGAGAGAGAGAGAGAGAGAGAGAGTGAGGGAGAAAGAGTGGGGTTAGCAAGTGAGTGCGTGTGTTCATTTGCTGAGCGAACTTACTCTTTTATGGGCAGCATGCCAATGCCGCGCACCTTCAGTATGATGCGCTCCTGTGACGACACGAACTGTATGAACTCCTTGTGCACAGCATCATCGACACGAAAGCCGTTAATGCGCAGTATTTGATCGCCGATCTGTTTGAGAAACGAAACGAAACGAAACGAAACGCAACGAAGCGCAGCGAAACAAATGAAATTAGAACAAAGCATAGTTGACAATTGAGTGACGACAAGAACGACGTGCACGACGCGCCCAACGAAAACATGCCCGCTTTCGCCTTTATTGGCACGCAATTCACCATTCCCCGTTCCTCGCCACTCGTGTCGTCAGAGAAGTGTTTGTGTGCTAAGCACGCATGACCGACTTACGCGTAAACCTTTGAGTTCTGCTTCGCTGTTGCGTTCGATGTGCGAGACAAAGAAGCCGATGCCGTGTTCCTTGCCGCCGCGCACCGCAAAGCCATACGAGGGATTCGCGTCCGGTGCGACGAGCATGCGTCGATGATGCGGACGCACGAGACGCAGGACGCGCAGACGCGAACCGGCCGGCATGGCGCACCAGGAGGAGGCGGCGGTCGTCGTCAGGGTCATGACATCGCTCGAGGCATTCGAACTTGTCGTTGAGCCGTTGTGCATGCTGCTGCCGCAGTCGCCGCTGAGCGTCAGCATTGTTGTCCGTCCTTTGTTGACTCACTTGCGTGTTTTGTTGTTGCAATTTGTTTGGGCTTGAGAAGTTTTTAGTGCTTTTCGTCAAAAATCGTACAACTGAAATGAAATTAATAATAATTTTGAATTTGTTTTATGTTCACAACAAAGTAATAATAATGATAACAATTGTTTTGTTTACTTGGCTTTGTATTCTATATTATTATGTACTTTTTTTTGTATTAGAGTGTTGATCGGCCAAGAGACTATCAAACATTTTTGTACAAATTGTATTAATCAATTGTATAAAATTATGGTAAACGTGCCAGTAATGAATCATGTCACAGTTAGGGATCAATGGATCAAACAATAATAACTTTCATATTCTTTCATAAGCGAGATCTTTTTGACACAAGTTTAATTAGAAGAAGTTTAACATAAACTAATAGTAGTTTAATATAAATTAATATAGGTTCAATATAAATGAATATAAGTTTAATATAAATTAAAAGATTTTCAATAGAAATTGATAGAAGTTTAATATAAAAATAATATAAGTTTGACATAAATGAATAGTAGTTTAATACAAATTAACATAATTTTAATAAAAATTAATAGAAGTTTAATATGAATTAAAGGAAGTTCAATATAAAGAAATAGAAGAAAAGACTTTTGGATAATTGATTTTTATACAGTTTTTTAATGAGTATTATTTTCCAGCTCATTTTTCAATAATACATCAACTCAAATTGAGAAACAAGCAGTAATTACATACGTTAGTTTGTCAATCAGAACCATTAGTAGGACAAGACGATCCATTACTAGGAATCACCCGTGAACACTTTTAATGTATGTTTTTTTAGGTTATATTTTTCCTTTTCCGTGCCATGACTGGAACGTTTACCTTAAGTGTAATTGGGGCGGTCATAAGACGTCTTTGAAGTGATGATTTAGTTAGATAGATAGAGTTCTCATACACTAGAAAGCATTAGTAATGATCCTGAGAGCCTTGTTTTGATACAACCCACGCTCTTCTGCGCTTGCAGGCACGTTTTGTGTTCCATGCCCGAATTCCGTGCTTCCACGGAGGAGCGACGACGTGTTTGTAAATGAGAGACTAGTGATTGAGGCTCTTGAGCTTCTGGGCTCTTCTATGAAAGTCAATTGAAGCCAATGCTTGCGCAAATTTATGCGTTTGCGACGATGGCAATGAAAAAACAATTGCAGACGTTTGTTGGCAACAACAACAACAACAACGGCAATTACAAAAACCACTGCGACGGCTATGTCGATTTCGATGTCTATGTCGAAGTCGAAGTCGATGATGATGATGATGGTAATGATAATGTTAATGTTAATGATGATGATGATGATGATGGCAAAACTTGAACTTGAAATTGGGTCGCACGCATTTTTGTCTTACACATGTTGTTGTTTGTTGTTGTTGTTGCTGCTTTTTAATTTCATTTCGATTCGCGCGTCGCTTTCGGCTTTCACGCACAACATGGCAATGAGCGACAACAACAGCAACAGCAACAGCAACAACAACAACAGCAACACTTGCAGGTTGATGTTGAACGTCAACAGCGCTTGATGAATTTTTATGCCATGATTCGTTATATTTCTTTTTCTTTGAAAACATATATTTTTATTGCTTTTTTCACTGTTTTTGCTCAATGCATTTGTGCGACTTCGCTTGTTGTTGCTGTTGCAGCTAATCGTGGCTCAAAGTTGGCAAGAAGCAACAACAACAAATAAATGTCGGCAGCGCTTTGTTGTTGTTGCTGTCACTTGAGTCATGCCTCAACGACTTGTTCATATTTTCACTTTTTCACGTAATTCTATGCTTTATCAAAAGCAAAGCAACAATAGATACAACAACAACAGCAACAGCAACAACAACAATAAGAAAATCCAACATGACATTAAAAAAATTATAGAAATTTATTATTGAAATTGCTAAATTGGCCAATTCGTTAACGCTTTTGTTGTTGTTGCTGTTGCAAGTACAACAAAACCCTCTACTATTGTTGTAGCTTTTATATTTATGAACTGTTTATGTTTATAAATCATTTATTTTAAATTATATTGTTTAATGAACAGCAACAAAAACTTGGTCAATGAACTTTTCTTGTTTTTGTTTTTGTATTATTTTGAAAATTGTATAATTTGTGCTTAGAGTGTTGTTGTTGTTGTTGTTGTTGTACAGTGTTGCATAAAACTTAACACGTTTTACATGCTTTGCTGCCGAAAGTAAAACAAACGTTTAAACAAAAGACTTAGGCAACGAACTTGCGAGGCAGACAAAACTGAGGGCACATTATCAATTGACCAGCATCACAAGACATGCGCGGACACGCACGCACGCACGCATGCAGGCACGCAGGCAGGCACGCACGCATGACATGGCTGAAGTCAATCAACAGTCGAGCACGATTCTTGGAAAAATGCGAGTTTCGTGCGCCGAAAAGCGATTTTGTATGCAAGTGAGTGAGCAAGAGCGTTCTACATGTGCGGACAGACGGTCATCAGTCGACGGTTGGACGGACGGAGCGACCGACTGAGTCGCGCACACATCAACGAGCAAATTATGCAGAGAAAGTCATGTCCATGTCCGAAAAGAAAATAATCACAGTTTTTTTGCGTTTTTATTTGTTGGTTTTGTTGTCGTTGTTGTTGTTGTCGTTGTTGTTGTTGTTTCTTTCACTCTTGTGCTTCTTGGCTTTTTGCGCACAACAAAAATAATAAAATAAATAAGCAAAAAGCACAAAAACAAAAACAACAACAACAAAAAAGAGAATTTGCGCAAATAAAAAATAATTTACGCTTAAATTTGCAATTTCTTTTAATTTGTACATGTTTTTGCTGTTGCTGTTGTTGTTGTTGTTGCTTGTTTGGTTTTTTGGTTTATGCGCTGAACACTTGTCTCTGCCGCTCCTGTTGTTGTTGTTGTTGTTGTTGTTGTTGCTTCATTTGCTTCATTTATGTTGTTAACGACTTCTGCGGAAATTTCTACTTTAATTTGAATAAATTAAAATCAACTACAAAAAGAACAACAACAACGACGCTGAACATAAAAGTCAGTCAAGTGTTGACTGCCGAAAACAAGACACACACACACACACACACACGCACACACACGCACATGGGCTGCCTAACTTATTTACTCGCATGAAATGCGGAAAAAAATCATAAAATAACAAAAAATAAGACAAAATGCTTAAACAACAACAACAAACGGCGAGTTGTTGTTGTTGTTGCGTGTAAAAAATAAAAACAAAAAGACACAAGCCGAATTCATGTTGAAAACAAACAAGAAACGCAAATTTTCAATTAAAATTAATCGAAAGAAGCTCATGAGGAAAGTGTCAACGGCGGTGACTGCGACGTCAACTGCGACGGCGACTGCGACGCCGACGCTTCCGTTGTGCTTACAAAATTGGCAACAACGCATCGTCTGATGTGGTGAGGTGCGGTGAGGGGTAATGACATGGCAGCAGGCTCACAACAAAGAAGAAGAAGCAGAAATGTTATTCTTTTGTGCTCTTGCAACATTTTGGGGCAAGCGAAGTTACAAAATTTCACTTCAGTTGCATTTGCAAACGTAATTTTTAAGCGAAATAAAAAAAAAAACATAACTCGGAAGCGAAAATTAAGCAAAGCAAAAGCCCGGTTTGTCCGTCCGTCGGTCGGTGGGTCGGTTTGGCCTGCGGCGTTTGAAGAGGCGTGCCAATGCTCAAGTAAAAGTCTTTAATATGAGGTCAAAAGCAGCAGCAACAACAACAACAACAACAGCAAAGGCATAATGAATGCTTTCATTGATGTAACATCAACTTAATTGTAACAGCAACAACAACAACGACAACGACAACAACGGCAACAACAACAACGACAACAAATTGCTGCCGCTGGCTGTGTTATTAATGCCCTGTGTTGTTGTTGTTGTTGTTGTTTAAAACGTCAGTCAAATGATTGTTATTTAATTTCGAACTTTTTGTTTTGTTTTCGTGTTAGTTATTATTATTGTTTGCTTGTTGTCTTCTTCTTCTTCTTCTTTGCTGCTCATTTTGTAAATATTTCATATTTTGTAAATTAAGCCTTCATTAACGATTAACGCCTCATTTTTTTCAATAATCTATTAACTTTAATATTGTAAAATGCACTTTGGCGTCTTTTGTTTGTTGTTGTTGTTGCTTTTGTTGTTGTTGTCCCATACATTATTCACATCTCACATAAACAATGTGTTTTTCTGTTTTTCTGGTTGTTTGTGTTTTTGTGGCATTTTCTTTGTGTTGTTTATTAAAAATAAAAAAGACCGAAAAAAAGAAAAAAAAAAATAATAAAAGAAAAAAAAATATTATGATTGCTAACAAAGACGTTAAGCATTCGTCTAAGACCGATTAAAATAACTGTTAAAATGCACAAAAGTAAAGTAAAAAAAAAGGGAAAAATTATAAAGAAAAGAAATAACTAAAATAGAAAAAGTTTAATTACACGTGTGCTTTGGCAATAAAATAAAAAGGCAAAACAACAACAACAACAACAAAAAAAAAACAAAAATATTTGCACGTAAATAAAATGTATAACAATTTGAGTTTGTCATAGTCGCTCATCTGTGTGTGTGTGTGTTTGTGTGTTTGTGTGAGCGTGCGATTGCGATTGCAGCAAGTTCGTTGCTTTAGTCTTTCATTTCATTTTATTTCGTTTCGTTTCGTTTTCGTATATGATTTCAGTGATGCTAATCTGTTCGGCACGAAGTGAAATTCATTTGTTTCTTATTTATTTGTTTATGTTTTTATTACTTTTATTACTCTTTTCTTTGAAACGGCACGTTTGACAAATTGACAAAATGACAAAATGACAATCAATGTGAAAACCACAAATATTACAAAGCGCAGAAGAAAAAGAAGCAAAAACAAATGAACGGCACAAAGAAAAAAGAATTTCTCTCACGTGTGCATTGGCAGACGCAGACAGACCATCATTTATCCTTTGACAAACACCTGCAAAGCAAATTATGCTGTTGTGGCAAGAATGGTGATTGAGCGGCGGGGGGAAGGGGCGAGTTGAGGTTGGTCAAACTCAAAGGTAATGGCATGAAAGTTGTTAAGCCGCAAATGAATCAATGAGTTAACGAGTGAGAAAATACCAAAAAACCAACGAAACTTTTGCACTTTTACTTCCGTTGTCGTTGTCGTTGTTGTTGTTGTTGTTGTCATTGAGCACACAGTGAGACAGACAGACGGACGGACGGACAGACAGACAGACGGAGATACAAAGTTGTGCTTGCATGTGACAAATAATTGCAATTGCGTGCGTTGGTTGACTCGACTCGACTCGACTCGAAGCGACGATCATCCTCAGACGAACATCGACAGACGTCAGGCGACATGTTGTTGTTTCTTGCATTGGGACAGAAGTAAGCGCAGCCAGCAGCGAACATATGTCTTTACATACATAAATATTTTCGGTGAAATTTCATTTCGTTGATTCCTTGTGCGGTAACAACGGTTGTTGTTGTTGTTGTTGTTGCTTTTGCTGTTCCATCTCAGTTCGCCTGCAAGTTTATCGTGCATTTCAATGTCACTTCGGGTTATGGCACAACCGCGCCAAACTTCACTTTAATCGTGATTAATTTTTTTTTTCTCTCTCTCGTTTTTTTTTTCCCATTTTGTTAATTTCCTTTTCTTTTTTGTTGTTCGTGTGTTGTTGTTGTTGTTGCTGTTGTTGTGGTGGTTGCTCGTTTGGCGTCTTGATTGTTTGCGCGTTGTTCCGTTAATTTTGCTACTTCGCCATTTCGCCGCCAGGTGGCGTTGCTTGTTCGTTTGTTCGTTCGTTTGTTTGCCTGTGTCATGTCATATGCCAAAGGCGACTGTCAACTTGAACAACAGCGAGGATGCTGCTGCTGCTGCGGCTGCTTCTTCTTTACGTTGGCAGACACTTGCAACAAGTTGTCGTTATGGCTAAACGTGCCTCCGCGCCTCTGCCTCTGCCACTGCGCTTCGCCTACGCTTGCTTGTCTTTTGTTCAAAAAAGCCTTTTCGGTGGCTTGGCTGTTGTTGTTGTTGGCAGGAGAAAGCGACTTTGGTTCACTCTTACTTGAAACATCTTCGTTGGCGTTCCTTTTTTTCCTTTTTTACATTTTTATATTACATCTTTTTTTGTTCGTTTTCTTTTTCTTTACTTTCGTCTCATCATTTTAATTGCAGAACAACTGATTGTTGTTGTTATTGTTGTTGCATTTTTTGTTTATAATTTATCGAAACAAGAGAAACAAAATAATATTTCCTGACTTTTGCAGACACACGTGTGTGTGTTGATCAATCATGTGTCCGTCTGTCTGTCCGTGTGTCTGTCTGTCTGTCTGTGCGTCGAATTAATGCATTGCCTCTTGAAAAGCAATCGATGCGCTTTGTTGTTGTTGTTGTCGTTGCTGTTGTTTTCGTAAGCATCAAATTAGTTGTTGCGCCACAAAAAGCCCGCATTAAATGCCAAAATGCCGCTGTGTGGCAATGGAACAACAACAACGACAACAACAACAACAACAAACACAACTCAACTGTAGACAACAACTTTGGTGAAATACATGTGTAAGTAAAACAACAATTTTGCGCTTCAAATCATTCGTCGTTCGTCGACGTTGGCTTCAATTTCAGCTTACAACAACAGCAACAACAACGACAACAGCGTCGCTCACTGCGAGGGCGGCGGCAGTTGTTGTTGTTGTTGTTGTTGTTGCTGCTGCTTTGCCAAAAACCCAAAAGCATTTTGCTTCCTTCCTCGCTTGCTTACTTTCGAAGCACATGACTCCAAATTGTAGCATTAATGAAGTTGTTGCCATCATCATCATCATCATCATCATCATCGTGATCATGATGTTCATCAACATGAACATTAGCTGAGCTTTTCTAAGCATGGAAACGTGCGCGCGTGCGTGAATGAATGCGCGAATGAGTAAATGCATGAATGACTGAATGCCTCACTGACTCTCAGCCCGTCCGTCCGTCTGTCTGTCCGTCCGTCCGACTGAGTGACTGCTTGGCTGGTTTGGTGGCTCGGTGGCCATTTAGCTCATGTGTATTGCAATGGAAAGTCATGCAGAGAATTGTTGGCGTTTTGAATAAATATGCGTTTTTGGCAAATTAATTTTTGCTTTCATTGTTGTTGTTGTTGCGGCAAGAAAACCTATCGCCAAATCACACACACACACACACACACATGCGCTCATCCGCTTTGGCGCGCGTAGGTGTCATACAACAACAACAACAACAACAATCAATTGTCTGTCATCTGTTGCCATTTTTGTATTGCAGCATCTTTTCGTTTGTGCCACAACATGCATGCAACACACATTGCTGTTGTTGTTGTTGTTGTTGTTGTTGGTGGCATGCATAAATTGCCTTCATTTTGTTCGTATAAATGTGTCGCTACTCATTGTTGTTGTTGTTGTTGCTGTTGTGGCAAGTGGCCGCTCATGTTGCATGTGCACAGACACACACTCACACACACACACACACACACACACACATGTGGCATGCCACTCGCCGTCACCGTCGGTGTTGTTGTTGTTGTAGTCGTGCTATTGAACTTTACTATTTTCAATACTCAATTCGTGGCGTTGGCAACGGCGGCTATGAGGGGGAGGGGGAGGGGTGCAACAACATGCGAAATTCCCACACCTGCAACAAAGTCATTTTGTGGCAAATGTGATTGTTGTTAATTTCCAAAGCGGCAACATTGCAATTTGCCACCCAATCGTTAGACAAACCTCTCACACCCCCTTCCCCTCCCCCTCACTCGGATCTATCTCGCTCTATCACTCTGTTGTTGTTGTTCGGTTTTTGCCATGTTCTGAAACGTTTATTATATGTTTCTCTCACCCTTCCTCCCCCTCCCCCTGCTGGCGCACATGCCTCGTGCAAATAACTTGTGGGCATGTTGTTGTTGTTGTCGTTGTTGCTGCTGCCGTAAGCCATTGTTGTGTTTTCTTGGCTTTTTGTTATTGTTTTGCTTTGTTGTTGTTGTTGTTGTTGTGACTGCCGTTGGCGTCGAGCGTGTGAATTGCACGCCGGCCACCGCCCCTCCCCCGCCGCCGTCGCCGACGCCAACGCTGTCATCGCATGGTGTTTTGAGGCGTGACACAAAACAATGTTTCAAGTACGGTTTTCCTCTGTTTTTCTTTCTGTTTTTCACTCTTCTAATTTCGTGTTTTTCTTCTTCTTCGTTGTTTATGTTTTTCATTTAATTTGAAACTTTATTTACTTTTGTTGTTGTTGTTGTGTTTGGTGTTGCTCGGCTTCGGCAGCGTCATCATTTTAATACAATAATAAAATATCATTAACACCAGCGAACGTTCAAGTAAAGCGCGCAACAACAACAACAACAAGAAAAACCAACGCCAACAATAAATAACATAAAAGTACATTTTACCTCACCTCACCTCACCACACTTCACTTCACACCCACACATGTGCCCATTGATAGTTAAATACAAACACATGCATGCATGTGTGTGTGTGTGTGTGTGAGTGAGAAAATTTACAACTGCTGCGGGAGGTAAATGACCCAAAGGCTTCAAATTGAATTATTTTGTATGAATAAATTTTATTTTCGTGGCTTTTGTAATTTTTTCTTCTTTTTATTATTTCTTTTTTTTTTTTTTGCTTTAATTTAAATTTGTTTATTTATTTTTTGTGGTTTTTCATGTTTGTTTTGTTTCCGCGCATTTCCTTCTTTTTGGCTTCTTTTGTTTATTATTTAATTGTATTAAATTCAATTTGGAATTCATTTCGTTTGCGTTGTTTTTTGGGCTTTGGAAATGAACATGTTTGCCGTTTAATTAATGCGGCATCACGTTTGTCGCTTAAGTCTTTCGTTTTGTTGCAAATAAATGCGCCACCGAGCAGAAGAAGAAGAAGAAGAAGAAGAAGACGAAGAAGAATAGAAGACAAAACATATTCAAATAAAAATAAGACATTTGCCATGTTGCAGCTGCAGATACAGATACAGATACATTTGTAGCTGCAGATACATTTGTATCTGCAACCGCAATGCAACGATCGACACAAATTGGCTGCCTGCCTCATCATCATGAGCATTTCGTTTGCTACGCAATGCGTTCAGCACATGTACACACACACACACACACACACACACACACACACACACACATGTGCCATTGGTGGTGGGCGTGGCAGACTTACTAGACTAGACTTGAACCGAGCAACAACAACACGTCTTGACCCCACCTCACCTCACCTCACCTCACTGTAAGCTCAGCTCAAGCTCAGCTCAGCTCAAGCCGCCACAGCTGTCAGCTGCACATTTGTACAGTGGAGCGCAGCTAAGCGGGCAAGGGGGCCAGCGAATGCATTATGCATAATCAAAGCGCCCACAAATTCCTCAACGAAAACTTGATTCCACTTTTGCATTTCACTCCTGCAACTCAACTCGACTCAACTCGACTCAACTCGACTCGTCGCATTTCATCTCGTTTATTATACTTTTCCAGTTTGCTTAAGAACAAATGAGAACTTGCAACGCAGAACTTGGGCACGAAAGAAGAACAAGAAGAAGAAGGAGAAGAAGATGCATTTGTGCTTCTTCTTGCATGCAAATAACAAAGCAAATAAACATGTACGAAAAGTGTTGCATGCAAAAGCATTTCGCTGTAAAATTGCAATAAAATAAACAAACACACACACACACACACACACACACACACAGACACACAGATGGGCGAGCAGACGGCGACCGGGACGGACGGCACGCTTCAATGGCCGCTGGCCACTGGCGGCGGGTCCAAGTCGCCGTCCGAGTCGTCCGAGTCGTCGAGTCGTCGAAGCAGCAAAACCGCGTCTTGAAGTCGCATTTGTGTTTTCTCGCTTGTTGGTTGAGCGGCAACGATGGTTTCTCGCTTATCCCACAAATGCCAATCGCATAGCTTCGGCCAAATACCGTCGGCTTAGAATAGCCGACAACAACAACGTGGCTAAGACCGCGGCTGCTGCTGTTGTTGTTGTTGTTGTTTGCTTCTGTCAGCGACTGGTTTTTTTCACCCTCCCCACCCTCGGTTTCTCGCGCTCTTTGGCCAAAATGCCCAGGCGTGCAGATCAAGTTGTCTCCTCACTTGCCGCGCCGTGCCGCCCCTCACCGCTCGAGTGGCGGCGCAGACTCAAGTCGAATCAAGTCGAGTTGAGTCGAGTCGAGTTGTCTGACTGCCTTGCATTGCTCTGCACTCACTTAGCACGCCTTGCCCCGCGCTGCCCCCGCTCGCGGCACCACTTGAAGAATGTCTGGCTTGTCGCCTTGTGTTTGCTTAACTACTCGTTTGCAAAAAAATGCACAAAAATCGAAAACTATATTATAAGTAAGTAGAAAAGCAGGAATAATCAAATGAAATAGAAAAACACAACAACAACAACAACAACAGACCGAAATCTTTGCAGCTGGCAGCTGTTGCTGTTGCTGCTGCTGTCGTTGTTGTTGCTGTCGTTGTTGTCGTTGTTGTTGTTGGCTATCGAAACCGCCCGCTTTCAACTCCACCTCGGTTCCTTTGCCATTTGTGCATCCTTTCTGCATATTTTGTAAGCTTTTTTGTTGCTTTTCTGTGTCTTTTTTCGCGCATTTTGTAACGCTTTGCGTTCAGTTCGCTCCTGCGGCTTCTGTCTTTCAACTTGGCTGCGAACGAATTTGTGGTCTTTGCCTTCGTTTCCTACAGTCATGTCTCGTCGTCGGCAACTTTTCAAAAGCAACGCATTGAATTACAATTTGCATAGAACTTCAATTAAGATTAACGCTCACACACCAACACACACACACACACGCACACACACACACACATGTGTAATTAAACTTAGCTGCGTGAGAAGTCACCGATTTGAATTGAAGTTTGAAATCTCAGCTTTTTCATTGCTTTTGTTCAATTATGCGACACCGCAGCAATCAACCGTGTGTCCATGTGTGTGTGTGTGTGCGTGTGTGTGTGTGTAAGTTTGCTGGCCATTCATTAGATTCGCAGCGATCAACGCAGCTGTGCACGCTTTATTTGCAAATCATGCTCATCATCGTCATCGTCATCCTCAACTCCATCTCCAACTCATCTGCAACTCATCTCCAACTCATCGCCATCAATATCATCAACATTAACCAACGCTTCTTTATGCTTTGTTTGCTTTTTTCACTGCTCATGGCTCTTGTTCATGTTCATGTTGCTCTCGTCGCCGTGCAATAAAATGCTGCATAATCCATGACAGGAAACGCTTTCGCATACCAACTTACAACGGCGTTAACCGATTGGCCTACAATGTACCTCTTCTTCTTCTCCGTCTTCGTCTTTATCTTCGGCTCGCACATGTCTCAGCCATTCCGAATTCTTCAAGCCAAAGTGAGCTGCGAATGAAAACGCATTCCAACCCGAACCCGAGCCCGAACCCAAGCCCAACATTACAAACCAACGCTTTCGTCTAGTTAAGCATGAAGTTTACAGTTTCTCAAACATTCGCCAACGATCGATGAATTATTAGCAACGCTTATTAATTGACGTCACAAGACATTATATGAGATGCAAAGAAACAACAACATTTTCATTACAAAACACACAATTAGCAAACGCAAACGCGAACTTTGTTCAAGACGCATTAACGTAAAAAATGGGACGTTTAAGCGCAAAAGGATAGACAACAATTTCGTAAATATATATTATATTGTAAAATGAAAGTGAATCGGCTTTAATTGCAGATTGAGAAACGTCAATAAAGATCTGTTGGCACATGTCGATTGATTTTATGTAAGCGCTCAATTGAAACACTCAATTGGACTATTGTGCAACGTGCGAGATTTGATTTCATGCCTCAGTCGGACATGTTCAACTCGTAACGAACATTCGATACTTTCGAGCTAAGTAGAAATATTAATAGTTTTTTGAAATCCTAAGCGAATTAAATGAAATTCTTGCAAAATGGTCTCACAACTTTTGTGTGTATTTCTCAATTTCTCAATTTCTCAGTTCCGGCAACGGATCACGACTTATGTATGTTTATAGCCCATAGCTAACGTTGGATTGCTACGACTAGAATATGTGCTGCTCAAATACACACAAATGCACAAAATGTTACATTCGTTTTTCGTGTAAAAGTCTATTAAGTCTTATAAGTAATTAACTGTGAAGCCAAAATAGAAGATGTGTTAATTCTGCTTAGATAAGAAAAAAAAGTACGTGACAGTAACGACACAATAAGTCTTGAACATTTAATAATCTGAGAATTCTTCATATGATAAACTTCAATCTTCAAATTTCCTATTAGAATTTCTGAAATGGCTGTTTTACGATGTTTTCGATATTTTTGTGAGCGCACAGAATTTGTTAAGTTTTTGGTAATTTGTATTGGAGTTATCACACCGATTTTGTTTAAAGATAATGCAAGCTGAGCTGGCAAAACATGCCATAAGTTGGTTATACTTCAAAGTCAACAAAGCCGATTCGAAAATCAAACTATGCCACAAGCGATACTTCTTCTTTTTCCAATTTAATAAGCTTCTGTTTGGGATGGTTTATTGTGTAGAAAAATGGGAACAGTTTAATTTCGAGACCGTTAAAGTGATCATGGCAATTAAGTTGTCTTGAAGGTTACAAACATTTGCTGTCATAAAAGGTTTGTTTTTTGTATTTCTTTTTGAAATTGTTATTGAAAAATGCGGCTAAGTAAATATATTTAACCGACATTAATGACAAAACTACAAAAAAAAAAACAATACTAAATGAGCACTTTGCGTCTTCTCGTTTCGCTTCGCTTTTTCGGTTCAACTTAATGGGCTAAAGACACAAAAAGCAAGCAAAAAACATAAGTTAACCATTGCATGCCATAGCAACATAGAAACGCCAATAAACAAGACGATAAATCGAATGAAAAAATAGAAAAAATTAAATTATATTTACCACATTTGTCAAAAACCGTTAACGGAGCGCAATGGCATCCAATCGCTGCTTTTTGGCAGCAGAAAACGGAGGCTGCGACGCGGCAGAATAGAATTGCGTTGAAAGCAAGCAACAACAACCAAAAAAACTAACAAAAGTCGCGCACACAAAAGTATTTGTTCAAAATGCACAAGTTTATGTTTCGTATTAGAAAAACAACTGCAAATTGCATGCGAAAAACATAAAAATTTATAATAAGTAATAAAGATGCACAAAAAATTCAAAAAACAAAAAAAAAAACAAAAATATATATATATTTGCACTTTACACTTTTGTGGCTTTTTTATGCTTGCATGCACGCAAACAGGTGCACGCACACCAACACACACGCACGCATGAATAAACACGATAAACGTTTAACAAATGAAAATACTGTTTGCAGCGCTAAAAAATAATATTGATGCTGTTTGATATTTTTATTTTTTAACACTTAAAAAAAAAATACAAAAATAGTAATAACAGAAATTGCACACAAAAATTTTGCGCTGAAATCGAATTACGTGCGCGTAGCGTTGGAAAGACGTCTTCGCACTACAACTGCCGGCGAACGAATTTCAAATCGAGTGCAGCATTCATGCTTACGGAACTGACTGTTTTAAGCAGCCGTTAGAAATAGTGCTGCCACTTGTTTAATTTTTTGTAGAGACTTGTCATGCTTAGAATTGTGTGTGTCGGCTAATTAAACAAGAAACTAGTTCACAAATATTTATTTATCTTAAACTTAACTTACTATTAATGTGACGTTTAAAAATAATGTTAACCATTAAGAAACAATTAATTGTTTCTGTCATGTGTGCTGCAGTCAAACAAATATATTAATTTTTCGGTCCCTTTTCTTTACTAACTTTTATATCTCGTTATTTATTTTGTTAGTTTGTTTTCCTTGTTTCCTGCTTCATTTGCCCTGCTTTGTTAATGAATAAGTAGCATTACTGGTTGGTAGCCAGGGCTTCATTAATCAATTTGTGTAATTCAGTAATAGTTCTAAATAATATACTAAAAAATACTATAAAACTTGTTTTACACATTTAATTGCAATTGTTGTAAACATATCAGCCAAATTCTATGTTAGATCTGTCCGTTTTTCAATTATTATAGCCCGAGAATCCTCTATGCAGAAATTTGTCGTTTTTTCGTTCGTATTGATACTGTTTAACTTAGGGTGCATGCAATAACATTCAGTTAGGAGTGTTTGAATCGAAAGGCTCGTTTTGCACATACTGCCAGTGGACAATAGCACGCCCACGCATTTAAAGTGACAGTGACAAGCCCGAACGATGAAAGCTCGATATGTGAAATTGTGAAAATCAACTTGACTTCATTTACATCTTTAATTGTTCAGTTATTCGTACTCCCTTTTTTTTTAAAATTTGTATCCGTTTTTTGTGCGAAGACGTGGCATCACTGATTATAACAATTGTTGACATATTGCCAATTTGGTTTTAATGTAATCGATTACATTATTATTATTGCTGCGTTGCACAAAATATTTGGTCAATTCAAAAACTAAAAATTGGAATAAGTGCGCCGACAACAACGGGGGATAGAAAGCGCGACCGTGGCAGCCACAGAACAACACAAGCAGCTTGCCAAGGCGCTGAGGTCGGATAAAACTGGTCGAGAAGCTGCCATACACTTACAGTCGCCGGTATTGGTATTTCTAGCTAATTGAGGCCAAGCGCAACGTTTGCGCTCTTTTAAGTTCTCTCAATGTTACCGCTAAGTTGGTAATATTCTAACTCATCAACAAGAGTGACTTCTCGCTAGCTTGGCTAAATCGAGCGCAAGTCGTCGTCTTGTGTTTGTTGCTGCTGTGTTATTGATGCGTTGACTGCTCTTACATAGATTTACGCTGGTTGCCACCATTAAGTAAAATCAAGCAAACGAAGCGACACGTCAACAAGAAGAACGGTACAAGAAAATATACGAAAAATAAAAAAAGTTATATCCATAAAGAAAAATTATTAAAGAGAAGTTGTTGCAGCTGAAACCGATATTGGAAAAAAAAAATCGAACTGAGCAATTGTATTTTAAACAAGTTTGAAGTGAGTCAGAAGCCCGTCCATAATGCGTGTTAGCAACATACGCAGTGGTCGAATTTGCAGGATCGTTTTAGTACTTCTTGTCATTCTGCCACTCATCTATCTACTGACCAATTGGAGCGATCATCATCGGCGTGTGCAAGATGTTTATCATTCGCGTTTCGGCAACGCGCGCTTCAACCATCAGCGTCTTGAGAATCGACCACGCGAGGTGCCAAAGCTTATTGAAGGTTAGTGCTTGTAATTCTTTTTTGCTGGTGACAAGACGCATGCGCGCCAACTAAACTTAATAACCGCAACTCATCTCATTACTCTATTCTATTTAATTATACAAACACTCTTACCGATTAATTGGTTTAAATGGTGTGGGCGCTATGTGGGACAGTGCCTAATCTTTTGCTGCATATACTGTCTTGGTGTGGTCACTACGAAGCTGGTATTTGTAACGTTGTTCATATAAACATGTCTGCTATCCATTGTATACGTGTGCGTGTGTGTGTGTGTAAATATGTATGTTTGTTTGCTTGTTGCCCTGACGCCTCAGATATTTGATTAGTTAGTTGTGTAGTTTTCATCGTGACCGTCACTACTTTACCGTATTTATACAATTGGTGCTATTGTCATGCTAACCACGTCTGTATGCATTTATTTTTCGCTCATATAGGCCTTGGTAATTTCGAGCCCAAACATGTTGAGCCACGTAGCGGACCCGGTGAGGATGGCGAAGCTTATATTCTCTCGCAAGATAAAAAGAATCTGGCTGATGCATCAGAGATGGAGTATGGCATGAACATTGCCTGCTCAGATGAGATATCTATGCATCGTTCGGTGCGTGATACACGTCTGGAAGAGTGCAAGCATTGGGACTATCCATATGATCTTCCAAAAACGAGTATTATTATCGTCTTCCACAACGAGGGCTTCTCTGTGCTTATGCGCACCGTGCATTCAGTGATCGATCGTTCGCCCAAGCATATGCTGCACGAGATCATACTTGTCGACGACTACTCAGACAAGCAGAATCTGAAGGAAAAACTGGAAGAATACATAAAACAGTTCCGCGGTCTCGTTAAGCTAATACGCAATCCGGAACGTGAGGGTTTAATTAGAACGCGTTCGCGTGGTGCACAAGAGGCGACAGGTGAGCATTTACAGTAAAATGTTATAAACAATTTGGTAAACGGTTGACATATGTTTAGGTGAGGTCATTGTCTTCCTTGACGCGCATTGTGAGGTGAACACAAATTGGCTGCCACCGCTGTTGGCGCCTATATATCGTGATCGGACCGTTATGACCGTGCCTATTATCGATGGTATTGATCATAAGTCCTTCGAGTACCGACCCGTTTACGGCAATGACAATCACTTTCGTGGTATATTCGAATGGGGCATGCTGTACAAGGAGAACGAGGTGCCACGACGTGAGCAACGTCGTCGCACGCATAATTCTGAACCCTATCGCAGTCCGACTCATGCCGGCGGCTTGTTCGCCATTAATCGCGAGTATTTCTTGGAGTTGGGCGCTTATGATCCTGGCCTACTTGTCTGGGGCGGCGAGAACTTCGAGCTAAGCTTTAAGATTTGGCAGTGCGGTGGCAGCATTGAGTGGGTGCCATGCTCACATGTTGGTCATGTGTATCGCGGCTTTATGCCTTACAACTTTGGCAAGCTTGCACAAAAGAAGAAGGGTCCATTGATAACAATCAATTATAAGCGGGTGATAGAAACTTGGTTTGATGACACACACAAAGAGTACTTCTATACGCGTGAGCCGCTTGCGCGTTACCTTGACATGGGCGACATCACTGATCAACTGGCATTGAAGAAACGTCTCAATTGCAAATCATTCCAATGGTATATGGACAACATTGCCTACGATGTGTACGATAAATTCCCCGGCCTACCGGCCAATTTGCATTGGGGCGAAATGCGTTCGGGTGCGACAGATGGCTGCCTAGATTCGATGGGTCACCAACCACCGGCCATCATGGGTCTGACCTTCTGTCACGGCGGTGGCAATAACCAGCTAGTGCGTCTGAACGCCGCCGGTCAGCTGGGCGTCGGCGAACGCTGTGTCGAAGCGGATCGTCAGGGCATTAAGCTGGCTGTTTGTCGACTGGGGACTGTTGATGGGCCGTGGAGTTACGACGAGCAGACAAAGAATCTCCTGCATCGTGTGCACAAAAAGTGCATGGCCGTTCATCCTCAAACGCAACAACTCTTTCTGGGTCATTGTGATCCTAATGATAGTTATCAGCAGTGGTGGTTTAAGGAGATTAAGCCACACTTCTAGGCAGACAATTTTTTGGCTAGGGATGTGAAAATGGATGTTGAGCTTCGGCGTGTTGCAATATGTTTACCAAGGGTTTCATGTGGGCGGGTGACAAACGTAGTTGTAGTTGCAGTGTGGCTGGTCGGGGGTCTAGGCAAAAGGAATTTAGTAAAAATGGAATTGTTGTTGGTTTTTTTTTTTAAATAGTTTACATATATATACAATATATATATATATATGTAAATATAAATCTATATATATATTTTTGTTTTTGTAAATGTGTCTTATCAAACGAAACACACGCGAGTTTAAATTGTGAAACTCAAAAGAAAAGAGACAGAGTAAACGGTTGTTTCGGGCGTGTGAGCGAGCCAGCAAAACAATCGATTTACAATTTGTTCTCGAAAAAAAACCTTGGATACATAAGTGCTTGACAAAAACAACTTTGATAAAACATTTAACTTATCTCAATTGTCGTTTATGTTTTCTACACACTTCCGTTTATATACATAACAAATGTTGTTTCTAATGCTTTAACATTGCCAATTTTTAATAATTAAAAAAAATGCAAGACGTGTGATAAAAAGACAAAATTATATATAAATGTGTAACCATAAACTTTAAATATTAAAATTTTTTTAATTTGATTCGAAATGAATGGAAAAAACGGACATTTGCATTTGAGTATATCGCCAAAATCTAAAATACGTCTCTTTATTTTACATATTTATTGTAAGCGTTAGCTAATAAGCTAATAATCGTTAAGCAAATATCCAACTCAAAGCGTTGTAAGCCTTTAGGTCTATTTGAAATGTGTATAACGGCATTCGGTTAATTGTGCTCTAAGAAGGTTAGACATTTTTTTTTTAATTAATCAAAATCATTGCAATGAATTTAGTGACACATAAGTTTAGAGCTATAAGTCTGAAATAATAGGATAAATGTTTTGTAAACACTTTTTAAAAGCTAAGTGAAAAAATCACTCAGATTTCGATGTCTTTTTTATGGTGTACCGCAAAATAGTTGATAAATGTTAAGATATTCAGATTATAATAAAATTATTGATTAGTAAGTCTCAACTTTTTCATAAACAGCGCAGTTACCCGTTTAAAGATGCAGACCTACATGGTATTTTTGCAAGCGAATCATTACAACTGCCACCAATCGATTAGTCATGAAGCTCAAAGATTGAAGCAGTAGACACTATCGCACAGACTGGAGAGTTTGCCATTAAACGAACGTTCCGAAATCTTTGATAAAATTAAATTATATTGATAAGCTCGGGACTTGTGCAGCAATTTTCCGAGAAGCTTGCTACTTCAAACTGAAGTATTATTGAATTAACGGGAACTGCGAATTTCAAACGTTTTTAGGAAACTGATTGGCGGGCCGATTTATCTATTAATGCTAAACTCTTTGATAGTGCGCGACCGCTGGGCTTAAGTGGCCGATTCATCAACTATCGTTTCGGGAATCTCTGAAAAAAAGTAAAAGAAAAACTGTCAATTAGCACAATAAACTGTGCCACAATCCGTTTTGCGATATGATAAAATAGATATTTTATTTTCTGCAACTGGCTTCATTAACGATAGAAAGTCATTCTGACACATTGTTTACAATGATACGCCAATTTGCTGGCATAATAATGTACTTGGCATGGCGTGCCGGCTGTTCAGAATGGCTTATCAGTTTGGTTTGTTTATTTTGGTGGCCATTGGAGGAGCAGTGATCAATCTATTTGGTAGGCAAGCAATGAAACTGTTCATATTAATTGGCATTGATTGCGCTTTCGCTGGCACTATCGCTATCTCTTTCGAAAGCACTAACAAACGCCACAATGAAGCTTTTTATCAGTTTGGCAATACTTCGGCAATTGTTATTGGATTAAATGTTGTCACTAAAAACGTAATTTTCTTGATAAGAACAACTGGAGAGCCTGACAGACAGACGTTTTAGACACGAGCGACTGATAGACCGATAGACTGATCGACAGACAGACAGACAGACAAACGGGCAAATCAACTCAAATCAAATTAAAGCAAATAATACATTCATTCGATTGAGCGAAATCGTATATATAAAAAGTGTCGCTCATCAGTTGTAGTAACCAACAAACGTTCAACGCGTTCAGTGCCAAGCAAATTAAACCTAAGGAAAAAAAAGACTAACAAAATGTACAAGTTGAGTCTTTGCTTCATTGCCGCCATCTTCATCTTGTCGGTCGGCGCTCCTGTTCAGGCTAGATCGACTGAGCAACGCGAAATAACCGTAGTCAAGGATGTGCGTAGCTTCCTGCAGAAGCATCCTGGTCTAAAGGTGACACGGCTCACCCGTCTGCAGAAACCAGCCACACAGGCTGCGGGCGCCCAATCGGTCACTTATACGCTCGGCGGACACGTTTCAGGTGAGTAAATGCTCAAAGTCGTCTTTGACAGGACATGAATTTCAAGTTGCCCTTTTTTCACTAAATTAATTCGCAAATAGAATATTGAATTACAAACTGCGTCCGCATATTATCATTAAAACAAATATAATTGAACTTAAGCAAATAATCTCAAAACATTTTTCTAAGCTTTAAGTGTGTTTCGCATCTGAGTTGAGACCTTGAACTTATAAACGAGATAAGCACAGTTTCAGTTTAACTGTTTGATTTCATCCACGGGTAAATAAGCTCACAAAAATAACGGGGATAACGTTTATTGTCAAAATAAACAATAATAGTGTTTTCACGGTAACAATTAAATGCGTTGAATTCAAGCAGTGTAGCAGCGGCTGTTAAAATGCTTTGAATATTTAGACATGCCCGAAAGTATGTGAACATTTTTTGCAGTTCAGATCACACTTTGCAGGAGTAAAACTTGTTCAACGAAGAGCACTTTTATATATGTAGTCAGAGTGTTCGCCCCTTTCATAGACAATAATCGATTTTATTTCAATTTCTGTGATTAATTGTTGTTAAATTTGTTTTCACACAGGCGATCGTCTCGTTGCACAGAGCGCTGATGTTTTCGCTTATCCCGCGACCAAAGATGTCTCCATTCAATTGACTTACCCGGAGTCTGGCAACGGCGCCATTGTCACCTATGTGCAGATCACTTGCACACAGGATAACATTGACGGCAATGCTTATGTCATTGCTGGCGGTATTGGCCAGCGCTTTATCTCAATTGTGCTTGAGGCAAGTCAGACACAGAACTTCTCATACCAGGCTCAGTACTATGGAAGTGATTAAATAATTGTGGATTAGCATATCAAATAGTAAATATTTGTTTTGTTTATAATAATCAACCTGTTTGAAGAAATCTGCGTATTATAATAAAATTCCAACATAATGTTGAAAATGCTGATAACATTTACCATTACATTAGCCACAATTGAATCATTTCAGAACTTAAGAATTTTCTGAATAATCCAAAGTGGAAATATCAAATTTCAACATATTCGATTACGCATGAGTTTAAACTGATGTTACTAACTCAAACTGCTGCAGTAAATCTCCGTAGACTTTTCATTAACTCAACCTTATTGACCAAATCAAGTAAAATCATAAATTGTCATAAGCAAGACACTTGATAATAATAAATGATAATGGCAATGTCGTTTGATTGAGACAAAGAAACTAAAAGGAAACAAAATATGCGTAAAAATAAACAATTTCCGCTTGTTGTTCTTGTTAATAATAAAATTGGTAGTTACGATTCGAATCATGTTTGAAGTGCCGAACTGAACTTTTTGCTTCAAAAGAATATAGTCAACATTTTTAGCATATAAGTCAATGTTTAAATGGCAATGCCAAAAGCCAAATGGCAAGTTTAAAATGACCAAAAATATCAAAAATTATTAATTCGTTGTTCGAGGCCCAAAATGACCAAACCATATATAGAAAGACTTGATCAGTTGCAGTGTAGAGGGTACTCTGTCATCGAGCGCTGTCGACTTGTTTTGTTCGTATGTCACTTGTTGGGCCGTCCAATGTGGCGTCTCATAATTGACATAGTCAAGATAAATGTTATCATTTGAAATGTTGCTTTGCCAATTAAAAATCATCAAACCGTCGATTCCGCACTGACTACTAATGAGTGGTCTTCAAAAATGTACGATTGTGCGCGAGTTTCAAGTGAAATGTGAATGTGTGTATGTGTGACTCCTTTTATGATAAGATATATCTACATCGGAAATGCCTTAAATATATTGTTGAATTTGGTTTATTTTTGGTTAATGTCTATTGGAGATTTGCAATTTTTATTTTATCATTAATTATGACTGTTTAAGCACAGCATTAAAGCAAAATGCTGACGTCACAAAATGGAAAACGTCTTTGCCGCAACCGCTTTGTGCAAATCCTAACAATTACTTATGCCAACATGCGTAATACACAAAACTACACAGAAAAGAAACCAACAAACCTGCAAGGAGAAACCCAGAGTAAATAATTATTAATCTTACGTTAAAAATAATAAGCGATAATCGTAATGAGTCTATAATGTGTAAGTGTGCTCTGCTTTGATAATGAAGTGGTATCTTTTCCTTTTAATCGACGATGGCTAATAATTCTCTTTTGTTGTTCTTTTTTTATATGGCTAATTGAAATGGAATCAACTGTGCCCAAAAACAGGGAAAAAAAACATTTATGTATGTATTTTTAGAAATTACGAACTTTAAAGAAATAAAAATAAACGTTATGAGATGTTATTCAGCAAAAAGTGTGGCGTACTTGAAAACAAATACGAAAAACAAAAAAATATAACTTAATAATACGGCAATCGTTTGAAGTGAGGGCCAAGGGACTATAATATATTTTGTCGAAACGCTCTAAGAGTATCTTTTGTGTAGTTGTAGGAACGGCGAGTAATGAAGTAGGCAAGCAAGCAGGCAGGCAGGTGGGCATGTGGGCATGTGGGTGGGCATGTGGGCAGTTGGACAGAATGGGTGTATACATTTGAAGGTGTCGGGGTAAACAGAAATTCATTACAGCTGCTGTCGCTAATGTTGTTGACATCAATGATAAGCGGTCGCGCGCACCAACGGTTGTTTATCACTTATCATAGCGCATGAAAGCGTATGAGCGCTGTGGATTTGCGGACGCGAGCGTCATTGAGAGCGCGTAGAGCCGATTGAGCGCCAATGAGTACAATTGCTAGCACCGCAAAGATAGAACGATTGCCAACGATAAAGGCTAAACAGTTCTGGCTGATAAAGCTTCATACATACATACATACATACATATGTATGTATATGTATGCGGCAACTGGACTAGATTTCCGTTATAAAAGCGTTGCGTGCAGTTTTGTGTGGAAACTTGACTGTCAACGTGCGAGCATAGCGCAAGTTCACTCAAAGCTCATACAAGTTCGAAGAAAAACAGTGCAATTTATGCCGCGAAGTTTTCTATTTGCAATCAATTATTTCTTATTAAAATAATAATAGTTTTTTTTGTTTTTGTTTTGTTATTGCATTATTTGGCAATCAGGCAAAATGCGTTTAAATAATCTAACAAATGTTATCGCTTTGATGATTTTGTGCAATGCATTGTATGCGGTCAGCGCAATTGATCTTTATTACTCAGAAATAACGGAGGTAACCGACGAGACGCGTTACGTGACCCTTCATCCGGAAGCTGTTCTGGTGCCGCTCGATAAACTGCGTCACGTGAAGGGCTATTACGTCTTTAGCGCCGGTGAACGTATCACGGGTATGTAAAGCGGAACTTCAGGAGAAAACACGTTTGGGTATGAGTAAAAATTTTCTTTGCTTGGCTTTGTAGGTGATCGCCTGATCGTCACACATTTGGATGAATCGCAGTTCACGAAGGCTGTTGATATCGAGACCATTATACGCTATCCAGCGGTTGGCTTCAAGGGCGCTAGCCTCACACGCGTCGAAATTTACGTCGATCTGTCGGGCCATGATGCCGACGCATATTTTACGGATGGTGGCATCGAAAGGACATTTGCCGAGCTTTTGCTGACATGTAATCAGACACGCACTTTCACCTACGAGCTGTTCATCTATGGCTATTAGGTCAGATTAGCCGAGCTAACGAGCGACACGGAGCTTCACGGATCAGTATCGATATTTGTTCGTAATAAAGAGTTTTTGAACTGTTCTCAAATGCTGACTGAATAACGTTAATCCAACCATGTACCGTCATTGTGATTTCGTATGGTATTCAAATGGCGTCGCGTTGCACATTAAATACTGTGATCGTATGTCGTGTGATTAATTTTAATGGAACTGAAAGTATTAGAAATGTACGTACATACATATATGTATATATATTTATGTTCATATAGTAAAGTCAATCAAGTAGATTGTAAGTCGGTCGATTTCTCGATTTTGTTTTTTTTTTTATTTTTGTTTGTAGCTTAAAAGTTGTTCTTAAGATTTAATCGTTTAATAAATACATACATATATAATATACCAACAGAGTTTGGGGTTCATATACTCTTGCGAAAAGTGCATATAATAACTTTGTAATGAAGGTTACAATGCAGAGAAGAAGACATATCCTACTATACATAAAGTATATATGTATATTCTCGATCCTCGTCTCAGAGTTTTGACGATATCGAAATTCTTTGTATATGTCAGGCATTGCGTATCACAGAAATTTCTTGATTGGATCACTATATCATAGAGGTGCCAAATGAATGATAGTTAAATATAGTTTTCCTTGAAAAAAAAACGTTATGCTTTTGGAGTTACTTAACTCAGTATTTCGCAAAAAACGACTTTGACGTAAACGAATCTGTGAATCTTGTATGACTCTAACTAAAAAAACTATAAGAGGGATTTTCCAATAAGATTAATTGGGTAAATGCTTGCAAGAGTATATACATATGTAAGTTTCGGCAATACTGAAAATAGCTCCTTGGCTTCGTTCTACCCTATCTTTTTCTTTCACTCTCTCTAGTGAGTTGTTCTTTGAAAGCCACATGTTCATACATAGTATTTTTTATTTTAATTAAAATTGGCAATTGGCAATCTTTAGCTTATTATTTTTACTGATATAATCGCGTTTTTATTCGGTTGTTATTTATTTGGTTTCTTATCTTCTCGATTGACAATTCTACGTTATTATTGCATTTTTATGGTTCATAAAGTCTTGAAAATATTTTTGTTTTTAATTAGTTTACTTTGAAGTTTAAAAAAAGCTCGCCTCCTCTGTTTTTGTGGTACATTTTTGGGCCAAGCAAGCAGCAAAAACTGTCTGTCTGTCTATTTATCCTGTCTTTGGAACATTCTTAACTTTTCTTAACAACAACAATATTGCAAGAACTAGCTCGAAAAACTAGCAGCAGGCAGATCGTACACTTGTATGTTTCGGGAGTTGCCAAACTCCTTCATCAGCGATCTTTGCCCAACGATAAATCAATAGTCAGCACTCTCTTTCGTCTTTCGTGATAAACTGTGTGAGAGTCACACGTTATCAAACGAAAAACTTCGAGAAGTGATCTATTAAATAGATAGATCAAAGCAGCACTTCTCGAAGTTCTTCGTTTGATAACAGCTCTACGATCTGCCTGCTGCAAATTTTTCGAGCTAGTTCTTGCAATAATGTTTTTGTTAAAAATCGCCAACATTTTGGTTACTAAAACTTGTGACCAATACCGACCTCGAGCCTGCTTTTCTCATCAGAATAAGTTACAAAAGCCACCAGACAAAACATACTTTTCTGATATTTTCATTTCGCAGATGCCAAATTGAAGAGTTATAAACATTTTTCAAGGACTTGCTTTGGAGTTTATAAGAAGTGGACTAGGGCGGTGTTCAGGATCGACCCGCCCTACAACACAACAAGCTAGGTACGCCCTTGCCAGTGTTAAGTAATTTACAAAAAATGTGCGTTTTTTTACCACCTCTCTTACCAGATTTGAATCATTTTTTCTGGATACATACAATATATGAAATGTTTTAATTATTATTCATAGGAAATTTAAAATAAAAACAAACTAAGAGATTATTTTCTTATCAAAATTTACATGGGTGTGTGCGTGTGTTTTACATCACATAAAACTCGCTTGACGCAGCAGACGACAGCAACAGAAGCTTTTTAAGCTCGGCTCGATGAGAGCAACAATCTCGCTAGTCGTTTCAGTTTCTTTTTCAGGCTCAGTGGGTTGAGATCAAAACCTTCGCAAAGACGTTCTAAGTGTTGTGCATTAAGTAAGCGCTTTGTTTCGGTTATAATTTTGTTTCTAAGTTTTCGTTACTTTAAAAATTCAACGAAAGTCATTTTCCTTTTTTTGGGGTTTTTCGTTTTGAAAAAGTGTGTTTTGCTTGATTGTAATTTGCTTAAAAATTTGTCTCATTGCAAGGTGTTTGTAACTCTTCCGTCCGTACATTTTACGGATTTGTATACATTTCGTCAACGATTTCGTTGCGTCGCCGGCTTCATGATGTGCCAACGACCATGGCCTCAACAACGAAAACAATTACACACCGTTTTGATGTACGCTCTCGTGCTTTTCGCGACACTGGCCGTCGCCTTAGGTGCATCTGTCGTGCTCACGGGGCCCAAGTTAAATGGTGAGATTTTCAAAATTTCCATTGAATTGTTTTTCTCATGGGTATTTTTTTTTGATTTTTCAAAATCGTGATTCGGTATTGCAACTACAACAAAAACAAAAACCACATGAGCACAGAGGGCGATCCATGCAGTCATGCTAATTACGTTGGCAAGTGCGTGAAAACATCGGAGTGTCACACGCTGAACGAGTATTTGAAAAAGGAAGTTTTAACGGTGCTTGAAGTACCGCATTGCAACTTTCATGTGTACGAGGAGATCATTTGCTGTCCAGTAACAGCTATGAGTAATTTAGAAATACCTAATGATGAGTATGTTGAATTACAAACGAACATTTTATTGTAACTTTCATACTAATACCGGCTTTTCTTTGTGTATGTGCGTGTGTGTGTGTGTGTGTGTGTGTGTGTGTGTGTGTGTGTGTGTGTGTGTGTGTGTGTGTGTGTGTGTGTGTGTGTGTGTGTGTGTGTGTGTGTGTGTGTGTGTGTGTGTGTGTGTGTGTGTGTATGTATGTGCAATTTCAGAGTAAGAAACGATGCAGATTCGGACACAGGTGAAAACAGTTCTGATATCCCGACAAACTTGTCTTTGCATGAAATCTTTCAAACAAATGTTGACTATGTGAAAGCAGAGGGCGGCATCAATGCCTCGCTCGATCCGGTTTTCATGTCAGCTAGTGGCAGGAACAGTGACTTGGCGACGGTTACAACTAAAAAGGTGCGAAGCAGCTCAACTGTACCTGATTGCAAAAAGATTGCCGATTGGTATGACAAAATAGGTGTCAAACAATACGATCTAGTAGGTTGCCAGACACCGTGGAAACAAAATAAAGATGGTACTTTGCAAATAAAAGAAAACAATATATTCAAAAAAGATCAAGAATTTGTTCACACCAACGAAATCCAATATACGGAAAAAGCAATAATAAAGGAAGCTGAAGTGTATTATAAAACAGAAGAGGAAACCATGGAATGTAAGTAGCATAGCATATTTGTAATTGTAATTGCTCTCAAATAAAAATGTACTTCAATCACGTGTAGATGGTGATAATTGTGCAGCCAAAAAATATCTTGGTGTTTGTCGGGGCGTGTCTGAATGTCTCACACATGAAAGATTATTAGATACTGAATTATATGTATCAAATGATATTATGATGTGCAGTCTGGGCATAAAAGAAGAGATAATATGCTGTCCGAATGAGGAAGTGGTAAATGCCGCAGAGGAGAAATTGAGCTATCAGAAGTCTATTCAAACAGCAACGACTACTATTACTACTACTACTGAGAGAGTCATTCGCCATGTCAATGTTAATACCAATGACGATCAGAATAACGTTAGGAATGACAACATGTCTGACGAATTAAAATATATAATCAAGAAGTATCCGTATGTGGCTGCAGTTTCCTTTCAAGATGAAGATATTCAAGTTCTCGAGTTTCCCTGTGCAGGAGTTTTGTTGGCGAAAAATTATGTTGTGGTGCCTTCAAACTGTCGGGGCTATAGTCCGGATGCTACGGCTTATTCGGTTATCGTTGGAGAACCGGACCACGATAATTTTGATTCAGACCTTCAGATTGAACTTGGTGTAAGTTTTGCTATTTTTATACTTTTTACATTATTGCTAATTTTCTAACACCAGCAACCGTTTATACAAAACGACATCATGATGTACAATATTCTCAATGAAATCGAAGAAAACGAGTTTCACCGACCGGCATGTGTTTACAATAAATATGAGCAATTGCCAACTGATGTCACATTCAGGGTTACACATTGGCAACGTAAAAATGGTAAGTTATATTTCTACTTCACATTTCATTTAGAGTTCTTTGGTCCGTCGATGAGTCACTTTAAAAAGCAACCCATTGTTGTTACCGACTAATTAATCATCAGAGCATGATGCCACAAATTAAGTTGCCAATAAATTAAAAAATGTAATTGATATGAAACGGATTCGGATTCGCCGAAGCCCGGTTTGCACACATGTAATATTTATTTCGTTTACAGAGGGTCTTATCACAGGCAATCTGACGGAAACGCCAGTGAAAATTGTGGACAAAAAGAAATGCAGCGAGAACTACAAGAATTATTCGATAAAGAGCTCTAAGGGAAACCATACGGTACCGCATATCTGCGTTTCGGTTGAAAATAATGTAGGCACGACGAACAATTTATGTGAACTCGGCGTGACCGGTAAAGGTTCCGCGCTAAGCATCGTTTACCCGGATGGCAAAGCTTGCGTTTTGGGCATTGTAACGCCCATGAGTACCTGTCAACAAGACGGACCGATTCTTTTTACCGCACTCGGCTTTTATCAAGTCTTCATTAATAAAGTAAAAGCTATGGTACTAAACAATGATTATGAGACGTGATGTCTTTCATTTTGCTATAATATTCAAAACGATAATTTTAATAAGACTTGCGCCATCCTGTTTTCATTCCACAAGCATATTTATACATAATACATTTTTTTTTATTTTTATGTATAATCAAAAGTAATACAATTATTATCCATTTATATGAACAATATTGAATAAATCATATTTTTTCCTTAACATATAATTTATTCGACAGTGCGCTTTAAATTCACTCATATTTAGAATCGTCTTGGAATTATCCGTGAGGCGATTTGAAATGGTTCTGATCTGGACGTATCAGTGTCTGGTTTTTCCTACCTTAGTCATGAGATTAATTAGTTAGATATTACAATAATGCAGCATTTCATAGAACTCATTGTATTATTAAATGTTAATACTGTTTTAATTTGTGTGTGATTTTTGTTTGTTAATAAGCATTGTTTGTTTTTCTATTTCGAAAATTTTGATTTCTTCTTGCTTCATTTTTTGTTTATTAAATTATTTGTTTTGCGTCTGCACGAATATTTGCTAATTACGTAGATACACGAGCAGAGCAATTCAATTTCAATGACGATTTGAAATTCACAAGCCGATAGAATCTGATTAAGAGAGAACAACAAAAACAAAAGAAAAATCATAAATTTAAAAAAATACAAATTCGTTCACGGAAACCGGTTCAGCTTGAGATTCTTGCTCGTGGCTTTCTCAATGTTTTCGAAGCATCTGTTGTTGTTTTTTTTGTTGTTCACGCTGTTTGCACTCACTTGCTCACTGTTTATTGTATGCTCGAGCTCGAGCGAAGCTAAGCTCTCTTGTGCTCGCTCACTCGTTGAATTTGACTGGACTTTGGGTCAGTTAAGAATAGCTTAGAACGCCGCCGTATGCCGTATGCCGCATGCCTTTGTATTGAGCCAGCAAGCTCAGCAGCTTCTCAGCTGAGAAGCTGAGAAGCTGAGCTTGTGCGCTGAGTCTTGAATCAGTTTAGGTTTCTTTGCTTTCAGTTGTTGTCGTGTCGTTCATGTATTTAGTACGGCACAAAGAAGAAGGCTCTGAAAGCGAACGTTTCAGAACAACAGTGATTTTATTGTCATTTTTTTGCGTGTGTGTGTGCGTTCTTTTTTTTTTTTTAATACATGTATTAATCGCAAGTAAATAAGTAAGAATAAACGCGACTTTTTAATAAAAAAAAAATAAAAAAGCTGTGCAAAAAAAAACTAAAAAATATTTATTGATTTTTATTTATTTACTTTTTTTTGTTTTACTTTTATTAATTGACCTGTTTAAATAAGGCCAACTCCAATTAAAATGAACAACAACAATTGTTAACTTTATTTTATTTAAATATAATTTTTATAGTTTTGCAAACGTCAAACAAACAATAAACAAAAAATTAAAAAAAAAACAAAAAAAAAAAGACAAAAACTGCCACTAATTTGCAGAATAACAGTAATTATATGCCGCCGCATTAATCAAAGCGACCCAACCAGATTTTTCACTTTGCTATATTCTTGTCTTGAACTTGTATTAGTAAAAGTAATTACTTTCAGTTATAATTTCCTAATAACTTGTTTTCTTGAAATGTAATTGAAAAAATCTGGAATTCACATTCGCAGCAAATTCAATTGAATTTAAGTCTGATCAGCAGACGTCATCGCTTTTTCGAATCTTGTGCTCTAAACAAACAAATTAATAAATATTTAATTCACTTTTTGTCTACCAAGGAAAAGTTCAAAGTCAGGTTAAGCATTATCAGCGACCCAAATACGTTGCCGCAATTGCACATTCAGAGTGAAATCTGTTTCGGATTAAATACATTTCGTTTTAAGTAACAAAAGCGATCAATTAAAAAATCTAAACAAAATTTCCCTCTGACCAACGCCAAGAAGCCAAAACAACAATTCGAAAACAGAATTTCTCGAAGCACAACTTTCATTCACATAAACAAAATGGGCCGAATTCAATTTTGGCACCAAGCAAAATCTTTTTGTAAACCATACAATTCCTAATAAATATAAGTCAACCGATTTTCCATACAGTAAAAGTCAGAAGAGCACAAAACCAATTTTCCCTATGCAAATCGTATAGTAAACAGGAAAAAACTTCATGCGAAATATATCGATTAAGTTGTGTTCGTCTTTGTTCGAGTTTTATTTTCGGTATCAAACCACTTTTACTGTGATCTCCGATACAGAATCAATAAGATAAAATCAATGGAATTATAAAATGTTGTTTTGTTTTACACTTAGGACCCTTAAAATCAAGTGAGGCTACTTCGTATAGAAGGATCTAGAACAGTGCCAGTGTACAGAACCATGTGCCCATCCCAATGATCTACGTTGGACAAAAAATTGCGTTGATATTTAAAAAAGAAAATAAACCATTTCAAAAGTTGTGAGGAATACGTTTTCGATCTTCGGTTTATCTGTTCAATATTTTCTCGTTTATCTAAAGTACTTTAAACTTAGTAACAACAATATAAAAATTAAATCTTTGTGTGACTAATCTGGTTTTCCAACGAATTAGGCGGTTCTACTAAATGGCTGTGCCCACTGATTTATTTGTAGTTATATGGATTATTGTTGCCTTAAACATTTGCTTTTCTTTTTGCATTTCCTGTTTGCTTTTTAATTGCTGATAAATGTAACTACTTAGAAATATGATAGAAAGACCAATTTTTATTGTAGGAAACATGCATGGATATCGGTTTCTTGAATTTGTGACTCGAATAGAATTAATTGCAAAAGAAAACTTACAATAAATTTCGAAAAAACAATAAAACTATTGAATTCTTTATGTTTAGGATATCCTTAGGAGTACGTACGGTTACAACTTAAAACAAAAACAAAACTCCTCAAGGGATAATTTAGACAAAAAGCGGCGAAGACAAAGAAGTATCTGCATGAGCGCTCAACACGAGATACATTTTGCGGATTGAAATCGTTTATTTTGTTTTCTGTTTTTCGTTTTTCGTTTTTTTGTTGTTGTTGCTTGCGTAAAAAAATGTTGACCTTGGGCAAATTCAACGACATCAAGTTGCAATGCCGGGAAGAGCAACAAGAACCGCAACGACATAAACAACAACAACACCACCAACAGCAAGCGCAACAACAACAACAACGAAAGTATAAAATGTTACCAACATTATTATCAGCGATTTGTGTATTTATATTTGCCATGACCGCACTGCAAGTAACTGCTGCCGAAGAAGGTGAATGATCTCGATATATATTTCTATATATACATACATATATGTATATACATTTGTGTATCTCTTATTAACATAAACCGAATGTGTATTGTTTACTCCAAATGCAGAAGGCGATAGTTGCAGCATGAAATCGATACAGGGCCAGTGCATGGCCGCTTCAAAGTGCTATGATCGGATTGATCACT
This sequence comes from Phortica magna, assembly GCA_037044515.1. Taxonomy (NCBI): domain Eukaryota; kingdom Metazoa; phylum Arthropoda; class Insecta; order Diptera; family Drosophilidae; genus Phortica; species Phortica magna. Next base: position 171,578 of record JBAMBP010000293.1, read on the forward strand.
ATATAAGGGAGGGACTGCTGAAGCAGGACGAAATCAAAAGTTGCGGCTTGGGTCCACGCGAGGAGATCATCTGCTGTCCATTAAAGGTGTAAGTGCCAAGGGGATAATCATCATGCTGATTGTTGTTATTGTTGTGTGTGTAATTGTCCTTAGTTACTTGTAGTGAGTCGTTTATAGTCAACTGTTTTTTGTGGTCTCGTAGTGTAACTGTATATTTTGAATCCATTGAAATCGTCGCTGTGTTCATAACTCTGATTGTACAAAATTTGATGGCATCAACTCTGTTTTCTTTAGAATTCCAACAGCGGGCACAGCAACAGTTGCCACACCACCAACGATAACAAGGCCAATCACAACAACGACGACTGCAAGACCGACACTAATGGCCGGTAGTGGCAAGTCTCTGGACGCGTCAGCAACGCATTTCGATTTCCAGGAGTTTCTCGGCTCCAGCTTTGCAGGCAATAAGCCATCGAATCAACCAGTCAATGGCAATGGCAATGGCAATGGCAACGCTCAGAATGTTGGCTCATCTGGTCAAGCTGTGCAGTCAGGCAGAGGCTTTGGCATGCCACAAGTGACGCCAAGTGATCACTTTGGCGATAATTCGATAACAAATAAAGGATTTATGATTAATAACGAGAACCATGAGCCAAGTTTTGGCTCCGATGTTGGGCAAAAAGTGCCCTTGAATAATGTCGCATTCGATCAAGCGAATAATAATCGACTTCGAGTGCCAACAAATGGTGGTAGAACACAATTTCTGCCGCCAGGCCAAAATCGTAATCCGCAACGGGATCGCCAGTCGGGTGGCCGGCTCATTGTCAATGGACCAATGGTGTCAGGCGAGGGGCATAGAAGGCCGGATAGGTGGGGAGAGCTACCGCCACAAATCCAACAACCGGCACCAATTACTTGGCTAACCCAACCTAACCAGCAGCAACAACAACTGCTGCAAAATCCAACAATCATTTGGCCAGCCGACAACCAACAAACACAACTGCAGCAACCACAACAACCAACTGACTTCGATCCGATCGATTATGTTAACAAGAACATGATCAATAGCGGCTTCGATATCGTAAAAGCAGATCTAGTACCAAATCCAGGTATACCAAGCACGCCGAACGTCTGGAACTCTAATGGGGCGCCGGTTGCGTTGGAGACTACGACGGTGAATGCGAATTGGGATTCGGATCCGTTTGCGCCATTCAAATTTCAGGGCAAGCCAATAGACGAGATCGACGACAACAATATTGGACTTGACACAAATAATGGTGGTGGTGTTGGTGGGAGTGGCAGTGGCAGTGGCAGTGGTAGTGAACAAGTCAGTGACGTATCAAACACGAATGCCAATTTCGTTTTCCCCTCTCCCGCTGGCATTCAGCCAACTGATAGCACGACTCCAAGGTGGTGAACGATTTTCGTTTTGTTCTATTTAACATACTTACTAAGTAGCTCACAAGATCCCTAAATTAGATCACATTACATATGCTATGTAATAAGTATCTTTACAACTCTTGGCTTATCTTTTTTTATATGTCTCATTATAGCATCGTGCGGTCGAACAAACGCGCATCAGAAGAAGGTTTGTTGTCAAAATATGCTTTAATGTTTCGCATTCGAATTCACTAAAGAACTTTTGCAGCTTGTTCGGTGTTCAATAAGGATCTGACACGCACACTTACCCAACATATACTTGATGGCGTGCCTGTCAACAGCGGCGAGTATCCGCACATGGCAGCGATTGCCTATCCTGTCATAGACGCCAGCATCAATTATACCTTCCGTTGTGGCGGCACCTTGATTGATAAGCGCTTCGTGCTGACCGCCGCGCATTGCGTCGTCGATGAGGAGTTGCAGCCGCAGTTTGTGCGCTTGGGCGTTGTCAATTTGGAACAGAGCCTTGGCAGTGATGGTCGCGATGTGGGCGTAGCTGTGAGTGCCTTGCAATCAACCATATTATATATATAATAAATATTTTTCGTATGTTTTATTGTTTTATTGTTTTTAGAAAGTGCACATACATCAAAATTACTCGCAAAACCTTAAATACAATGATATTGCTCTATTGGAGCTGGCAGAGGAGGTTAAATTCTCAGACTTCATACGTCCGACTTGTCTATATACAGAACTCAATGATCCGCCCAGCTCATTCGAATATTACGTCTCCGGTTGGGGCACAATCAATCAGAAAAGTAAGCCCAAACTTTCTCAACAACTTATCGCATATATATTTAAAAATCTTGTATCCGTGGGCATATTTCAGCACGCCTTAAGTCAAAAATACTGCTGAAGGCGCGCCTACACATTGTGCCGCTGACATTCTGCAATGACAGTGTTGCGGTAGCCAGCGGTGGTGCCCATCGGCAGTTGATGAATGGCCTGCAGCAGACGCAGATGTGTGCAGCCGATCCTGGCGGCACCAAGGACGCCTGCACTGGCGACTCCGGCGGTCCGTTGCTCATGATCAATGATCCGACGCTGAAACTATATCATGTTGTCGGCGTTATCTCTGTCGGTTTCGGTTGTGCGTCGAGTACACCGGGCCTCTATACGCGCGTCGCTTCGTACTTGGATTACATCGAGAGCATCGTATGGCCGGACCAGTAAGTGAGCCACTGAGAGAGAGCGAGACAGAACGACCGCATCAGTGACTGGTTTTGAGTATCGCTGACAATATGATACGAACAACAACAATAACAAGAGCTACAAATTCAACAACAAAAAAAAAGTAACAACCGAAAAGCAAGCAAAATAAAATACAATTTAAATACATACACAGGTCAACAAGAATACTCATTTTCAGTGATTGTAATTAATTCCTATGTAATTTGGTGTGCTGATTCGGAAAAAAATTATATGTATATTCGTATATTCGTATTACCCACCAATTTCTCACATTTCAAAAATTAAAAAAAAAACATTTAAATCTAGAAATTCATTTTTTCAATCTAAAAAAAAAGATCTTGTTGAAATTTAAATATAATTTGCTTACGAAAAGAATGTATCCTGTAGCAATGTTTTAAGAATATGATATTTAAATTTCGAAACGATCGGGCAACTTGTTCTTGAGATATCTTTAGCAATTTCAAAAAAGTATTTTCGAGAATTTTTACTAAATTGTAAGTAATAAATTGGTGGGTGATGCGACTTATAAACATGTACATATATTGCTTCAGAATCGACTTACCAATCATTGACAAAAGTTGTTTGCAAACGGTTTTTTTGTTGGCCTGTGTTATTAACAAAACAGAAATAATTTAGTAGGAACAACAAATACGTTTATAAATATATAATCGCAATATAAATTTAAAAAAAAATAACGCATTTTCATTTTTGACATTCCGTTTTGTGTTCGTCGTTCGTCAGTATGCATAAAATATGGAATTGGCTTGGAATTGCATCTCTTTTTGGCTCGCTCCGCTCTTGGCGGCGAGCAACGAAGCCTGTGAAAGCTTTGCCTGCTCAGAGCTTTAAAGCTTTCGCAAATGCCTACGAATACAACTCTGGTAAAATGTTGGCTCAGCTGTTTGCTGCGCCAAGTGGCCGTCGTCACAAAAGCCGGCAGCTGTTATTGTCACCGCCCTTTTGGCCGTTATCTCTTTTTCCAACAGAGCTGCTGCTGCTGCTGCTGCTGCTGCCGCTTCTTCTTCTTCATGTGGCGCGTCCCGACCATGTTTTTAAATAGTGATGCACGTTCATGTAGCGCCTCAGTTGGTCGTCAGACTTTGTTGCCGCCGGTATTTTGTAGCTGGTGCAGAAAACTCAACACTTTCAAACAGTTTAACAGTTATTTTGAAATCGTTTGCTTAGTAATTCTTAGCCAAAAAATAAGTCAGTAAAAAAATCAATTAAATAAAGTACTTAAAACGAACTCAAAGCGAAAGTGTTTAATTGTTGTTAACTTATAATAATTTTTTTTTTTATATAAATTTTTTTTTTTTTTTTCTCAAAAAGTTCCAAAACCGCGCTGACGGAAGCTATGTGTCTTCTCCTTCTGAACGGCATTTTGTTTGTTTCGTATTGAATATTCAAAATTCTCAAATCGCAACTGAAATGACCTAAAACGCGTCGTGTGCGCGAAAACTGTATTGAAATCTCAACGCCAAACATGTAAGTTTATACAAATTATAATTCTGTTTAAAATATTAAAAAAGAAAAGGAAAAAATGCATAAACAAATGAAATGATAAAAGGAAATTCCTTTTTTTCAATTTTTTTCGAATTTATCAAAAATATTTGCAAAACAATTGATTTTGCAGTGAAATGTTCGAAATTGTTTATTTCCAAGCGAAGGCAATAATCTCACATATTTTTGCGTCTTATAAGTATTGAAAACCGATGTTTATCAAAGTCCCACTTGACTAAATGAGATACAAATGAAATAAGTGGCTTAAATGTCAGTTAAACCATTTATTTACTTAAAGTTTAAAAGGCATTTATTTGTTTCGTATCGAGAAATGATGTTTTGCGAAAGCGTTTTAAGTTTTGCAAAATATATGAAATGGTTGGCTGATAAAAAGCTTAAGAGATAAAGAACAAATTGACCAAAAGTACGCTTCATTGGCTTAAGCCGATGGCTTGTTAGTGGGCTTGCCATGTGCTTAAAAACACAGATTTAACACAATGCTGATTAGTTTTTTTTTCCTTTCATTTATAAAATATATATGTATATATATTTTTGAATAATAAGCTATAAAACATTGATTCACATCAAAAATATCCAAAACAAAAGTATATTATTATCAAAAGCTTAGAACTATCATTATTAATAAATAATTTATTAAATGTCAGAAAAAAATAAAAAAAATTTATAAAAATGTTTATTGGCAACAAAATTGTCATTATTAAAGATCAGAGAAAAACAACAAACAAATGGATGTTGAAAAGTATTTGAAAGAAGTGCAATTCATGAAAGTCAAGATTCGAGAATAAAAAAAAAAAAATAAAATTTTATTATTAATTTTTCATATAAGAGAACAAATTTATGTGTTCAGTGTCTATAACTTCCCAAGTTGAGCAGTCGAATGTTGATTGAAAACTTTCGAAACCTTAAAAACATATATAATTTATAATTGCGTTTTGCAAACTGTTTGAGATCTCTTTTGTTCGATTGACTCCTTTTTAATTGAACTTGTTTATTTCTTCGGCAGACTTTTCACTGATTGATTCTGTTTTGATTTTTCGTGTTTTCTTTTCTTTTGCTGATTGAGTTTTCTCGACTGACACACATTTCCATTGACTTTTCCCGACTAATTTCCCACGTTGATTCAACTCTTCCACTGTTGTACAACGGAGGTTGATTTCTTTGATTGAGACTCCTTTTTGGTCACTAAAACTTTCGCTTTGTAAATTGTAAAATGTTTTTATTGGTTCGTTTCGTTGTTTTAGTAACTTATCTGACAGTTACATATAATACACATAAGTGTGGTTTGTGTGGGCGAAGTCGCTTTGTGTTTGGCCATAAGCATTTACCGTTATTTTAAACGAACATTAAAAAACGTTGTGAATGTTCAAAACCAACAACAACACCAACAACAACACCAAGAGCAACAACTAAAGGAGATAAGCCTCATGTGAAAACAAACAATGTTTTTTTTTCAACTATTTGTTTTATCATTAACGTGCGCCATGAATGTCATGTATTACAATGCCTGGGAAATTGATTTCAGTTCAACATATGTTCAATAGACAATGCAGTACACATAATGTTCAACATCATCAGGCGGACAGGCGGACAGACGGACGGTTTGCCTGTACGGACGCTGGCAAGACCGGTAGCAAATGATAGCATGTATAAAAATAATATAAGGGCGGTTGGGGAGCGAAAAAACACTCTTTGCGATAAAAAAAAAAAAACACAAAAACCACAATTATAAAAATCAAGTGTAGTTAATCGTCGATACTTGAAACATGGCAAATATTCGTATAATTTGCTGGCATCATGTTTTCGTTGGCACAACTGTTGTGTTCTTAAATATTGCGACACAAATTGTGCATGTGTGTATGTGTGTGTGTGTGTGTGTGTGTGTGTGTGTGTGTGTTTATATAGGAAAATCTTGTTGTATTTGTTGAGAAATGTAATTTGATTGAAAAGTTTTCGTTTGAGAGTTCTTGAAAGGAAGCGAAACGAAATGAAATGTTGTAGAATGAAATGAAATCAAGAAGCAACTCAGGCTCATCATTTTATGGCGTGATTTTTATTAGTTAAGCGAGTCGCAGTCACTTTCCGCTGTTCACAGCCGTTCAAATGACATTCAAAGTGTTAACAAAGTGGACGGACGAACGGACGGACGGACGGACGGACGGAGGGAGGGACAAAGCAATTGGCCAAAGACCGGAAAACTTTCAGCATTGAACATTGAACATTCCAAATTTCGGCGTTCAACAGTCGCGGCAACAACAACAACAACAACAATAACAGCAGCAGGAACGGCAATTTTCACTTTCGGTTTCGTTTCGTTTCACTTCTGTTTTTTTTTACTTTTCATTTATTTTGATTTTAGTTGTTGTTTTTGTTGTTGTTTTCTTTGGCTTACAATAACGGCGCGGAGCGTTTTCGCTTATTTCGTTTGTTTGTTTGTTTGTTCAAAGCAACTCTGATCAACAGTAGTGCGACATTGAGTTAAGTATGGCATTGTTGCTGCTGTTGTTGTTGTTTTTGGCTTGTGGGTGTCCGCTTTGGCAGAACGTTGATAATGGGCGCGGCTGCGGTGAAGGCGACGGCAACGGCGGCCGCGTCAGTAAGCAATAAATGTGACACTAAGTTAATAAATTTATGACTACAACACACCCAAGTAGTTATTGTTGTTGTCGTTGTTGTTGTTGTTGCTGCTGCTGTTGTTGTAACAATTATATTTCTCTTTCATTGTCAAACTGTGTGCTGAGTCCCTCGGTCAGTCTTTGTGTGTGTGTGTATGTGTGCGTGTGTGTGTGTGTGCACGCATTTTCATGCAAGTTGCTTCCGTGAAGCCTAAATTCAATAAAATTTCTACACACACACACATACACACACACACACGTAAATTGTTGTTTGGCTTCCCCTTTCTAATTAATAAATATGGCGCAGATAATGTTTTCTATACAAAGTAAAACACAAAAATGTTCGCAGCACAAAATTCAATTAATTCGCCAAAATTAATCGACTTCAAAAGCCCGTTTTACTTGCCGCCAAAGGTTGTCATATGATCGCGCTGAATGTTGAAAGGAATGCACAAAATTCACACAACTTCAGTAAATAAAATTAAATGACAAACAAATAAATTTTTATAATTCAATCAAAAGAATTATAGAAATTTCTTTTAAGTTCATTTTGATACAAATTTCTGTGGTTTTACTGTAAAATGAATTGTTTCTTGTCGTCGTTTAATTCTCTAACGAAAATGTTCTCATATAAAGGAAAAACGCCCGTCTTGTTTTAAATATAAAAGTGTTAATTAACTACCAACACATACACATACACACACACACATGTATATATGTGTGTATAATCAACGGTTTGTGCGTGCCTTTGCGCGCCTTTTGCGTGTGCTTGTGCATGTGTGTGTGTGTGTGTTAATAATTACTTCAACTGTTCCGCTTGTGTGTTCAAAATGAAATTGCATTGATAAAATTACGAAAAAAAAGCAGAAAAAAAAAAATATGCTATAAATACTTATCAAGCATGTGCAGCAGCACACTTGTTTTTATTTTAATGCAAACTTAACACACATACATTTATACATACGCACAGTCAACCCAACACACACACACACATACGCATTCACTTGTACTTATTTTTGTTGTTGTTGTTGTTGTTGTTGCTGTTGAGCACTTGTCAACATTATTTCTAACTTATGCGCATTTTTTACCATGCATCTTTGCCTCAGCTTCGCATTAATGTGAGTTACTTTTATGTGTGTCAACGGACAGCAGATGTTCTATAAACTCACAGCACACGGCGCATTAAAGTTGCCACCAGAAAATCAGTATTCGATCAATATGTTTCAAACTGAAACAAAAACAAAAACAGAAACTGAAAACCGAAATTCACTTCAAGGCAAACTTCCAAGAGGACAAAATTATAAATACTTTATGAACAGCAGAGCAGAAAGTTATTGCCTACTTTCAGGCTGTCGTTTTTATGAAGCACTTTAAGTTGCTCTTTCAATATGTCAAATGGCGACAATTGCACATGTTCAAGACAGACTTGGATAAATTGCTATGAAGCGGAGCAAATCACACTGTGAGCCATAAACATATGAATTTTACTTTTAGCTCAATAATCTAATACTTATAAAAGTTGCAGGCTGTGGCGGTATAATTGAACAATCTATTGGAAAAATATTTTAAAATATGATTTGAAACTTTCAATTTGCGTTGAACAAAGAGCAAGAAAGCAAAAAAAAACAGAGAGTTTTATTAAAATAGTTTGATGAAATAAAAATATCAGCAATTTTAATTAAAGTGCATTTTTGATTAGATTTTATTTCGCTGAATTAAAATCAATTAAAAAAGTGCATAACTGTTGGTGGGAGTTTGGCGAAGCCAAATACAACAACAATAATGCTGAAAAAAAAGAAATTAACTTCAAATGAGATAAATTTATTTACGGAGCTATTTTTAATCGTTGGTATTCGAAGAATAAACATGTACGGAGCATAGTTCTGTGTGGTTTTGTAGCAAATCTGTGCTCTATAATATTGTGTGGTTTTTGATGTGTATATGAAGTGCCGTTATGTTCAACATTTTATAAATTGTGGGGGCGAAACATATGAGAGATGACGTTTGTTGGTTTTAGTTCATTTGCAGCAAAAAATTTAGAAGAAGTGTCGTGGCGCCCTCTGTGGCCCCCTGGCAAAGCGGTTGATTGGACAGTTGCTGTCAATGTGATGAAAGATACGAAAAATAAGCGAAACTTGTACAAAATCTATTCTCATTGCAAAATATATACATTTAAGAAAGAACCCAGTAGTTTACTGAACTGGTACAGAACTAAGGTTTGATCTAGTTCAAATGTAGCCAGTACTAGTGCCAGCTCAATCTATTCTCAAAGGCAGGGGTCAATTGTCACCTTTCGACGACTTTCGACTTGTCACCGTACTAGTCCTGCAGTGCCAGTTGGGGGCATATGAACAAAAAATATGGGACAATCTTTACGGACAGAGAGGACAGACAGAGTGCATATAATAGTTCATTTAAAAGCGTTACTCTTTATTTTTAAAAATAATTTAATTTGTAAACATTTAAATTCTGGTTGCGCTGTGGATTGAACCTCTTATCTTCGGCTTCATAGTCCAACACACTAAACTCTGAGCTACAGCAGGCGACATAGGAACATCTGAAATTTGATATATTTTTTTATTTGAAATATTCTTATTTGGACTGGTGCTTTTATACATTTCCTTTGTCTAGATCAAATACTGGTCCCAAATTCAGTTTCCATATAACGAAAATGGATCAAAGCGACATTTTGTATTTTAAACTGGTGTGGTAAAGCGCCACCTTTGGGTAGTTCTTCTACTAGTTTCGAATTCGACAGTTGGGTACAAGTTTGCTAGAGGAAATATTCTATATACTTTGAGACTATTCCTAAATTCGAACTCCTAAACTATCGAAAATGGGACAGTTCACACAAAGAGAACTGCTGGGATACTTTACAAATTCGGAGCTGTCTGCTTTTCGGCGTTGCAAACTTTATGACTTAGTTAATATACTCTTTTTGCAAGAGTATAAAAAAAAGGTTACAATATGTATATGTACGTTCTGTACGACATAGCCAAAAATCAGCACTTATGCTATGAGTAAAGAGTTAGCAACATTTTTCTGTACTTTTAACTCACGGTATCTGCAAACTGGCCGACGATTCGAAACAGATAATGTCAGTTCCTTCGCAGTACATATGAGTAAGGCTTGACGGGCCTGGGCGCTTTGTCTATTAATATATAAGAGTATTGAATCCTTTCAAACCAAATATGATAAGGCAGTGCAACCGACAATTCTAATGATGAGAAAAAGAGTTCCAAAGTAAATCAAAAAGTAACTTTTGCTAGCACATTTTATGGCAGTTGAGGGTTTTATTTTTATTTGTACTTTTGCAATTTCGCTTTGTTTATCTGTTTTTGGTTTTGTATAAACAAAGATTAGTTTTGATTTGTTTGTTTACTCACGAATTTCGCCGCTTCAGTCGCTCGGCAAGTGCAAATCACTCATACGCAATGCATGCCCGTAAAGGTGGCCGTCCGTCTGTCCGCCTGTCCGCCTGTCCGCCTGTCCGTCGGTCTGTTTGTCTTCTGTTCTATTTGCATTGGCAACTGCGCTGTTGCCGGCTTGCCGGTCTGCAGTTAATTAGTTGTGCTAAGCTAATTCACATTAACCCTTTGCTGTCTGCGGAGATTATGTGGCACACTTTCGACGCTGTGTGAACTTTTGTGCCTAATTTGTTGCTTTTCATGTGTGTGTGTGTGTGTGTTTTTGGCATTTGGCGTGCTCAGTGAGTTGCTCCCCATTGAGCAGTTTGCGTTGCCGCAGCGCTCGACAGCTCGGCAGCTCGGCAGCTCGCATGCTGCTAATTACGGCTGTGCAGCGCTTAGCCAAACGACCGCAGCATATTGATTTTGTTGCTTGTTTGTGCCCGGAGAAGCACAGAAGTACGGACAATAAGTCAACTTGCGTTTTTAAGCGTTGCATGCGTCATTTGCTTTGTTAACGGCATCTGTGCCTGCCTCGCCGTCTTTGTTGCGCTCCTTGGCGACCTTTGCAGCTGAAATAGTGCGCAACAACGCGAGCAGAATCAGATCAGCCACCGAGTGTTCAAAGCCATGAAACTATGACAATGTCCTCTGCGTGCATGTGTGTGCGTGTGTGTGCGTGTGTGTGTGTGTGTGTTGCCTGGCCGTGCCTTCATTGTGCTGCGATGTGTTGAGCTCTGCTCTGTTGCAAGTCATCGCCCTTTTGACCCTTCGCACTTAACGGTACTTGGACTGCCTTGACTTCGTTTTACATGCTCGTTTGTTTGCTTGCGTTATTGCCGTTGTTGTTGTTGCAGTTGTTGTTGTTGTTGCAGTTGTTGTTTCAGTTGTTGATGTTGATGTTTGTTGCCACTTGGCGCATATAAAGTGCAACAGTACGTTTTGCTTACTATGAGTTAGTGCACACATAGACACATCTACATCTACATATGCATCAATGTGTGTGTGTGTGTGTGTGTGTGTGTATTGGCTTGTGTTTGAAGCTTTTATGCATAATTTGTATTTTGTTGTTTTTTTCTGCTAACGATTCATGAGCAAAAACAAATTCCTGCGATTCGATATCCTTGAACTTTATTTGCGCAGTTGCTGTCGCCTTCTCACACACACTGCGATGTGCAGGAATGCCTCTGTGTGCGTGTGTGTGTGCGTGCGTTTGTCAAGCCAACAGCGCCTATTTTCTGTGTCAGAGTTTCATTGACTTATCTCACTTAATAGAAGGTAAGCAAAGCATTTTTGAAACGCATTGAAATCGAATTTTTAGTGTTCTTTGCAACACTGCACTTGGCATTAAGCAGGTGGGCGTGGCACTGCGGGCAAAGCTGTCGAACTCATGTATGACAGAACGTCGGCTCATGTTGCTTGGCTGAGCCTTCTTATTAAAAGCCTTGAGACTGCCGAAGAAGGCAACCGAGCATACTTTCAGGGATGTCATGTGTGTGTGCGTAGTTTTGTAAGACAGTTGGCTGCCTGTGGCGAAATGTGCACACACACAAATTTGTGGTTTTCTCGTTGTTTTTTGTTTGCTTTTTTTGCGTTTTTTGCTTTTTTGCTTTTGTGCTCTTCTGTGTGACATTTACATTCTTTGCCATTACAATCATTTTAATAAGCGAAAGTACACTGCCGCGAGTATCGCAGCGCAAATAAATGAGCAAAAGTAAACGAAACGAAACGAAACGAAAAAATAAATACAGTGAAATGTTTGTTGTTTTGTTTTCTGTTTTAAAATAACTTGCTTTTTGTGCGTTGAACGACACATTTTTTTTAATGCACTTTTGTTATGTCTTTCTGCGAAAGTGATGATGATGATGATGATGTCTCGAAATGTTCGTTCGCCCGCCTTGTACATACATGCATTAATGATGTTCCTTTTTGCCTTCGCATAGATTTTTTTCAACTTAAATAAAGACTGCAAACAACAACAACAACGACGACGACAACAACAACAACAACAACACTCAAGTATTACAATAATAATTTTAATAATGTTAATAAAAGTGTGTTTTTCGTTTTTCGCTTTTACGTTCGGCATGTGTTTGTTTATTTTGTGCCGCAAAGTAGGCAACATATTTTTTATACGTGCGCTGCTTGTACAGAAATCTGCTTCTTCTCGTTGAGAGTCATTTTTGTTGATTGCTAACATTTTTATGAAGTTGTAATTCTTACATTATGATTGTTATTACATATTATGATGATTACAAAGAAATAAACCAAAAACGCATACTTCGCACTCAAATTCATTCGAACATGCGCGCATAAATTATTAGCAAGAAGAAGAAGCCGAAGCCGAAGCAACTATGAACGCATTTTGTGGGCGCGGCAAATGGGCAACTCTCTTATTCAATTTGAGCCGCAGACGGACATTTTGCATGTGGCGCGCCTCGAGGCATTTCTGCTTCTTCTTCGTCTATTATTGAATTCATTGTGTGTGTGTGTGTGTGTGAGTTGGGGTTTTGTGCTTCATTCATGCATTCAATTAAAAGTCAGACTGACTTCAGTTGAGATCAAACGTTTGTGCAATCAATTATTTGCGCATGCACACAAAGGACATGTGCTTACATGACAGGAGTCTCTATGGCACACATAAGACCAAGAAGAAGAAGCAGAAGAAGAACCATCGATATTTGTCTGTCCGTCTGCATGAAGGATCCTCCGACATCAAACCTTATGAGACCATCACATGATACGAATGAACTTCTGTGAAAGTAGCGTATTTCATATTCGTGTATGCTTGACTGAAACGCTCACCTGCTGCTTGCTTCTTTCATGTTGCATGGCTTTGCCTTCGTTTATTGCTCAGCGGCAAAAGGAAGCCTCAAAGTGGCAGTCGAACATTGCGAACGACATGCATGGCAACGCAAGCGAAGGGGGGCGGGGGCGGTGGGACAGTCCTCGTGGCGTTTGAGCCTCTTCAAATGATAATGATAATCATTTAAGTTAATGAGAAGAAGCTCGTCTTAAATGCCATCGTTGCCAAACGGAAATGACCGAAACGATGGAAATTAAGAAATTTAAATAAACACTAAGCGACGACGAGGACGAAGAAGAAGAAGACCAAAGCGTGCCACATTTCCTTACACATTTTGTTTGTGTTTTGATAAATGGACAAATTTGCGCGTTTCTTATTCTTTGTTGGCGAACTTACATATATATTTCTTTGTCGCTGTAGATGAGCTGATGGGTAGATGAGTTGAAGAGTCGAAGAGTCGAAGAGTTTAATGAAAGGCCGCACAATGCTGCCTTAATTGCTGATGTTGTCTGACCATATTATACGTGCCCGCTCAGCAACAAAAGATGAACAGCGATTGGAGACAACTTCTGCTCGCCCCTCTCCCTCTTTCGCTCGCTGTCTCGCTCTTTATTGTCTCAGCGCCTTTTTGAATCCGTATCAAATAACGATTGGTTTCCAACCCCCCACCTCCCAACCGCCCACCGCCCATGACCTTTTGCTATTACTGACAATGAAGCGTGCACAAGCAACTTCACATGCTGAGCCACCAACAGACAGACAGGCAGACGGACAGACAAGCGCCGCCTTCTTCTTCTTCACCCCTTTTTACTTTTGCCGCTTTTGATGTTTCATGCTTTTGGCAAAAACAAAAAACGAAAAGTTCTCATTTAAAAAACATATTTCGAATTTGAATAAATATTACACTGAAAAAAACGAGAAACAAAACAAAAGGTTCAATAGAACTTGTCTTGGCGCTCATTCTGGCACGCTCCTTCTCTCTCTCTCTCTCTCTCTCGGTTTCTTCAAGCTCAAGCAAGCGCCATTGGCTGCCTAACCTCAAATTATGACCCGAAATTCGTTTTTGAGATTTTTGTCACTTCTGGAAGAGAAAATTTCTAAAAAACGGAAAACAACATTAAAAATCGCAGGGCGCTTTATCAATATGACAAAACGGCGTAACATGTGAGCGACATGCCAAAAGGCAACGGCACAAATCCCTGTTTGCCGAGCGTGTCCTTTTCATATTTGTTTTCCTCAAAACAAAAAAGCACAAAAATACAGAAAAAAACGAAAACAGAAAAGAGCAAAAAAAAAGTAATAAATGAATAAAGAAAAGACACAAAAAAAAAAAAAGAAAAAAATTATAATAATATGAAAAAGTTAAAAACACAAGAATACAAAAAAAAAAGAGAAAAGCAAATCGTGAAAAGAAAGGCGGAAAAGTCATGTATGCGTGTTAACAGCTCAGGAATCTATAATGCAACATGTAGGAAGCAACGCACACACACACACACACACACATGTGTACAAGCACAGCGGCTTAGAAAAGCACACACATGCGTCTAAGTGGCTGAGTGGCTCAGTGTGCGTGCGTGTGTGTGTGTGTGCTTTGGCCGTACACACGTGTTCCTGGCACAATCGATTAAATTTATTTAATGTCGAGCATAAATTAAACTTTTTGTGTCTCTAACAAAAAGTTCCCCAAATAAGACACAAATTACATGAAAAAAGACTCAGGAAATTATTTGTTTTTCTATTTTTTTATGCAAAACATTTAAGATGGTTTCATGTTTTTTGTTGCCTTTTATTGAAGCTCATATCAGAGCGCGCATCAGAGCCGTAACTACATGTGTGTGTGCGTGTGTGCGTTTGCTTATTAGATTTCCTTATCATTCGACTGAGCATGGGTGAAGTTGATGCCAAAATGTAAGAGGCCAAAATGAAAGATTTGCGGAGATTTACGCGTTTTTGCCACTCAGTTGACTACACAAATTAACTTGGCTTGACAAAATTTATGCACACACACACACACACACACACACACACACACACACACACACACACACACACAGACAGCCAGAGACAGACAGACAGAGAGACAGACAAAGTCGTTTAATACGAATGCTTGCGCAATATACGAACATTTATTTGTATGCATGGCTGTGTGTGTGTCTGTGTCTGTGTGTGTGTGTGTGAGTAAAGTTTGACTTTATGCTTCTGCGTAATTTACTTTGCACGCCCCTTCCCCACCACCACTGATATATAACTCGTCCTACGTTTGACTTGACTTGACTCAACTCTATTCGACTTAGCTCGACTCCACTCGACTCGACTCGACTCGGCTTAGTTTTATGCCATTCGATTCTGTTGGCATTTTTATTGCATTCCTGCGCATTCATCTTAAAGCACAGCACTCATTTCCACTTCACACACACACACACACAGACACACACACACACACGAGCCCAAACTAATGACAGAATAAAACTACAAACTGCCTTTGAGTGCCGGCCATGTGTGCACGACTTGGAAATGCCCTGCATTGTCTCCTATGTCAGCCTGTGCGCCGCCTAGCCTTAAGGCAGACACATCTTAAACACATCTCTTATAAAATATTAGCACAGATTTTGTTAATGAAATGCATTTTTCTTGCATAGAAAACCTTCGTTTTTCGCTTTTATTTCTAATAGTAAAATCAACACAATGTGGGCGTGGCATTCTGTTTTTAAGATTATTATTATTTATCTATCAGATTTGTTTATTTGCACATGTATAAAGAGTTTCTTAGTTCGAGATCTTCTGGTCTTTGAGAGAGAGAGAGAGAGAGTGAGAGACCAACATCATGCGCGCTCTGATCGGTACTTTAAACGCATGCCTAATAGAGTCGTCTCGCTGTTTGGCTGGAGGGCATGAAGTGTCGCCTACAATGATTGCGTGCACGCACGTGTGTGTGAGTGTGTGTGAGTGAGTGTGTGTGTGTGTGAGTGCGACTACTATAGTTGGCCAAAATAGATTTATCTCGTTGATTGCATGCAATCTGTACGTGTCGGTCGACACACTCGAACGCTTCTTATTTGCCTTCTTGCTCGCATTCGAATCATTCATGCAACTTCAAAAGCGATTCATCTCTGGCAACTAATTTTCTGCAACATGTGCGAAAGTCCCAAATGCTTCTGCTTCTGCTTCTGCTTCTGCTTCTGTACAGCACCGTTAAGTGAGTTGAGCTCCCAAGAATCGCTTTGTTTGGCCGTTTCACAAATGCAAAATGGCGTGTTTTACATATCGGAATGGTTGCGCTTTGTCAGCGGACTCGGGAGCTCGTAAAGCGACTGAGCACGTACTTACCCCTGTTGTTGTTGTTGTTGTTGCTGCTGCGTATATATTGACAAATGAAATTTTATTTTGGATTTGGCAAACTCAACAGTGGAAGAAGAAGAAGAAGAAGAAGAAGGAGCGTGTAATTCGTTGACACTTTGCTTTGTTGCATGTTCGCTCAACAGTTGATAGTAAAAGTTGCTCCGAGCAGCTCATCTATGATGCAAAAGCCGCAAATATTATTACTTTTGCGAAAAGTTGCAACACATTTTTTATACTCTTTTTTATTTTTCTGTATTTTTGTATTTTATTTCATTTCATAATTTATTGAACATTTTTGTGTGTTTGCAAATTTACAACTTTCTGTTTGCTTAGCAAAACAAGAGCAAATAATTGCAGAAACAAGAAGCAGAAACCAATTGCAAACTTGAAAGCCGAACGAACATCTTCTTTTCTGTGACTTTCTTTCTGAGACTTCTTTAATAAGTTAACAAAAATACTCATTTAATTATGCGTTGAAGAACAGTTTGTTTTTGCAATGAACAAAAGAATTCTAGGGAACTCCTTTCAAAGACGAAAATCATAATATAGAAGAGAGAGCAAACGTGTATTTTATATGGAAAGCCGAAAAGTCACAAAATAAGTGAGACTTATTATTTATTTATCAATCGGTCTTTTTGCGATATGTTGTTGCCATTGGCAGTGGCGTTGATATGTGCAGTGGCACTGCAGCGCGGGCGAGGGGCGGGCGGCGGCAGATTGGCTGCGCTTGCCAAGGTGTCCCTTGCAATATGGCACAGCGCGGCAGGCAAGCGGCGAAGATGGCGAGGGCAAGGCGTAAGACAAGTGACTGCGCTGTGTTGACTTGAGACAGGAGACAAAAGCCAAGCGACAGGCGACAACAGAGGACAGAAGACGGACGATAGAAGACGAGGCAAGAAAAGACAAGAGAAGTCAGTCGCAGACGTTAAACTTTGGAGGCGACTGTAAGTCAACGACCGCAATTTGATGCAATTGAGCGAGAGGGCGAGAAGGCGCGAGGCGCGAAGGCGTGAGGGCGAGCAGGATAAGCAGAAAGCAAGCGCAACTGCGATGACGATGACGTCGCATTGAAGAGGTATTCACAATGCACAGCGGGAGTGTGAATGGCTGGCAGAACGAGTGATAGATAGAGACATAGCGTGAGTGGGAGCGGGAGGAGCGGGAGGGCGAAGCTTAGAATTTAAATCGAATTGAAGCGCATCGAGTGGTTGGCATGAATGCAAGTTTTGCAGTGGGCGTGGCACTGAGGACAGAGCGTCGTCATTGTCGTTGTGTGTTCTTTTCTGCATTTCTTTTAAAGTTCGTTTTCTTTTTGTGGGTGTGGCAACACTTGCAAAACTCGCTGCTTGAGGCTTCTTATGTTGATGGCCTACAGAACATGCCTAACCATCTGGCTGTCTGCCTGTCTATCTGTCCGTCTGTTTGTTTGTTTGTTTGTTTCGCTGCTTGTCTGTTGAATGTGTTTGTGTGTGTGTGTTTGTCAATCTGTCTTTGACTCGTTGACTTCAGTCAAGCAGAAACTTGTCAATTTCGGCTCAACTACAGAAATGCCTCATTCACATTTCGGCTGCCATCACTCCACACTCTCCCCCTCCGCCCTCACCACTTGACAAACTCATAGCGGTTGCAGTTGTTGCTACAAGTGACTCTCACACTGACGTTGCCAACGCCTTTTGTTGTTGTTGTTTTTTTCTTTTTGTTACACAATAAAAATATATATGTGCTTAAAAAGCAATTGTAAAAAAGTGAGCAAAAAATCAAAGAAACGAAACGAAAAAAACGCCATTAAATCAAAGTGAATTGTTGAAATATTCCAACTCTGCATTGATCTCGTGCCTTCGCCCCTTTGTTCCGCTACTTGCTAGAGACACGCGCGCTCTGGCGCTGCCCCACGGCCCCTCAATTCTGGCAACGGCCCGTTTGACCGTTCGATTTGACAGCGCTGAGAAAATAAGTGTCTGAATTAGTCGCTGCAATTGCGGGAAAAGTATGAGTATTATGTCATTATTACTTATTACGAAGCGAGTGCTCATTAACAAATCAACAAGGACAAGTGAAATGCGCAGAAAACCGGGCAGGCGAAGTGCAACAAAGCACAGGACACCTCACACAGAACACAGAGCACAGAACACCTCACAGAGGAGGCAGCGGGTAGCGGGCAGAGATAATTGCATGGAGCTTGAACTTGACGCGTGCCTGAGGTCATCTCAAGGACGCCAATGCAATGCGCAAAAGACGGCGGCCTGTGTCGCTGTCCACGTGGCCAGCGAATGGATCCGGTTCAAAATCGCTGGCCACACACCGGTTTCACTTACGTGGCCCAATTAATAATTCACGGCTCTACTGCGCCGTCGATCGTTGTGCACGGCGAGTCGCGAACACACAGCGGGCGAGGGGGCAGCGGAGGCAGTAACTGTCGCTAATCAGAATGCAGTTAAGGATGATCAAAATAGACCGGCGTCGCAATTGTGTCATTGTGGCACAATCAATCTGACGACTTTCTCACGATGTGAAATGCATTAAGTTGTCCAACGACTGATGACAGATGACATGTTCTCAGTTGGCCTAGAATCGTAGAGCCCCGTAGTGCCCCACACATGGCTTGTGCGTGGGGGCGGCGGGGCGAGGTGAGGTGTGGCAAAGGGGCGGGAACATGCAATTACCTAAAGTAGCAAAATATTGCATGACATTTTCGCTTTCGTCCGCCGTTCCCCATCGCTCCCATCGCCCCTCGGCCGACGGTCGGCTGTTGGTGCGTAAGACATGCAATTATTGGCCTACGCAGCAAGAGTTGCACTTCACTGCCAATGTCAGTGCCGCCGTGGCCACAACAGAACGTCGTCGCCCCGACACCCCGACACCTCGGCGGATCGCCCTGCCATTGGCACATGTCCGTTCCAGTTTCGAATGCAAATGCAAATATTATATAAATGGCGATTGATTTTAATACGTATTATATACAAATTGGCCTCGTTTGACGTCAATGGCGGCAATTACCGACATTTGTTGGCCGCTCTGAGCAGCGCAATTAAATATCACAAATAATTGCCTCTAATTGCACACAAAGTGTTAGAATTCCCTTCATTTCGTTATGCAACATTTCAAATGCGACGTTTGCCGCTTTTGCCATGATTTGCTTGGATTCTTTGTGAATTTGTTTATTTGTTGTCATGTGTTCGCCTTTTGTGTTTTTGTGTACACAAACATGCACAAAGGACATGGCAAAGGACTTCTCACTGTCTTCTGTCTTCTGTCGTTCGGCTTCTTTGTCTGTTGTTATTGTCAACGTTCGCTATGGCAAAGCACATGTGTGTGTGTGTGTGTGTGTGCTAATTGGCGCGCTTAAGCAGCTAATTGGCGACCATTGTGCCTTCGTGTGTGTGTGTGCGTGTGTGTGTGAAGCGAGCAAGCCAAACAACAACAACAAAAAGCACGAAATTCGACAAAGACAAAAAACGCATAAATAACAAATAAACAAATAAACAAATGAAACGAAGACATCAAACGAAATGATTATGAGCGATAACTGTGCGTTTTACAATGAGCAGCACTTGACACACTGTGGGCGTGGCGCTGCCCATTTTGGCGTTTAAGCGACGTTAATGGCGAAATAAACATGTCAAAGTGATGTGCCATTGCAAGCTGAGCCAAAGACATTAGTATGCGTGTGTGTGTGTGTGTGCGTGTGTGTGTGTGTGGGCAACGCTTTGTTGCGCTCATCTCGAGCTGACACTAAGTTGGGCTTATCCTCATCAATGTCTCACTTGATTTGCTTTTGCGAAATGTTGCCTTTTACTGCCATCGATTGTAGGCTGCGCTTTGGCCCAGCTGTGTGTGTGTGTGTGTGTGTGAGTCATGCCTCTCGCCACACACACACAGACATAATAAAGATGACACTTCAGCGAACAAAGCATTAAAACAGCCACCGAGCCGAGCCAAGCCAACTCAAATCCACTTCACGTCACTTAGGACCACACACACACTAACACACACACACACACACCTACGAGCAGTCAACGCATTCCATTGAAGACAAAAAGTAACGCAAACAACAAATAAAATAAAATAAAAACCGCAATGCAAAAACAACAATAAACTCTTCAACTTCCTTAAAAACTTTGCTTGCCACTAACACACACACACACACGCACACACACACGCAGACAGACACAGGCTCAACGTGCTGTCAATTTATGGCAGCTTCTGCTGCGGCGCAACTATGTTGCTTGCCACTGCGAGCGCCACAGACATTGCCACAAATCCGACCGAAGCGCCTCACTTAACTGCCCGCCCCCGCCACCGTGCACATACGCACGGCAACGCCTTTGCACCCGCTTCAGATACATTTGAACGCTTGCAGACATTCCACAGCGACTTACTTCTAATTTCTAAGGTTTTGCTTTGGTTTCGGGTTTTCTCTTCTTTTCTCTTCTTTTCGCTTTTTACATTAAAATAATTTTTGCATTTGGTTTTAAATGAAATTCGAATATTGGCATGGAAATCCTTAGAGTCCTCAGTCCTTATGCGCGCCGCCATGGAAAGCCCTTTATGCTGAGCCGTGTGTGTTTGCGTATCGGTGTGCGTGAATTAAAGTTGCGCCGCCTCGAAGCATTTTATGAGTTTGATTACAACAACAGTTCTGTATCTTTCTATTGCGTAAGTTGCAGTACGAAGTTCCGGAAGAGCCAACAAAGTTGCTTCGAGCAATGCGATTTATTTTAATACTTTTGTCTGTCATGTAATTTTGGCAAGGAATTTTGCGCCTGCATGCCTGCGAAGTGTTAATTCACTTATGCCAAAAAGTATGCTACACAAAATATAAGCCACACACGAGCAAAACAAAATCAATCAAAGGCAAATCTCAACAAACTTTTGAGTAAGCCGAATTCCATAAAATTTACCATTAAAAAAAGAGAAATTCTATGCAAAAGATTTGCTTAGATTTGCGTAAATCATTTGAACACACACACATGCACACATATATATGTATTTCAAATGCTCTGCGACACTTGTGATTTAATTTTACGAATCAATTCTGTCATGTTGAGCAACGACAGCAGGACGGACGTTTTTGCGTTTACCAGTATTGTTTCTGCCTCAACCGTAAACTGATTTAAAGTCAAGCCAGCGACAAGCCAACAGACAGGCAGACGGACGGACGGACAGGCAGACGGACAGACAAAAGGAGAAAAAGCCAGTCTGTGATGAGCGAACAAAAAGACAAACAAAACTATGGTAAATCGCAATCATGCCGCAGTGAACACAAACAAGCAAGCCTAACTAGCAATTTTGCAGCAACAACATGCGTTTTCAGTGACTTCGATCACACACACACACACACACACAAATGTAGCAGAGCCACATGAAGTCTAAGGTATTTTTGTGTGCAGATTAGCTTCGAAGAAGATATTCTCTCATACATGACACACAAGCTGGCGGCTCTTCAATGTGTAACTGTACGTACGTGTGTGTGTGTGTGTGTGTGTGTGAAGGTTATTTTGCATGCGGCTAATATTAACTGAGATGACAAAACATAAGACAAATAAATGCAAAGCTTTTTGAGTGTTCTTGGAATGTTTGAAAAACAATTAATGAAAATTTCGCTTCATGTGTGTGTGTGTGTGTGTTTGTCTGTCCTTCTGTGTAGTGTAAGCTATACATTAACTCTCTCCGTGTGTGTGTGTGTGTGTGTGTGTGAGTGTGTAAACTGTACTTTGTTGCAGACTTTGCCGCTCATGGCAAAATACGGTTTTGTGCTTTTATTTCGTACCTCACATACCTCAGGTTGGTCTCTGTGCTTCTTCTTTGCTGTTGTTGCTGTTGTTGTTGTAAACTTTATTCTTGCATTTCATTGCGAAAAACTTGTACATTTTCGTAGTAAAATATTTTTGCAAAACTTTCGTTTTGAAATTTCATCTTTGTGGCATTTTGCAATAAAACAAATTACCATCACTTTAGCCTTCAATTAAAACACAACCAACTTTCGCACAAATAACTTGTTTGGCTGCGTTTGTTTGTGTATGAACGAACGTGGAAAAAAGTTATCCCATACGAATTAAAATATGATATCAAAAAGTATAAATTAATGAATTAAATGAGTCAAAAGTGAAGAATTGCTTTCGCTTTCGCTTTCAACGCTTTTATGCACTTAAGCTCATTGATTAATTAGCGCACTCACATGTACTTATGCCTGTCTTAACGAGCGACACGAACACGCCCACCGAATTCCGCCAGCAACACAAAGCAGTGAAGAGTCAAGTGTGCGCGAGCGACGAAAATCAGATGTTCGAGTTGAAAGGTTAAACAATAAATTTGCGCGCATTACTCATACGACGCGTTGTCCAAAAGTCGCCTGCAAAGCCGCTTTAATGGCGTGTCCCACATGCCCTCCCTCCCGCTCTTGGCAGGCACATAGTCGCATGCCATGCGTTGAGTGTCAGCGCTCGCTTAAACGATGCCATTAAAGCATGATATCTTCTTGAAAAAAGGAACAAGACAAAAACAATTAAACAGAAAAACAAGTCGCGCTTCTCCGACTAAGGCATGCACTACGCATGTACAGTTGAGTTGCTCATAAGCGGGCAATCAACGTCTCATTGACTGCCGATGTATTGAAGAGCTGCAAAATCATTTGGGGCAAATTATTTTCGATGGAACCTTCTATGGGACTTTTAAAAAAAACTTTACTTGATAATCTCTATTAAAAACAACTTGTTGGATATTTTTAAAAAATTTATTTTGGACATTTTGAGTTTAGTTCGTTTATGGGATTTTTAAAAAAAACGTGTCAGGGATTTTTTGAATTTTTTGAATTTTTCCACTTATGGATTTTTAAATAAACTCGTTAAGGATTTTCTGAGTTTTGTTCATTTATGGGACTCTTCAAAACACTTATAAGAGATTATTAAGAAAAACTGGTTAGGGATTTTTCAAAACATTTGTTTGGGATATTATGAGTTTAGTTCGTTTATGGGATTTAAAAAAATTGTTATGGATTTTTCGAATGTTGTTCATTTGTTGGAGATTTTTTGGTCAAAATGGCTTGAAATTTATATTTCCTTAAAAAATTAACGTGCGCTTATGAAGTTTGTGCGTCCATTGGAGCTGTCCGGTTATGAGGTCTGTCCGTGATTAGGAGTTTTACTGTATGTGAATCATAGTTCAACAATTGCGCCTTTTTGTATGCTACGCTTTGAGTCAATTGACGAAGGGCATGGAGAATCGTTGCTGGCGGCATAACACAAACACAAGCAGAAGCACAAACAAAAGTGGCAGGAGACACGCGAAATGCTTAAATGCAATGTAATTTGTTCAAGAAGCGTTAAAAATTGCCACAAAATCTGCTGTGATTAAATAAATGAACGAAGCAACGAAGAAGCGAAGGAGCGAAGGAGCGAAGGAGCGAAGGAGCGAAGCAGCGAAGGAACAAACGACACATTACATTCTATGTAAGCTTCGAAATGAGCATGTTCGCTTGCATGTACGTAGTGTGTGTGTGTGTGTGTGTGTGTGTTTGTGTAGTTTTGTCGCTGTCATAGACATCGTCGACATGAAGTTAAGTAATTAATACAGATTCTTCTCTTCTCTTGCTTTTTGTGTTTTGTGTTTTGTTTTTCTTGTGTCTTCATTCAAAGTGCCTTCGTTCGCAGCAAGCAGCAAGCAACAACTTACAACAACAACAACTGTCAGCGTAGCGGCATCATTACACACACACACACACACACATATGTATATTCCTTTAACCACTTTACTTTGTTCTTTTATCAAAGACATGTTACACGTTGCCTTCACGCTCAGTAAGTCATTCTTCTTACTCACTCACGCTCACACACACACACACACACACACACACACACACTCAGTCAGTTGCTTCTTCTGCCGAACTTGCCAAGGTTTCCATGTTTCCATGTTTGCCGTTGCCGTTGCCGTTTGCCCTGCCACATTCTCGCTTTGTTGCTCCTTCGCAGAACTTCTGAAGGCATTTGAAGGCTGTTCCTGTTTTTTTGTTGGTAATTGTTTAACGTAATTCTGTTTGTATTCTCTTTTAACATTTGCTAATTAACTACCAAATAATTATAGCATTCCATGCATACAATGTGCTCTACAAACATACACACATATATGTTGTTGTTGTTGTTGTTGTTGTTGCTGTTGCTGTTTTATTTTTGTCTATTTTAAAGAGATTTGAATATTTATGAATACATTTATGAGCAAAACAAATGAAAAGTTTCCTGCAATCGTCTTAAGTCAACAAATGTCAATGTTGACTTCGCATTTTGTTTGTTCTTCTGTCCGTCCGTCTGTCCGTCCGTCCGTCCGTCTGTTTGACTACGCGTGTGTGCTTGTAGGATTTTCAGCTCGTTTACTGTTACAAATTCAAATATGCTATAAATAAACTTTGCTTTTCATTTATCCCAATTAGTTTTCGTAATTAATAACTTTTTGCTTGTTTGTTTGTTGGCATTAAGAAGCTCATTATTTAATCATAAAATACTCGTTACTATTTGAGGAATAATGTTAATTAATGATAACAACAACAACAACAACAAAGCGATACTTAATGTGAGTTTGAACTTATTTGAGAAACTGAAGAGCAAAAATCGTAAAACCTTCAAATTTTCTATATTTGTTCGAGCATGCATCGAAAGCAAGACAACAGATCCTTTTCACTCTGAGAACATGTGCTGTTGTTCTTGTGCATGTGTGTGACATTTTCAATTGACATAAAAGATACTCATTCTCAAGATCAAGGTCAAGAAGAAGATAATATTAGCGGCCAAATGTGATCTTCAACAAATTCGCGCTGAAAACTCATTAGATTATAATGGCAAACGAGTGAGTTGGAGACCAGGTTGTTGTTAGTGTTGTTGTTGTTGTTGTTGTTGTTGCCATGGATCGGGCGAGAAGATGGGATACAACAAAGCCGCCATTGGAATAAACATTTGATGCAATGAAGTCTTAAGCATTTTTGTGTAAAAGATCATGTTTAAAGTCTTCTCGAATGCTTGGGAGATATTTGTTTCATAGCTGAAATGTCTTATAGCAGTCGAGAGGAAGTGCAGGAAGGACTTGTCGCTCGACGCTCTGACTTTAAGGCATGACTTGGAGCGCAAAGCAAACGAATCAATATCAATAAAGTCAATCAATGTGACGGTGATGAGTATTGCGATGATTATGACGGAGATGGCGTTGAAGATACTTAGTGCGCAGTGAGGCTGCTAATGTTGTTGTTGTTGTTGTTGTTGCTGCTAATGGAATGTGTTGAGTTTTGCAGAAGCGAAGCCAAAGTGTAACGACTGCCAAGTCAGGCAATTCTCAGACTTGAATTATGATTGGAAAATGTGAGAATGACAACAGACACACACACACACACACACACACACACACAGGTACAGCCAACTATTAAAGCCAAAGGACTTTGTTTTCTTTGCTATGGCTGAGCATGTCTGCCCGTATGGCTGTGTGCCTGTGTGTGTGTGTGTGTGTGTGTGTGTGTGTATCGGTGTGTTAAAATAGTAACGTAAATCATTGAGAACATAATAAACTCAGCAATGTGAATTCACTCGAGGCAGAAGCTCTGCAACGTACTTTGCATTGAAATTGAAACACAACAGACAACAAAATATGCTCACACACACACATACATACACACACGCAGACAGACACAAGTGCTGTGCATGCATGTTGCACGTTCACATTTTGCCACATAATTTGTCGTGTGGCGCTGAGGGAATGCAACAGCATAAAAGTAACAACAACAAAAGAAACAAAACTCACAAAAAAGAAGCCAAAAAAAGGAAATTATTTATAACAAGAAAGGAAAATCTTTTCGGCTTTGCTGAGATTCAAATACCCTAAACCGCTGTGACTTCAGTTAGAAGAAATTACTCTCAAACGAAGAGTCTGAAAAGCACAGTTTTGTATTTTATATCCGCCGATCGGTGATGCCGTGTTGTATGCAAACTAACGGTAAATCAAAGAAGATCATCTGTAATCAGTCAGCTTAATATACAAGCAGACAGACGGACAGTTGACCATGTCTAAGCATCCATAATGTTAACTGCAAACGACATTAAAAAATTATATTGCCGCCTTTTAGGGATAAGTACAAAAATGAGAAAAAAGCAAAAAAGTGAAATAAGAAAAAACGAAAAGGGCAAAAAACCAACAAACTTATTCTTACATACAAATATGCGAATATGCATGCATGTGTGTGTGTGTGTGTGAGTGCATGTGTGTGTGTGTTTGTTTATGGCGCTTGAGCCTAAGGCAGGCACACACACACAGACACAAAACGGCGACGGCGTTGATAAAACAGCAGAAAATAACGGAAATGGCAAAGGCAGAAAAAGAAGAAGAGGCAGAAGCAGAAGCAGCAGCAGAAGAAGAAGACAAACAAATAAGTGGGCACACAAGAACAACAAAATTAAACGAGCGCCTGAGCGCAACTTAGCATGGGTCATCAAACCGCAACAGACAAAGCCAAGGCAAGCGAAGCCGAGCCGAGCAAAGCTGAGCACGATTCGCCATCTGCATATGTGCGCGCATGTGTGTGTGCGTGTGTGTGTGTGTGGTTGGAGGCATGCCTGCATAGATGCAACATGCTATTGCAGTGCAAGAACTTTTTGCAAAAAAGGCACGAAAACCAAACCAAAAAAAAATTATATATACTTACATGTATCTATGCAAGCAAAGGCAGAAGCGACGCGACCACAGGCGATTGCATTGAAGGATGGTGGCGTTGGCGGCGGGGGCGGGGGCTTGGCGACGACGCTCGTTTGTTCGTATATTGGCCATAATAAATTGATAGGAAGTTGCTGCTTAAGGCGAGAAAAAATGGCGGAAGCAACTAAACTGTTGTGCTTGTTGTTGTTGTTGTTGTTGTTGCTACTGGTACTGTTACTGCTGTTGTTACTGTTGTTGTTGCAAACTGTTTGTGGCATCATTGTTGTCGTTTGGTTTTTTTCTGCTCCATTGTTGCAAACAGTTAGTTAGCTTGTTGTTGTTGTTGTTGCTCCCATTTGCGGTCAGTGGAAGTCGAAGTCGAAGTCGAAGTCATTGAATTTTTGTTTTCTTGTTTGCTCTTTTTTCGATTATTTCACAAATTCCTTTTCGTTATTCTTCGCCCTTCGCTAATATTCAATCATGCCTCAGTCGTTGGTCATTATTTGTCTGGTTGGCTCGGCTGCAGTCTGCATGGCACGTGTGTGTGTATGCGTGCGTGTATGTGTGTGTGTGTGTGTTCAATAAAAGTACATGCCATGATATGCTTGAACATTTAATAAGCTTTCATTGCTCATTTGTAACTCAAAACTACTTGAAGTATTAGCAAAAATTGCTGAAGGCTTAAATTGAATTATTGAATTGCCATGAATGTCAGAAATATCATCGATAGTATAAAGTTTCGTAGCAGATCTGCTTAGGAAAATCTTAAATTAAAAAGAAAATGAAGCGCAAAATAAATTTGTAGTATTTTCCATTGTTTGTACTGAAGTGAGTCCGACTTATAGACAACTTGGGCTTAGAAGCACGACAACTGTTAATTTTTTTTATTTGTTTTTATTTGTTTTGCGTATGAATAATGAAATTTAAGCCATGAAACGTTTTGAGCTGAAAGATCTTCAACAGAGACCACCGACAAAAAACAGATTCCGCTTTGTTTTGTATAATTTACGCATGAATATTCCGGCAACGGTGGGCGGGGCAGGCGGGGGTGCGGAAAAGCGCACAAGACACAATGGAAGCCGTTGCAAGTTGCCGTTGCCGTTGCCTCGGCACGTCGAAGCGTTTACCATCTGTTTTTTGTTTTTGGCTTTGAATTTTTAATTTTTCGACGCTGAGCGGAAAAGAGAAGGGAGAGAGAGAAGGCGAAGGGAAGTGGGAAAGTCTTGATGCCATTTGTGTCATGCATATTTTGCACATGCATGTGGCAGTCTTCATGACTTGCACAAGTGTAAAAACAACACACACACACGCACACACACACACACAAAGAAGGGAAACAGAGAACAATTGAAATGTGTTGGCACGTAGGGAGAAGATTTGTGGGTGTTGCGTCAATTAACAAGAGAGTCGAAAAAAGGTGCTTTTGTCACACAAATGTTGCCACAAGTCCTTAATGGAATGCACCGTCAACACGGCGTATGCGTGATTTAGTAACCTTTTCTCACCACGCTCTTCTTCCTTTGCAGAAACCACCAGCGCCGCAAAACCGTTGATTAGAACATCGGCAAAGCCACCAACCTCAAGTAGAAGCCGTGTATTTGTGTGTGTGAGCGAGACAGCAGCAACAGAAGCCAAAGCGAGACAGCAACAGTAGCAACAGTAGCAGAAGCAGAAGCTGAGGGCAGAACTGGAATGACGTCCAACGCGCATCATGGCATCGCGGCCGCCGTGGCCACTGCGAGCAGCGCCGTCGCCGTCGCCGGCAGCATCGAGGACACGGTGGGCATCGGCATCGGGCTCGGCATCGACTCCGCGGGCAGCGAGGTGCTCGACGTGCTCGACGCGCTCGACTACAACATGGCGGCGAGCACGGGCAGCCAGAAGCCCCTGGGCGGCGAGATGGAGACCAAGTGGAAGGACGTGCCCGACAGGTACTTCATCATCATCGCGCACTTCCTGGCCGGGCACATCAACGATACCGATGCCATGGACCGCTTCAACGGGCCGATACTGAAGACGAGCATCAAGTCGGTCTACTGGCTCTTTCTCATCCAGTACGCGGCGCTCGCCTTGATCGGCGTCCTCCTGAACGTCGCGATCATTGTCTACGTGCTGTACAACCGCGTCTACAAGGACATCACGCACGCCTTCATCGTCAACCTCGCCTTCTGCCACACCGTGCAGTGCGCTCTCGTCCTGCCCGTCTCGCTGATGGTCATGCTCATTCAGAACTGGATTTTCGGACAATTCCTATGCTTCTTCTTGCCCATGCTACAGGTAAGTTCGGCTCACCAGTCCTTGCTTAAGCTTTTGCTTGTCCTTCTTGTTGTGTTTGTGTGTGTCGCGCATATTTTAGCCTCACCGCTGACCATGATTTGTTTGCCTTTTCGCGTCTTTTGCAATTTCAATTAAAGCAACAAAGAAAACGTATGGAAACCCATCATGATTCTGCGATAAGTCTCATGGCAACTTAGTAAACTTACACATGTGCCATGCAATTTCCGTCTGTGCGCTATCGGTCGGTCTCCCAGTCTGTCTGCCAGTCTGTCTGTCTGTCAGTCAGTTTGTCTATCAGCTTGTCAGTCTGTCAGTCTGTCAGCTTCTCCTGTTGATTCATGGTCTGACTTACAAATCATGTGTCTGTGTCTGTGTGTGTGTCTGTGTGTGTGTGCGTTGGAGTGTTTGAACCTCTTAAGTAGAATTATTATGCTTTATTTAATGCACAGTTTGTCCAACACTAATCGCCTTACAACATTTGGCAAACTGTTGACAAAAATGACGATTGGCTCAATGACGCTTATGAAGTCGACATGAGTCAAGGCATTGAAGGCACTGGAAACTGTTCGATTGCCATGCGACTTCAGCGTTGTTTGCCATCATGCTTGTTTGCTCGAACCAGTGCAAATATTGCCAACCGAGCGGCACCAACAATCAAATAAATGTGCTTAATATTCACTTCGATTTGAGACAACTTTGTTCAAAGCAACGTCGGCAAAGATTGTATATGTATTTGTTTTCGCACACTGACACATGTCATCAGGATCAAGGCATATTTCATGCGTCAAAAGTTGTGCGCCAATCGGCAAATTCAATCATATCACAAATGTTTGCCAATAAATTTCTCCGCCGCCGCCGCAACTCACGGCCTATTTCCGTGTCTCTTAATGCTTTGCATTTATTTGAAAGACATGTGAAAATAAACGCTCATTAAACGTGTCGGCTCACAGAATCATTTGCCTAACAACGCTCGGGAGTTCGCAAAGCAGAGAAATATAAGTGTGTGAATTCTTTTGTTCACGTTTCAATGATAAATTACACAAACATCACTTAGCCAATCTACAGAAAAACACACACGCAAAGGGAGTGAGGCGCGTGGGGGCGGAAAGACACGAACCGATTTAAAGAAGCAGCGAAAAATAGAGATTTGTGTATGGATTCGTTTCAATCAATATCGGACAAGGCGACAAAGGGACTTCGATTTATACACATGAATGAATAGTTTGACAACCGAAAATATTTTCAATTTATTTTGCTTACAAAGAGCAAATCACTGCCGAAACAACGTAAACAAGAACCGAATAGAATGACAACCAACGAAAACGAATACACAAATACATTTATCAGCATGTAAACTAAACAAACAAACACTGATTTGTTAGCGCAAATAAGTATGCAACCATTTTTTTCACTCACACATGCTGTGCAGACGCTTTGTTTTGCTTTGTGTACAGGGTGCGCCCTTACGATTTCAATACTTGCTCATACATACATGAAACTTGGTTGTTAAAAAAAAAAAAATTATTTTAAATAAAAATAAAATCAACATTATTTACGCCTATGTTACACTATGTCATATTACGCACATACGACAAACGCACATTAAACACGAAGAAAATTGCTCTTTGGTTGCTTTAAGCTCATGTTAAAGTGTTTAGTTAAAACTTATGTCATCATGTATCAATAGTTTCGCACTAATAGAGTTGTTTACTCATCCGCAGGATATTCCATTGCACGTTGCCATGATCTCGCATATACTCATCGCTTGGGACCGCATGCGTTGGCTGAACGACCCGCTCAAGGATCGTTTGCCGGCATTCGTCTGCTGCTGCGCGACTTGGCTAACCGGCATGGTGATTGCATTGCCGTATCCCATCTACACGATTTACGTTGAACTTGGGGTAAGTACTCAAAACACACACACACACACGCACACACACACATAAATAAATAATATTAAGAACATTTAATAATTAAGAAAGGTAAGGCAAAAATTGGCTGTCTGCTGAGATCAAAGCGCGGCTGGCAGACCGTGACCGAACCGCTCCGTCCCAGCCGCAAGGTGCTCTTATCATCTTGCGACAGTGGCGCATAATGAGCTATAATTAAATTGCAATTTCTTGCACACTTCACATGACATCACACAGCATATCACTTTTGCCCTGAAGTTGGGGAAACGGTGCTTCGAAGTATTGAAAATTGTAACTTATTTTGTTTCAAGAATGATCTGCAAATGGTTGCCTTTGAATGAGAACTTGCTAATGATATTCCTGTAATAGATTTTATTATTGTTTTTAACCTTTTTAGTATTCTTTATAGAAAGAATCAAGTTTGCTTTTTTTGCTAATCATTTTCATACACAAATGAGCAACGAGTAATCGAAGTGTTCAAGAAGGTCCTTCGAGCCATGACCGGCCATGGCCGTTGGCTTGGTCTTCTGGCACGGCCACTTGCATGGCGCAATCGAAGTGCTCTGCATAGTGGAAGTTGAAGCGCCAATGACACTTTCGGCTTGACAACGAATTCTTGGTTTTAATTTGAAGCTGAAGAGCGTTTGGCTTTGACTTTACTGCCTTGAATTTAATGGCAACCGCAATGACGTTGACATCAGCAGCAGCAGCGGCAGCAGCTCAATGCTCATCATCAATTGCCAATTTGGGGTCATGTGAAAGCAACTTTCGCTTATTAACATGGTCCTAATCAAATGCCTCGCTTGTGGCAACACAAACCTTATTGTTGTCGTTGCTATGTATGCACGTCTTTTGATAGCGTCGGTGACGTATCGCATCGCATCGCATCGCCTCTGAACTCATGTGAACTCGGCTCAGCCGCCATTTTGTTTCATTAAAACGGTTGTCATGCTCATTGCTTATTTTCGACTCTTTTCTTATACAATTTAACGGCCACAAAGTGTGTAATCGTGCGTGATTGTTGCACGCCCCAGGGGCACACTTACAACTTAACAAAATGTCATGCCAAACATATTAAAAATGAAGAAATTTCCGCAGGAAAAAAAAAAATAAAAATTAATAAAATAAAATAAAATAAAAACCATAAGAAATAATAATAATAAAAAATGCTGAAACGTTAAGCGAAATAATATTAGTGAAAAACATTGGCGCACTTATTGACAGCCATAGAGTTCCTTGGGGGGAGTGGGGCATGTCACTTCGACACACACACACATGTGCCCTCAATTTGGGGGCTTTGTTATGTTTTGAGCGCATGAGGACAAATGTTGTGAGTTGTTTATGTTGTTGCTTTGTTGTTGTTGTTGTTGTTGTAAGTTGCTATCTGCAACATTTGCCGTGACATTATGGGCTTTGATCTTGAAATTTATGCGTGCTTCGCTGCCATAATAATAATAATAAGGAAGGCAGAAGGAAGGCAGCCAAGTGTGCGACGCATGGCTGATGATTTGTAAACAAATCGTGGAGCGGCCAGGAGCGCCGAGGAAGAAGTTGCGCGCCTTCGGAGAAGATGCCTACACTGGTGCCTCCAAGCCGCTCGACAAACTGAATAATTCATTTGGCAATACAACAACAATGAGCCCATTGATAACACAAATGGTGGCAGCGACGTCGGCAGCGACGGCGGCGGCGACTTGACTGAATTGACTGAGACGGCAACAAGTTCTCGATTTGTGATATTTGCGCACACACAACTTGATTACTGCCTTCGTCTGTGTGTGTGTGACTGTGTGTGTGTGTGAGAGAGAGAGAGAGAGCTGCCTCAGCAATCGTGGCCGTTCAATCAGTCGTCAATAATCTCATTAATTCAATATTTACGTGTAGTTTTATGATGAGGTTTTTTGCTGTGGTTGTTAGCGGATTAGTATCCCTTGGGATCAGTTCTGGACTCGCGCTGATTCCATGCGGCAGCACTGCCGACAGCGATGGCGACGGCGACAGTAACGAGTATTGGGAATAAGCTTATAACTCAAATCCATCTTCGGCTCTTACTCTAGCTTATCTCTCTATCTATTTTCTCATTGCCATTGTGTGTGTGAACATGCACACACACACGCATACATATTTATATACAAATCTTTCCGTGTGTCTGGTCACAGTAGCGATTTTTGTTGTTCTTTTAAGCATTTATGAAAATTTTCCGCATACATTTTTCTTCAAAATGCTGGCATTACCGCTCGTTCACTGCCCCCCCCTCACCTGCTCGCACTCTTGCATGTTGTCTGGGTCGCTTCCATTTGGGGCAAATCGCTTCATTGAGCATGTTGGTCTTTAGTGATTTTCTTGTTGTTGGTTCGCTTACGCTTTCTGACACTTTCGCCTTACATATATATATATATATATATGTATGTGTGTGTCATGGCCTCACCCTTGCCGCAACTGTTGCCCTCAGCCCGGTAAATAGCATGGGCTTATCGTTGAACTCGGCCACGGTTCACTAGCTATGTCACTTGAAGTTTGGGCATGCTACGACACACACACACACACGCACACACACACACACACGCACACACACATACACATGTGTTGTGGTATAATTTAATATGAACTTTGATTGCTTTATTTATTTATTTATTTTTATTGTTTCTTTTGGCTCTCGTATTTTTTGTTGTTTGCATTACAACAAACAACAAAGATTACAACAAACAACAAAGATTACAACTTTGCACAAAGTTTAAATGAAATACCGCACTTTGTAGCTCAGTGCTTTGTCTCAGGCGGCAACTCTCAGGTGACTCAAGTGCAGACGAGAAAAAGTGCATTTGACGCCCCGCAGGTGTTTGTCGACTTTCTAAAACTCTGAGATTTCAATCGGTGCGCTTAGCAATGTGAAACGATCTCGAGTTCGAGCTTCTTCTTCTTCTTGGCAGAGAAATTTAATTTAATAATTTTTTCAATTTCTTGCATAATAGTGAGACGGTCGTTCGAGAATGCCGACTTGTGCTCGTGCCAGTAGGTGACTGCTGCAGTCTGTGCGACTCTTGTCTGCCGCAAGTCAACCTCAATCAAGCGACGACGCATTAAAATAAAAATAATATAATATATTAAATGAAATAAAAAGGGTCTTTCACACACGTTTTGCTTTCGGCCTTCCCAACACCTTTCAGCAGTAAAAAGATGAAGAAATAGTTTGCTGAGTCCTGCGTTGACCTTCGGCTCCTTTTGGTGAAAACCATTGATTTCAATAGAAACTCATTTCCTTTGCAGTCTTGTGTCGAACATTGACGCCTTTTATAAATAATCACATATACTTTGCTGCGATTATCTTCGCACAAATACGGATTTCTTGTTTACAATGAGAATTTCTCCTGAAATGCTTTTATGTCTTTATCAAATTTTCTGCGCTGTTCTGCTCTGCTCTGTTCTGTTCGCTTACACACATTTGTGCGATTGCCCGTCCTGCATGCATTCGAATGTCAATGGCAGCTGATGGTCGATAAATGCCTTGCGAGCTTTTTATAGTTGCGCAGAAGCGCTTCAGCTTAAGTCTTGTCAACGTGTTTCGCTCTGCCGGCTCAAAGTGTTCGTTCGACTGAGCTCACTTGACGGAGTGCAAAAAACTATAGCATGCTTTTTTGCGCAACATTTTATTTTCTTGCTTTAAACATAGACTTTCAATTGAAACGCATAAACCTTAAAAATTTAAAAGAAAATTAAGCGAAATTGAATTGAAAATAAACAAAATATGAAATTTGTGCGCTATCGGCAGAAAAAATTGCTTGTGTCAGAAAGTGTTGCCTACTTTTCGACAGCTCAAAATTCACACTTTAACGCTTTCGACAAATTTCAAAACAAATAAAGAAGCTGTCAGCAGCATGAAAAATAACAAAATGAAATGTCAACGGAAAATACACAAATTTCTGACAATTTATCGTATTAAATGTGATTATATTTATTTATTTATTTATTATTTTATTTAATGTGTGCGAGAAATTGGGCTTTAAATAATATTGAATATTTTGTAAGTCTCATTTACAAATCCGTTTCAACTCATTTGCTGTGCGTGAGATTTATGACGAACAACTTCAAATTTATGCGTGCCAATAAAAATTTCATGTTTCGGCGCATAACTTTGGAGTTGTCAGGCCAAACTTGGCCATGGGTGCGCAATGAGGGGCGTCGGTGAGGGGCACGTGACACAGAACTGAGTAAAGACGCGCCAAGTTGGTCAATACAAGGAAACAGAAAAGCAAAACCTCTGTTTGCTGTGCACCCATTGACTGCGTAAACGAGTACGCAGCAAGTAAATCTGCTGGCAAGCCAAGCAGAAGCCAAGAAAAGTCCCTTTGAATAGCCAAAGTAAATCGCAGTTGTCATTTTCGTGTCCTACTTAACCGACTTATGCGCCACCACGGCCACAGTCACAGCTACAGTCACAGCCAGCGGCAGCGCCACGGCCACAGCGTGAGTCCTGAGTCTGAGTCCGAGTCTGAGTCCTTGCCGCAATCGCTGCCATCGCTTCATGCTGAAAGACATTTAAATGCGTGCCAATGTAGCAGAAAAATAACCAACGACGCGAATAAAAGGTATACTTGTGCTTGTACTTGTACTTGCATGTGTGTGTGTGTGTGTGTGTGAGTATTAAGACCTTCGTGTCGCTTCATGTCATATTGGCCTCTGGCCTTTTGTGCGCCTTCGCGCGTTAACTTGATTTGCGACCGTTGCACTGCCGAGACGAGCTGAGCTGAGCTGAGCGGACCGCTGCCGACCGCTGCCGACCACCAGCAACAAAGCATCTCAGCACAATGCGTGTGTGTTGCCCCCCTCATTATTATTATCAAAGCCCTTAAATTCGTTGCTGGCTCACGTTCGCTCTTCTGCTCGCGCGCCAGTGACAGTGCGTGCAACTGACGCGCGTTGCATTTCGGGGCACGAACATGGTCCGTCTGCTCTGAAGGTTCAACTAATTGCGAGTTATGTAACTCAAATTTCAGTTAAGACAAACAACAACAACAAACACAATAAACTTGACTGAGCACAAGACAAGTCAACAAGCAAGGCATGCTGCATGTGACGGTTGTTTGGTGTTGGGGGAGGGGGAGCATGATATCTGCGTCTGAGTTTCGGTCTGAGCCAAGGGCAGCAATAAATGCGCAAAGGACTTAACCGGCTTAGTCTCACATTGCTCGCTCGTTTGTTGTTGTTGTTGTTGCTGTTGTTTTTGTTGTTGTTTGGTGCGCGGTTGCCACTCACTTAGCTATTAAACACGTTAATATCGCGCAATGCAAAACACAATTTGCTTCATGCCTTCACAGAAGAACGAAGAACGAAGAAACGAAACAGAAAAACAACAAAAAATAAATAAATTCCAAGCCATGTTCTTTTCGCTGGTTTCCTGTGCCGTGTTGTAGCGGAAATCCGCTGGCAAGCAACAACAACAACAGCAGCAACATCAGCCATGAAGAAGCACAAGATAAAAGCTTATTCATTTTTCAAATACACACACACACACACACACACAAACGTTCTTCTAGAAGCAGGAAAAAATGTATATTGTTTTGCTTAAAAACGCGCAAAGCAAAATTGAGTCTTAAACGAAAACCGAAGCGTTTTATTCTCCACTTAGACCGAACTTAAATCTTTTCAACAGGAAATGAGCCAAGTAAGTATAAAAACACAATACAAATACATGGCCAAGTACAAAAACAAACAACAAAAACAAACAACAACAAACCGTTTTAGTGCGCTTCTATGCTCAGCGGCCAACGTAGAATTCCACAGTAAAGTATCATTGGCAGGAATAGCAAACAAACACGGTTTGTTTCTAAGGTGACGGCTTACATTGCTTGAGATTGAACGCTGCATTGACGTATGTATTGTGTAAGCCCTTGCAACATACGTTACACCAATACTTATATACTTTTTCGCATTTATACAGACGAATGAACAGACAAACATGACTTAATCGATTTGTTAGAAGTAGTAACTCTTCGCAATGTTGAGTTGCCGTATGTGTCCTAAGGCCATTTGTAACATAGAAGTATTCAATATTTTTTACAAAACTTTTGCACAACTCTGTGCGATTCAACCGAAATTTATTATTTTATATATTCTTAAATATACAATATAGCTTACAGTTGCATAAGTCTAAAGTACTCTTGTACCAAAAGCTGTAGAGCACAAAATAACAGAAAAAAAGGAAGACAAAAAAAGAGTATATTAAAAAGTGAGAAAAACTTTGCCAACTTAATTTACATCACGTCCTGCAATGCGCTGCTATGCTCTACTCTTTTCTGCTCCACTTTGCTCTCCTCCACTCTGCTCTACTCTGCTCTGTCCGGCATCGCTAAGTTCCGTTGTGTTCTGTTCCGTGCCCTCATCTCGTGCCCCCATGCACTCTACTCGCCTCTACTGGACTCTACTTCACTCTAAGCGACCGTGCTGCGCCATGCTGAGGTGTCCTTTTGTCTCCTTGCTTTATCATTTTGGCTTTGTTAAATATTCACGCTGCTAACCTTGATCATGATTGCGTTTTATTGGCAAACAAAGGAATTCTTTTCCAACTTGCTTGCAAAAACCAATGGTTGCCTGGAAACATTAAAGGACACACAATATTTTCATTTCAATTGAAATCATTGCATGAGAATTCATGGTCTTATCGATGATGTGCGTCTGTGCGTGTGTGTGTGCGTGTGTGTGTGTGTGTTTGCGGTGCGTGTGCAAAGGATTAATATTATTAAAAGTTTTTATCTTCAAACTTATAATAATGAAAGCAAAAAAGGAACCAAAATTCTGCCAAGCGAATGTAAAACATGAAACGTTGCAAAAGTTGCGTGAAAACTCTAAAAGGGAAAGCAACTTTGCACTTTCACGGCGCTTGTTTAACAAAACTCAGTATTGAAAATAACAAAAACAAAAACAAAAACAGAAGCAGAAACAAGAACTAAGCAACAAATTGGCCAATAAGTTTTCTCCTCTACGCTGAGTGCTTTTTGGCTGCGCGGTTGTGAGGTGTGTGAGCATGCATGAGCACGCTCGTCGACACATGTGCCACAATGGCAATTGCCACGCGCATAACTGCACTTGCATGCATTTACCGTTGGCACTGAAATTCGCCGATTTTGCATATTTCATTGACTCCTGTGCAGCGGCAGCGGCAGCGGCAGCAACAAGACGCCGGCAGCTTCAGCCAGTCGATATGTGACTTGGCAGCTTCTTCGCCTTGCCACACACACACACACACACAGAGACACATGTGGTGCGCAGCGCAGTTATGTTGCCTCAGAGATTTAAGTGCCGAAACAGAGTTTTGAATGGCAAGTCACAGGTGCCCCACAAAGTCACTCTGTGCCACAATGTAAACGCGTGTGCATGTGTGCCTGTGTGTGTGTGTGTGTGTGTTGGTGTATTGCTCTTTGTTTATAGCATCATTTGTGCGCAATTTGGTAATTTTTTTGATTATGTTCGATTTTTGTCGAATTTTTCAACGCTTTCGGTTATTATTTTTTATACTTTTTATGCTTCTTCTTCTCCCGCTTTGTGCTTTGTGCGACAAAGTTTATAACGCAATAAATTTATATTTTTGTTCGCGTTGACGAAATTAGTTCGTTGTTGTCGCTTTTTCACTCAACTCATCTCATTTCAATTCACATATTTTCTTGCTTCGGTTGT
Organism: Phortica magna; assembly: GCA_037044515.1. Classification (NCBI taxonomy): domain Eukaryota; kingdom Metazoa; phylum Arthropoda; class Insecta; order Diptera; family Drosophilidae; genus Phortica; species Phortica magna. Next base: position 210,417 of record JBAMBP010000293.1, read on the forward strand.
CATCCCTTTTGCCATGGCCGAAGTTTGCCGCCATCGAACTGTGCACTAAGTGCTGCTGCCCCAGCCCTTCCCCCCGATTGATCATTAAGTCGGAGCGATTTTATTTCACCTCGCAAACAATAATCTTTTACTACGCCATGGCTTGGCGGCTTCGACTTTATTGCAGTCGCAGCCGCAGTCGGTGTGGCTCGGCGGGCCCCGCGGCGTATACGCAACGTGGCTGAGGCATGGCTGATTGCGTATACGCCAAGTGCGACTTGAGTTGAGTAACGCTGTTGTGATGGCTTGCTTGGCTTCATGGTCGGTTCGCCAATTGAAATTCAAATGCGTAAAATATCTCACAAGACAAATGAAAAGTTCTACAAGGCAATTCACTATTTCACAACTAAGGCGGAATTTGCTCGCTCATTAGTCGTCACCTGTTGCTGTTGTTGTTGTCGTTGTTGTTGTATAAATTTGCATTGTTGTGCGATGTACAAGACACAATATCATCCTCAGAATGAAGTCAAAATGAAGAGGAGTAAAATGTATAAGCAAAGAAGCGCAAGCAAGCGGAAAATCATGTAAATAAACACACGCCGAAAAATATGAAATTGTAAATAAATAATAAAAAAAAAAATTAAGCATAAACAAAATAAACAACAACAACAGCAACAGCAACAACAAACAGAAATGAATAACAAAATTTCAACGTGAACTGAGAGACAAAAAAGGTCAGCAAATAATGAACAAGACGAAGGCGCAAAGTGTTAAGGTAGCAGAGGACTTTGCAGGAGTCAGAAGCCAAAAGCCAGTGGCGAGTCGGCCAGCCAAATCAGTGACCGACCGACAGGCAGACAGACAGGCAGACAGACAGACGTTGTCCAGTATGCAGAGTGGCATGGCGCAGGGCGGGGCGCTTTTAAGTAGCATGTCGGATCCTTCGTTTATGAAGGTTTCATTGCTCCTCTGATTGTTGTTGTTGATATCATTTTTTCATGTTGCCTTTTCTTCTTTGGCCTCTCCATTATTATTATTATTATGATGATGGTTAATACACTGCGTTTCTGCTGTTGTTGTTGTTGTTGTTGTTGCTGTTGTTGTTGCATACCCTACTCAGAACAGCATTGTTTGTGCGAATTATTAGCGAAAAATATACATTTATGAGAGTGAAAAATGTTGTTTCATTTGAAATTGAAATTGAACGAATCAATCAAATTCTAATAATCAATCAAGTGCTGCATTTCCTGCCCCTCTTCATTAGCATTTTGAGCCACATTCTGCACAGCCATTACTCGTGCCCTCTCGCTCTCTCCTTCCGTCTCTCCATGTACGAATCTGTTCTCCACATTTGTTTGGTATTCAAAAGTAGGCAACACATGATTCAATGAAGCCGAAGCGTGCACTCACATATTGTACATGTATATGTACGTATATATATCTGCTGATTGTGTGCTCTGTGTATATTTCGTATGTTTTTTACGACTCTAATTGTGCAAGTACATGATTGTGTTATTATCATTATTTGAGGCTGCAGGACTCGGAGTCCATAAATGTCCTTTTTGCGCCGTTATCTACGCTCAGCCTCAGCCTCGGTCACTGTGTGTCCCTCTCTGTGGCTGTCTGTCTGTCCGTCTGTCTGTCCGTGTCTCTCTGTGTGTTTGATTTATTTTATTAATTTTACAAATGCGATTTTTCTGCCTTTTGGTCGATCGGCTTTTTTTCGCTCTAGCAACATGAGTCAACGGCCAGCTAGCTGCCAGTCACCCTTGAAGAAGGCATTCGCGTTCCCTTCATTGCCGCCTAATACGCCTCAAATAAGCAATAAACATTCCACTTTGATTGCCGAGAGACTTTCTTCGCTCAGCACTTTTCTAATTTCATCTTCTGTTTTAATTACTGCAAAAAATTCGTGGCTGCTTCAGCCTGCCTGTGCTTGTGCGTGTGTGTGTGTGTGTGTGTGTGTGTGACCGTCGTCGTCGCTCAGCGCTGCCGTTGCCGTTGCCTGTTTAATTATTACGAAATATTGTTTATTATTTAAAGAGCATCTCTTCGTCACTTTGTGCATAAATTTCATTTGCTGTAAGTGAGCGAGTTGGGCAATTTTCCCACAACTGTGGGTGAAAAGCCAAATGGTGGGGCGGTGGTTTGGGGCGTTGGTGCGCCTGTTGTGCGGGCTGGTTCGTTCGGACAGCTTCAGTCATCAGCATGACAAGCAAGCTTAGAACACCACAAGCAACTTGACTCCTTTCGCTTTCGTTCGCCTCACCTCGCCTCCTCTCCTCACCTCTCCTCACCGCTCTTCCCTTTGCCTAGCGCGTATCACAACATTCGAGCGCTTCGCTGTCAGATCAGCATATCCTTTTTCATAGAGCTTCCTTATTTTTACTTCTATTTTCTTTTTATGTTCTTGTTGTTGTTGTTGCTTGTAGAATGTCTGCTACTTTTTTCTAGTGCTTCTGCCTCTTCTTCTGCCTCTGCCTCTGCATCTCCGTCGTGCTTGTAAATTATTATTAAGTGCTTTTCATTATAAGTTTGATGGCAGCGCCGAGTCGTGTCTGCCGCTCAGCCAGCCCAGCCCGGGTCTGGGTTCGCTTTGATACGCTGAGCACAGTAGCGACGTGCTTACGGCTCATTTACAGTTCATTTCGCCACACAGTCTCCACACACACACACACACACGCACGCACACGCAGACAGAAAGCGGCAAATACACATGTATCGGTGTACAGCATGTCTTGTACAACTTCCGTTTTGTCTCGGCCCCTTTGCCCCCCTTGGGTTGCCGTTGCCGCTGCCTTTGCATTGACTCGGCTCGCATATCCTTTTGCACAATTCGTCAAAGTCAAAATTACGACATTAGAATGATTATCCTTTACGCCTTCTGTTGCAATTTGTTGCTTAACATATTTTCGCTGCCTTCATTGTTTCGATTGTCGTTGTCGCTATCGTTGTTGTTGCTGCTGTTGTTGTTGTTGTTGCTGCTGTTGGCATTTTGAATCCGTTTTGCAAAAGAAAAAGTTGACTTCTTTCGAAACGGCGGAAATAAATTGTTATTAATGTATTTGCTTTAGAAGCCTTGCAGCCATTTTCTTTTTTCGTGTGGTTTTTTTTTCTAGCCAACCGCCATTTTTGCCACCGACCCCTTCCCCTTGTTTTTCGTACTCTATTTGTTTCTTCACATGTCTGCTTTGAGCACTAAAACAACGCTTAATTTTTCGTCCTCTCTTTCACACACTTCTTCACTTGTTGTTCGCTGCGCTGCTCACACACACACACACACACACACAGGCACACAGGCCGAACTTCATTGTGTCCTGTGTGTTGCTTCTGTTTTCGTGTGCGGCTTCTTGTTGCTGTTTCAGATAATAAATTATCAAAGGCATGCGTCAACTTGTAAATATTTTCCTCGGCTTTTCGCTTAGTTTCACTTGGCTGTTATTGCTGTTGTTGTTGTTGTTGGTCTTTGCTTTTAGTTTTGTTTTATTTAATGTCGTTTTTTATCTTCCTCATCGAAATTTATTATTATCGCTTTGTGATATCATGCGAGGCCAAAATGAAGACACTTGTTGAGAATTTATCCCTTGGGCATGTGTTTTATGTGCCACCACACGTTGCTCCTGAGTGTGCGTGCGTGTGTGTGTGTGTGCGTGTGTGTGCGTGCGTGCGTGAGCTCTCGTCTTATTGGCGTTAAGATCATGTCACTTCCACAAACGCATTTAACACTTCGTGCTAATCCATTTATGATTTATTGAGTATTTATTGCGCTCAGCCAAGACAGACTGACAGACGGACTGACAGACGGACAGAGAGACAGCCCCGGCAATATGCACATTTCGGCGCATAGATGGCGCTTTAATAAACGCCACGTTTTTATCGCTTTTTTATTTTTTGCCATTTCCCTCAGACATTTTGGCATTTATTGATTACAGATAAAAATAAATTGCATACATAAATAGATGACTTGTTAATAATTGAAAATGTTGCATGCAACAAAACATTAATAAATAAGCGGTAAGGAAAAAAACAAGTAACTTCAAGGAACTTTCAAAGGACACAAAACTCAAATGCCTTCAAGATAAAAAAAAAGGAAGTCGGTTTGCTCAGAGAAAGTAACCTCCATCAATTCAGTTACAAACAAGTGTCTTACACATGCAGCTTAACAACATGTAAGCCACAAAGGTGCCAACTGCGCTTAGTGCGGGGCAATGTGGGGCAGTGTGGGGGTGGGGGGCCAACTGCAAACTGAAAACGGCAACTTAAATTAAATTAAATACAATAAATACACAAGAGAGGAGCGCAGTGAACGAGGGAGAGAGAGGGAGAGGGTGTGAAAGAAAGCTACAGTGATAATATAAATAAGTTGAAATAACGGTAGGCAAATGCCCGCAGGACTCGTTAAGTTGCGTGCGGCAAAGCAAAGATGGCAAAAAAAAAAAAATATATGAAAATAAGAAAAAAGCGCTGAGAGCAAAAAGGCGAAGAAGTGAGCGAAGAATATCTAATAACAGCAACCGAGCCAAGCAGCCGTTGCTTGAATTGCATGTAGCCAAACACACACACACACACACACACGCACGCACACACACATGCTGGCAGAAGCTTTGCAGACACCACAAAACAATTTTCGCTTCGTTTCGTTTCGTTGCTCGTTAAATCTCAGCATTAAAAAACATAAAAAATAGAAAAAAGCACAGCAGAAAAAATGATGTCCTTTTGCTCCTTCTGCTGGCGACGCCACAAGATTATTTTTATTTTGCTGCTTCTTCTTCACTACTCACTTTTCTTATTATTATTTTTATTATTATTATTTTTTTTCTTATTTTTTTTTCTTTGCTTCTTCTTATGGCAAAGATTGTCGAACAGATGGCGCAACAGTAACAGTTCATTACCTAAATGGCATTGGCCAACACGCACACACACACGCGCACACACACACACGCAGGGGCATAGACACATTCGAGCCATAAAAATAGCCGCCTGAGAAGTTCATTCTCATTGTCAATTCAATCATACATTTATTCACTCACTCACTCACTCACTCAGTCACTCCGGCAGTCATTCACTCAGTCACTCCGGCAGTCATTTATTCATTCGCTCATTTAAGTCGAAAGTCGAAAGTCGACTTTATTTTTTTCCCGTTTTCGTTTTCGTTTAAATTTTATGCGTGCTAAAATCACACACACACACACACACAGTCACAGACTCACACAAACGAACACAAACTAAAAGGCAACTTTGCTTAAGCGTGTCTTTCCTGACTTGCTGTTTATCGCAATACATGCCTCTGTGCGTCTGTGTGTTTGTGTGTGTGTGTGTGTGTGTGTGTTTTCATCCGTTCGAAGTTTTCCGCACAACTCGAAAGTTATTCAAGTTTTATGCTTGTTTGCCGCGATTGCCAAGTCAACACTTAACTCAACATTGCCACACCCACCACATCATGTTGCTGTGGGCGGGTGTTCTCTGCTTCTTTTTCTGCCGCTGCCTCAGCCGCTGCCGTCGCCATTTTCCATTTTAGGCAACTCGTCAAGAAAGTCGCCGCCGTGTTTTTGTTGCTTTTGCTCTCACCGAACTTTTTAATAGTTTCTTTTCACGCAACAGCATCAATCGTCTGTGTCTGTGTGTGTGTGTGTGTGCAACGCATCGCCTACACTTATGTGCGAGTATGTCTACAAAGGCTTCGGCACATCAAATTTATTCTAAGCAAAAGAGCGTTTAAGCATCTTCTTCCTTTCCCATCTTCAATGCTCAACGCGCTCAAATCTCATTTATAATAAATTGTTTGCTTAGAAACAAAATCACATTTTAAAAATTTTACTCTATTTAGCCGATGCCACGCCCCTTTGTCCGATGCTTACAACACTTTGGAGCAATAAAAAATAGAACGGCTTTGTAAAGTTTCTTCTGTTTATATTCAAAGACAAAGAATGTTTTCTAATAAATCCCCAATTTTAGCGGATCGTTCCTATGTGCGATACATATAGACCGAGATCTATAGATGCCAGACCTTCGGCAAACTCGTTATGAGTCAAAGGCAGCTCATCGCACGACCCTCCCGACATGTATCCGTTTTACGAATTTGTTTCTTTTGAGTTAACTCGCCGAATCACCTCTTAAGGATGTCATGTCCTTTCGGTGAAATGACACAAAAAATTGAAATTGAAATTGGAGTCGAAATCAAACTAACGACGGAAACAAAGCGACAGACCGACAACACATTATGTACAATGACAAAGGCCAAGCCAATCGATTGGCTCAGAAAGACCGTTCAGCGACAGACTCGTCATTACAACGTGCTCTCTGCGCCCTTGCCCTGCGCCGCCGAACCCATCACACACACACAAACACACACACTCATGTAAGCACACATCCAAAGTGCTAACACTTTCATGCCTTCCCTGCGTTGCTTGACCAGCGTCAGCGAAATGCTCAGAAGGGCAGAAGCCGCCAGAGCTGCCAACTTGTCAGCTCAGCATAAAGAGGCGTGCCACTTCACTGCACTCCACTCTTGCTCTAAATCTAATGAAGTTGGCAAATTATCTGTTTAACAGACCTTCGGCTTTGATATTTCAGCGAGCAAATCATGCACACGCGTATCTCTCAGATACTTTATGAGTAACTAACTAACGCCAGTCAATAAGACATGTGCATAGCGTAGTGCAATGAAATTTCGGCTTGGCCGAATTGACTGTTGACTTGTTGTTTGTAAGTTTGCTGCCTTCTTTGGCTTTGTGTTTTATTTTCCTTCTTTGTTTCTTTCGTTTTGTGTTTTTGTGATTATAAAATCAATTTTACGCCGCACATGTTCGGCATATTAAAATTAAATGCGTTCGCGTTGGCATTTGGACATAATTAGAAGGCAATTGCGGCCGAGCGAGTCAAAAAAGCAACAAAAACAAAAAACAAAAAACAGAAAACAGAAGACAAAAAAATAATAAAATAAATAAATAAAAAATCAAAGGAGTGTGAGTAGCATGTGGCAGACCGGCCAGACATGAAAGCGCTCAGTCAATGGACTCTGCTCGGATGTTGACCTATAAAGCATATCGTATACCCTTCGCCCCTTGCCCTCACCCTTCGCTGACGCAGCCATGTCGGCCACTCACATGACAATTGTTCAAAAACGAAAAATGAATTTAAGTCGGAAATATTTCAATTTGTTAAAATGTTGTTGTCGTCGTTGTTGTTGTTATATAAAATATTTTATGAAAATCGATTGTTTTGCCATTTGCAGGACTATGTTACACGGCTGAGTGGCATCGGTCTATGCGTTATTAATTTGATGGATGACATGCATGAATACACGCGTGGCTTGTTCTTGATCATGTAAGTTAACCACAAATGCGCAATTAAAATACTTAACTTTCTTGACACACACACACACACACACACACACACACACACACACACATACACATATAAATGTGTATATATATATGAACAGGTACTGTGCGCCTGCCATACTGCTGGCGTATCTTTATATAAGAACGTCGCAGGAGTTGCGTCCGCCAGAAGGTCCTTTTGCGGTTATGATGTATGAGCATCGCGCCGATGTACGCATTCGACAACGGTAAGTGGCACTACAACTGCAACAACAATAGCACATTCTTGACCCTCAGGACCTCGTTATTTTGTACAATTAACGCCAAACCATACAATTTGGCGCTGATTTCAACATTTGCTAAATGCGAAATTTTCAATCGGCTCTGAGAAGCTCTCTTTGTGTGTGTTCGGCTCTTGAGCCTACAGAAAGAAACAAGTCGTCAACTATTTCGCCTTGAACCCCACAAATTATGACTATGCATTTGACATGAATATTTAAAAAGCTTTGATCGAATTTAATGCGCACTCATCATGTCAAAAGTAATAACTGTAAAGAAAAGCCACGTAAGAAGTAAGAAGGGATGGAAAAAAAAGAAAGCCTAACCGAACCCATGTCAGTGCGTGTCGTAACATTAATCATAAGTCGGCATTTGGTTGTGGCATGACTGACCGACCGGCTTAGAGAAAGTTTAGCTTAAACGGAATTGGCCAGAGGTACTGACCGAGCCGAGATAACAACGATAATTCATTATTTAAGGCCAAATGATTTAAAAGGCAAATCCCGGTAGAGATTTTGTCTGCGTCATAAACTAATTGCGGTAATTAATTTTTGTGTTTCGGCGCAGGTAGAAAGGTTAAGATTTCGGATAAAACTCTACTGCAATGCACTAATGAGGCTAATCAGTGTTCAGTGTCAGTGCCAAAGAAGCCAAGTACAACAACAACAACAGCAACTAGAAAGGACACAAACCGGAATTGAAGAAACAAACGTAAAGCTCGATATGAAGCTTTAGAAGCAACTAAAACAATCAGTGCAAGTACTAGCAGACGTACAGACTGACAGAGAGACAGAGAGACCGACATGACAGCCAGGCAGTTGCTGAGTCAGTCAGTCAGTCAGTTAGTCAATCAATGCCTCGGTCGTTTGGTCAGTAAAGCAATCAATTGCCTTCGATTAATGCTTAATGAGTTTTTCACTTCTCTCTCTCTCTTACTCCCACTCCCACTTCCTCTCTCTCTTGCTCGCACTTTAACATTTGCTTTGCTTTTTCTGCTGTTCTTTAGAAATTCTTCAGCCTCGTCAGTAGAGCGCAACACCGCAGGCATGTCGAGAACAGCTTCGGCACATAGCAACAGCGGCCATGCAACCACGTCGGCCAACGCTGCCAGCGCTGCCAATCCGACAACGAGCACACGCTCCTACGACTTGTATAGCGCCGAACTGGATGTCAATCGCGAGAAACGTAAGCAGCGCAACTACGGCACCATGGCGGCCGTGCAGGTTGTCTGCATTTGTCCGTTGATGGTGCTGCGCTTTGCACGGCTTTCGCTCGAAGAGACCTATGAGAACCAGAAGCACTTCGACTTCACTTATCTGATGTTTGTCTGGATTGCATTCCTGCCGACGGTGATTTTTCCGTGCATGTATGCTTTACAGATATTGCCGCGGTAAGTTGGACAGTGAGAATGGACAAACAGATTAGACAAACGAGGGCGGAGAGTCGAGGGTCCGACGAAAGGTGTGTCAAAGGGTTGAGTGAGGTTGCTCGGTGCTGAGCACGTATTTCATTATTGAAGCTGTGTTAATTATTGGTTGATGCATCATTAAAAGATTTCGCACGTGCCTCAACTTTCTGCAATTCGCTTTGCTTTTAATATGACTTCTGTTTTTCTTTCTGTTTCCCCGTTATTTTCCTTTCACTTGAAACGCACAGCGATGAGCAGGAACGCCTACGTTGTTACTTTCGCCTGCCATCCAAGGCTCTGGCACGTCGCACTGCCACTGTCGATGCCGAACGCAATGGGAATGGGAATGATAATGATAATGAGAATGGCGAAGCCAACGCCTTGGAGGACATGGCGGCGGGCAAGGACGACGACCAAGCGAGCGGCTCTACATTGGCGGTGGAGAACGGCGGCACTTTTACCATTGCGATCAAGAAGGAGACAAACAGAGCGCTTAAGGCCAACAATCGTGATGGAAAGGCTGAGTCACGGCATGCCAATCGCGGCATGGCCCATCGGCATGGCAAGGACAAGTATCGCACCGGTGCACCCCTTGCTGGACGCGGTGCGGCCGATGCTGGCGTCGTTAATAATCTTGGCAAGGATATGCGCAGCAAGAAGCATGATGTGCAGATTAATATCATCTCCGATGGACAAGCGCAAAACATGCGTGGCAAGGCCACATCGTCGCGTCATCAACGGCTGAGTCAGGGCGGCAGCACGAGCAGTGGTCGGGGACAGCGCAAGCTCACCCTCGAATCGACGGACAACAATTCGTGCTCGAACTTTACGGCATCGACTTTCTTGAACGGCAGCAGTGGCCTTGTGCTGGACGACAGCAGCACCAGTAACTACGGCGACGGTGAGGAGTCGTCGGTGGTCAGCAGCATGATGGTGCCGAACAGCAGCCACCTGGCACGCTGGAACAACGGCGGCTTAAGCCACAAGGACATCTCGTTCAGTGAGTGCAGCAGCTCGTTCTCACGCATGGATTCGCCGTCGAGTACCTTGGAACGTGATCTGGAGATTATCGATCGGCTGGAACGTGAACGCAGCATGGACATACAGGAGATGATAGAGCGCGAGAAGCATGGCGAGAAGGTGCGTCTGTCCGGCGAGCGCCGTCTGTTGCCTGACATTGAGAAACTTTATGCGCAACGCTCACCGAAAATGCACCAGAAGCATGATATGTACAATTATGACAACTCAATGATGGGCAGCAGCAAGGACATGCATATACAGATGGTCAGCACGAGCGTTCTGCCCGGCAGCGATCCGCTCTCGTCGCTCTCGCACCACAGCGAGACCTACAGCCTAGCGTCTACGCTGAGCGATGATCTGCCGCACGACAGCCTGCTGCTCGAGGACCTCGACGAGGAGGAGGTGCCGCTGGACTTCTATGACAGCTATACGCCCGGCGCCAGTGCAACTATGCCACCGCTGAGCAATCTGCATCAGGCATCGATTGCATCATCGACCGCATCAACAGCAGCGGCCTCAGCCTCGGTGGCGGCAGCAGCTGCGGCAAATACCGCAAACGCTGCCGTCGCTGCTGCGGTGGCCGCCTCTGCGGCCGTGCCCAGCTACCAGTATCAGTACTCGCGCCGGCTCAGCCGCAAGGCGTCCCACCACAACAGCGCCGGCGTCGTCGGCCTCAGCAGCAGCTCATCCTCGCATCGTGTCTCGAAGCGCGACAGCTTCAATTCGCTTAACGGCACCGATCTGATTGCGGGCGCATTCGGTGAACTCGATCCGACCCAGCCCCTGAACAAGATGTCCGTCATCGATGGCCGCATGCGTCGCAGCAGTCCGCGCACGTCAAGCTTCTCCTCGTCCTCGGCACGCAGCTCGCTCAAGTCGCGCGACTATGGTCACAGCTCAACGCATTCCGCCCATCCGGAACTCGACTTTAGGGAGAACATTTTCGCGGAACTATAAAATTCAACGGCCCCTCAAGGCGGCCGCGAGAACATCGGCGGCGTCATCGGCAACGATAGCCTTGATATCGACGGTTCCGTTGGCCGAAACGAACGGACTAAGCGTGGCGGGCGTAGACGCTCGGTTGTGGTTTTTGCCACGCCCGAGGCGACAACAACATCAAGACTCGTGCCCTCGCGGTCAACAAATCGACCTGCCGGCAGAGTCTTCTATTTTCCCCACGATACTTTTCAATAAATCATTGAATTTTTTTACCCTCCCTCACTCACAAACAACACCCTCCCCCACCAACACACACACACTTTTTTTGGCGGGCAAAAGAACCTGCAAACATTACACAAACACACACAAAAACAAGAATTCAAGAGATTTTTGTACAAAAATACGAATATTTTGGGGGGCGGGCGGTAAGTGTGCGTAGGCGTGGTTTTGTATGACATATTTTGCCGTGTCAAAGAAACTTACTAACTTAGACAGTAATTACTAAAAACAAAAGTAACAATTATACAACAATTTAAAATGCGCGAATCTTAAACATTTTGCCGCAACTTCTTATTGTTGTAATTTTTTTTTTTTTTGTATTTTTCTAAGATGGTCAAAATGGACGAAAACAGTGACAGAATAACTGTACTGTTTTGTTTTTTTTTTAGCTAAATTTTTGAGAATTTAAAAAATATATATGTATATATAAATATATATGTATATACATAAGTATACATAATATACTAAATATATATGAGGCGTTAATGACGCAACAACAACAACAACAGCAAAGCAAAAATGCTGACTTTTCAAATAAAAATTGGGAGTAGATTTTTTTACGAGTTTGGCCGAGAAGACTTTTTAATCGGCATTGGAACGAAGTTCATCAATAAAAAGAGGAATAAAAAATAAAAAAATAAAAAAAAGACACTAAAATTTTTTTCTTATGCAAAACACAAAATGCAAACAAAACAAAAACAAATAAAAAACAAATACAAAGAAAACAAATATTATACAATTTTTATGTAATACATTTAAATAAAATGTTTTAATGTTTAAAAAAAAACACATTAAGTGAAAGGAACGATAAACGAAACAATATTTATGAGCATGTTTAAGAAAGCGAACAAAAAAAAGAAGAAAAAAATATACACAAATTAGAGAAAAAGAAATTGAAAATGAAAATGAAAAGACAAGAAAAAATGTGCCAAGCAGCTTATGATGATAAACTATTAAACATAGTGGAACAAACAGTAACGACTAACGAGTAATGAGTAACGAGTGGCGAGCAGCGATCGAACGCGTGAGTAAGAGTGAGCGAACGGGCGAGAGTGCAAAGTAACGAGTATAAATGAACGAAAATGAGCGAGTGAGTTTTAAGTATGTTAATGCATTGATAAGCATGGAATTTACACTTAAAAAATTATACAATTAATTATTGAAAGAAAATATTAAATAAATAAACAAAACTGGTAAATGTTTCAATATTTATTTAAATGTCAAAGTTTAATGTTACATATTACATACATAAATATAGCAAAGCAAAGCAAAGCAAGAAAAAAAAATACGACAAAATGATGAAATACTTAAATGTTTCTAAATGAGAATTTTTGTGAAATTTCATTAAAAAAAAATATAAAAAAAACACACACAAAAAGTTAAGATTTTTAACTAAAAATAAATTTTTGGGCATTTACGCCAAAAGCTCACACAATTGTGAATTGTCAAACAAAACACACAAATTTGAAAAAATTAAAAAACAAAAATACAAAAAAATTAAATAAATATCAATAAAGAATAGCAAACAAAACAAAAACAAAATAATTACAAAAGAAAATGCAAAATGCAAAAATGTTTCAAACTATTTCAAAGTAAACACACACACACACACACACACAAATATATTTACATGTTAGTTGCGCAATTACGAAACAAACAATTTAATAGAAACAAACACAAATAAACAAAAGAAATTATTCAAAAAAAAATTCACATTTCAACTATTTTACAAATCAACTAAAGAATATATATGTAAATGTTATTAAACAGCAAAGTAATTACAAAAAAAATAAAACAAAAAACTAATGGCAAATTTACGGTATTTGAGTCATCGGCGCAGCTATGAAGTAATTTCTACGGAATTCTGACGCTTGGCAATTCTTGTGGGCCCCGAGAATTGCGCCAAACGATGCGAACAACAACAACAAAAACAACAACAACCACCACAACATTTTATTGTTTAAAAAGCCAACAAAAAAAGTATAAAATACATAAAAAGAAGGTTATCAAATGTCGCTAAAATAAAGCATTAATATTAAGTTTGGTGTGTGTGAAGGTTTGTTTTTTTTATTTCGAAAAGGAAAAACAAACCTCAAAACAGAAAAAAGAAAAGAGAAAAAGATACTAAAATGTTAAAATGTGAAATGAAACTAAAAACTTGTAAGGCAAAAGGAATTGGAAACAAATTACAACAAAGCAAAACAAAGGACAAATTATGTTTATGAGCAGCAAATATACATGTATGTATATATATTATCTGACATATGTATGTGTGTGCATACATACATGTATGCATGTGTATATAATTTAAGCATTTGTTTTGTTGCTGTCGTTTTTATGTGTGTGTGCATGTGAGATGAGAAGAGAACCAACGGAACAGTCAAACTAATAAAGCGGAATTTTATGTGAATTTAACATTCAAAATATATTTGGTTTTATTTGTGGAACGGTCAATAAAAAGCAAAGAGACTAAATGAGCTCCGACGTAGTAAAATGAGATAACAAACAAAGAAGTAAAATCCAAAAAAACGGAAAATGATGGAAATGCAAAGGTGGAAAAGGGATGGGAAAAGTGAGTAAGATGTATGAGGTAAGCAGCCGCCGAGCAAAATTAAACTGAGGGACATAACATAAGTAGCCGCAGGCTAATGGCGGGGCAGGGGCATAGGTGAGCTTGCAACATCAGCCAATGATGACCTTCGACGACAAAGACAAGGACGAGCACGAGCACGAGCACAGTGAAAAGGGCAGAGAAGCGTAGCTGAGTTGGGCTGAGCTGAGCTGAGCTAAAGACAATCACGTTAGCAAAGCAAACAAAATGATGTTGTTGATGCTGCTGCTGCTGCTGCTGAGGTAACTGCCAGAACAACTGTAATGTTATAGCGGAAGGCAACAACAACAACAACAAGAAGCAGAAGCAAAGCAGCAGAATCAGAACGAGTTGCAAATGTCCACGTGGCGTTGAATTGAAGCTTTCGGCTGAAATGCAAAGAAGACGAAAAGAAGTAAGTAAACAAGCAAAAGATGGCATTGGCAACGGACAACACTGACACCAGCAGGACAATCAAATATGCCAACAAAGACACACAGAGACACACACATGCATGTACGCAATGTCAGATGTCGCCTTGGTCACTCATGTGCATTAAAATCTTGTTGAGGTTGAGGTTGAGGTTGCACGACTGCTCAGTGAGCATGAATATGCGCTGAAAAATTACCGACACAGCAAAAAACCATGTTTGCTCGGCTGTTTTACGCACGCGCTGCTGCCAGCCATGGTGTGCTAATTAGGTGCTTATATAAGTACCGTTGCATAACACTTTATACTTCACACACACACACACACACACACACACACACACACACACATGTACTTTAGTTACAGCTTCATTCAGGTCCATGTAGCAATTACAATTACAGCCCAAGATGACTTTCCACGAATGCGTGAAGGCTTTGCCTCGGTTCAAGCCAATATGGCAGCGCAGCTGAGCCGTGAGGGATTCCATTCATGCCATGCTTGATTAATGTATTCATACTGTGAAAAAGGCTCCTGAAAATTCCAGGAATTTTTCAGAAAAACAACTGAAAAACCATGGCAAATAACAACTAGTAAGGGCGGCATGGTTGAGTATACCCAACAATATAATACCCTGCACACACGTTTGGAGGTGTGACGTCCCAATTAAAAAAAAATGTATATTTGGCATCGCCCAGTTAAATGGTGCCTTGGAAAAACATAAAAAAAATGCGGATTTTACGAAAAGTTCAAGTTTGCGGGTCTTTAAGGGGGAAGTCATGAAATAGAGGGGTGTTTTTTGGTATGCAGTTTTAAAGACGTATATTAACTGAACGTGGATACAAAATTTCAGACACGTATATTTCATAGTTGTGGAGATATACAAATTTTTGTCTAAAAAAAAGATACTAAAAATTTTGGTTTGATGGTCTTTGAGGGGTAGTCGGAAATACAAAGGGGTATTTTCTGTTATGCACTTTTAAGGACATGTATTTACTGAGCCAACATACAAAATTTCAGGTCCGTAACCTTAATAGTTTTGAAGATATAGCAATTAACAATAAAACACTTTTTGAGGGGTAATGAGGGGGAGGGCAAAAAATTTTTGTATGCAGTTTTTACTGAGTCTTTCTACCGACTTTCATGATTCTAACGCTTCTAATGTTCAAGTTATAGCCTTTTCAAAGGTGTTGGTTGGGTGGGAAGGAGTAAGCGGGGCACCAAACCGTTCAAACTTGATCTACTGCCAAGCATCACGGGTCTATCCTCCAAATCTTAAGTCTCTATCTCTTATAGTTTCCGAGAACCATTGGTGAGGACGGACGGACGGACATCGCTCAATCAATTTGTCTTGTCGTCCTGATCAAGAATATATATACTTTATGGGCTCCTCCAAGCAAACACAATATATCCTGGTACTCAGTGTGTACAGGGTATAAAAATGTTACATACATTTGTTCCTTTCCTCAATTCGTGCTCAACAGATTCTTATTCAGGAGCGGGAAACAAGTTGCATTGAACAATCTCACTGTTTCTATCATATTTGGACACAACAATTTTTGGTGCCGCTTTTCGCTCTGCCCCGAAATGAGGTTTACGTTACGGCACTACAAACTGTTAAAGTATGTTCATCTTCTACAGTGAAACTTACTGGATAAACTGGATACTCGTGGCACCGGACGTGCCACTAATTCGGACACTAATCTCAGAGGCAAAAGTATAGTTTACAATTTAAAAAAAAATACTATTTTATTGTTTATAAGCTAAATTGAATTTTTTGAATAAAATTTGTTAAAATATTCTTTAAAAAAAAATTAATGGTTTTTATATCACATAAGGTAGATATGGAAAATGGCGTAATCCGAACGACCCGCTTATTTGAACAGTCTCATTTTCCGGATACTCGAAGTCCGACTGTGCATTAATTCTTTTATTTATGCATGTTGGCTTGTGGCTGATTGCTTTATGCTCAAGAGAGCGTTAAGTGCATTTAATTATAGGTCAACGCTGAACTGAATTAAGCGCCGATGCAAATGGAAATGCAAACACAAATATCATATGCGCGCATTGGAAGTCAAGACACGCTGCAGACAAACGTACATTTTTGTTTGATTATTGATGCGTAACGCGCAACTTTCAATTTCATTAAATTTCCATTCAATATTATTGCATAATGCGACGTTTAAAGGGAATCAGGAAGCGATGTGTAAGTGAAGTGAGCAAAAGAGCGAACGAATGAATGAATAAGCAAAAGTATTTGAAAGCGAAAGTGAAGACTGCCAAACACACACACACATACAGTGAGACACACATACACACACACACATATACTTATAGCAACATTTAAATAAGAGTTTTGAATGTTGACGTTTAACGTGTTTAGCATACAAAAACAAACAGACGAAGAAACAAACAGAAGAGCAACGAACGAAATGTAATGAAATGAGCAAGACAATAATGAAAGTGCCAACAACAACAACAACAGCAACAACAACGCAGACAACGACAACAAACGAAAAAAAAAACAAAGTTGACAAATACAAAAAAAAAACTAGTAAGGGCGGTATAGTTGAGTATACTCAACCATATAATACCCTGCACATACCCTCACCCATTTAAATGGTGTTCCAAATATAAAAAATCAGTCAAAAGTGAGGAATTTTCGAAAAATTCGACTTTGTAGATCTCTGAGGGGGAAGCCATGAAATAAAGGGGTGTTTTTCGGTATGCAGTTTAAAGGACGTATATTAACTGAATCTGCATACAAAATTTCAGACATGTATATTTCATAGTTGTGGAGATATACATATTTTAATAAAAATAAACTGGAATTTACCCAAAATTTAAGTTTGCCGACCTCTAATGGGTAGTCCAAATACAAAATGGTATTTTCTGGTATGCAGTCTTAAGAAGTTATATATACTTTGTCTAAAAACAAAATTTCAGGTCCGTACCTTCAACAATTTCGGAGATGTAGGCTTTGACATGCAAACACTATTTGAGGGGTAATAAAGGGTAAGGGGGAAAAAGTTAGTATGCAGTTTTAAAGACATACATTTCTTTAATCTGCATACAAAGTTTTAGGTTCGTATCTGTTATAGTTGTGGAGATATACAAATTTTTGTAAAAAAAAAGCGAAATTTACAAAAAATGTAAGTTTGGTGGTCTTTGAGGGGTAGTCAAAAATACAAATGGGTATTTTCTGGTATGCAGTTTTAAGGACATGTATTTACTGAGTCTACATACAAAATTTCAGGTCCGTATCTTTTATAGTTTTGAAGATACAGTAATTTACAAAAAAACACTTTTTGAGGGGTAATGAAGGGTTGGGGGAAAAATTGGGGTATGCAGTTTTATAGATCTTTACATACTTAGTCGACATACCAACTTTCATAGTTCTAGCGTTTCTGGTGTTCAAGTTATAGCCTTTCCAAAAAGTGGGCGTAGCTGGTTGGGCGGGAAGGAGTGGGCGTGGCTCAAAACCGTTCAAACTTGATCTGCTGCCGAGCATCACGAGTCTATCCTCCAAATTTCAAGTCTCTATCTTTTGTAGTTTCCGAGATCCATTGGTGAGGACGGACGGACGGACGGACGGACAGACGGACGGACGGACAGACGGACGGACATGGCTTAATCAATTTGTCTTGTCGTCCTGATCAAGAATATATATACTTTATAGGGTCCCCCTCCCCTCCTTCTCTGCGTTACATACATTTCGGCCAAACAAACACAATATACCCTGGTACAGTATGTACAGGGTATAAACAGAAGAGGCAAAAGGAGAAAACACGAGACACGAAAAAAGGGAGGAAACGCAATTGAAAAGTCAATTTAATAAATTAATATGAAAATGTGTTAAACTGCAAAGTAAACAAACTGAAAAAAACAACAACAACGACTTTCATATCAACAACGATAATCACTATAATCATGTTGATGTTGATAATGACGCCAACGATCATTGCCGCTTCTGCTGCCTCCGATGATGATGATGATGATTACAGTGATTAAGAGCATATTTTATATGATAATATTAGCAAGCGGGCGCGGACATGGCGTATGCGTAATTTGTGGCGCATACAAGCCAACAAACAACACACACACACACACACACACATACACACGTATATTTTGACACGCGCAGGCAAAACTGATGGCTCACTTAATCAAGTCAAGCGCACGGCTTTCAATGCTTGCATTTTATTCGTTCGTTCGTTCGTTCGTTCATTTATTGTATTTATTTCATAAAAGATATTTTGAACAATTTGCGGCTGAAATACAAATTGAAAAATAAACAGCGAAGACTTTCGACTGCCATTGATGCATTTAATACGCCGGCACACGTGCCATTGTCGAGCACGGCATTCGCTCGCTTATTTGAGCATTGATTTTCCATTGTTTGCCGGCATTTTTGAATCGCAATAATTCAAGTCTAATTTATGCTAATTTTGCCACATTTTGTGCAAATTTTATGACATTAAACATGCATTTTAAAGCGAGCCAGAGAGAGAGGAAGACAGTGAGTCAGGGCGGCTCAGTTTGTTCTGGATTTGTTCTCTATTCTCAGGCTCAGCTCGTAAGCATGTGCAGATACCATTACTATCTTATATTATTAGGATAGCATGATGTGAATAGAGGATAGCATAATCTGTTGAGCCACTTGTAGATTGAGATCAAACTGCAGTCTTATCAACAGAGTTTTGATGATAAGATGGATGCAAAGATGTAATGGGAATTCAAGGATGATTAAAGGAACATTCGCTTATGGACAATAGCGCTGTGTATAAATACATTCTTTTAGAACTTCATTGTTCTTCAATTTAGTGAACTCTTCCATCTCTTATCAATAGGAACTGGATCTCTCCAGATTATATTTTATATTGCGTATACCATTATAAGGTTCACTAGTTCTCCCAAAGGTCAGAGTCGAGGCCTAGCTACCTCTATTGTGCTATGCAATTTTATTTATCTGCTTTGTATTTAAAGCCCCAGCCACAGCGAAGCTCCATTAAGGAACACATCCAATGAGAGACCAGATCGAAGGCTAGCCAATGATCTGTGGTGTCTCTCCCCGCTGTACCAAATAAACCCTTGGTCAGGTGTCGTGCTACTGTTGGGTAGGTGTCATAATAGTAGTGGTGTGATAGCAGTAGCAGATGACTCCAAGTAATGGGTCAACTGGTGCACCACTCCTTTTCTGCTACATAGCGAGCTATGCATTGCCCATCTAACGGGACAAGGACCCAAAGGTAGTTGGATGACTCACCACCTTTACCTTTAGATCTACTTTTCAACCTCTAGCCCACTGGCTGTGGTTTCACTAGATCATTCGCTTAACAGTGCACATGAAATGAGTACAGTAGAGACATCTTCACTGTGCAGTGAGTTATCAGTATTCGCACATTGCTGTACAGTGTCCGTACACTACTTAATAAAACATTATATTCACACACATTCACTCAAAAAGCGACATCAAAATGAACTTCTGTTCGCCGAGTGAGTAATTCATTTACCGTTATGAATACATTCATGCCGCACTCTAGTGGACACTCAATACAAACGTGGAACTTCACTATTTGCTTGCATCTGCTTGTGTGTGTCCCTCCGTCCATCATCAATCTAAGTACATGTGCATGCATCTGCGAGCCATGGCCTAACTATCTCACGTTCTGATTGCACGCTAATCAATCACAAATGGCAAACTGAGCTCCGACCTTTCGGCCCACGTCGGTCAGTTGGCCAGCGAAAAGCGGCCGACAACGACAACAAATTATGACGACATCAGTTCAAATGGGATGCCCCACACACACACACACACGCACACTCAACACTTGGCGTGGCAACTTTCAACTGAAGTGCAAAGCGATAAAAGTTCGTGCGTTATTCATGTGTCACATAAACTGTGCGTTGTATGATGTGCGATTATTTGTTCAGCCAACTTACCCAAATTACAATCATCATCATCATCATTATCGTGTATCAGCATTTTGCAAGCGTCGCTGTTATCGATGATGATGATGACGATTGGCTTAAAGTGAACCGAAATAAATGAAAACAAAGCGAAAGGCATTGAAATGTAATGCGAAGCGAAGCGTTAGAAAGGCATGACTCGCAGCGCTGTAAAGCATGGCATATGCAAAGTGAGCGAACGTGCGAGCGGGACAGCAACATGGAGCGTGGCGCTGGTCAACACGTCGTGTACGTGATGTGCTTGCAAAGTGACATGTTTGAAGGCATTTCGGTTTTATTTTCATGCCATTTGTTGCTCAATAAGACAACTGAAAGCGATTCATGTGTTCAACGAAAGTGTCTTCTCTTGGTGTGTGTGTGTGTGTGTGTGTGAGTTATTGATAAGGGTTACAACACACAACTGTTTTTTTCAATTCGTTTAATTTAATTGATTATTGCTTTGCTAGTCACACACACACACACTCACACTCACTAGCTCGCTCTCGCTCACTCCCGCTCGCTTGGTTGCAGCGCCGCCGCAAGTGAAGACAGACTAATTGATTGCTTGAGTCATGTGTCGCCAATAAACGCTCAATTTTGAGTGCGTTCGAATTGCCGAAAAACGAAATAACCGTGCAACACATGTACATATACATTATGAGCGCTGTTGTTGTTGTTGTTGTTGTTGCCTTTGTCAACGTGAATTGTGTAAATATAAAAAGCAAAAGCAACACGTTGACGCTAATCAGTTGAAGCCATTTTGCACGCCGCAACACAACGGAGGTCTGTTAGCAACGACCACGCCCACGCCTACGCCCACAACAACACCAGTCACCGAACAACAACAACAACAACGATTTACTAACGCGCAAAGTGTCGGAGACGCTTCCTCTTTTCTGTGTTTGATTTGCTTTTTTTTTCCTTTTTTTTATTTTATTTTTTTTTTACGGCTTTGTCGGCTTTGTGTGTGTGTGTGTGTGTGTGCGACGCGGATTAATTAAAGTGCACAGCAACAATAAAACAAAAGCGAAAGCAAAGGCGAAATAAGCAACAATAAATCATACAACATGTTCACCAATTTGCGGCGATTCGGTCTCCTCATCGGCGTTGCCTTCTATCTGCTCGGCACGTGCGTCGCGCAGTTGTCCTTGCACACGGATGCGAACTCGAACTCGTTCACGTTGAAGGCGCCCGGCTTGCAGCAATCGTTCACGCGCTACTTCGGCGGCGGCAAATCACCCAACGCAGTCAATCCACACGACCAGCAGCAGCAACAACAACAACAATACCAACAACAACAGCAACAATACCAACAACAACAACAACAGCAACAATACAACACAGGCGCAGATTTGCAGGTGAGCCAAATTATTACTTCATTTTAAGTAAACAAATCAAAGGTCCAGGCAACTCTGCTCAAAGAAGGTGTTTGCGTAGGGTTGTCGACTCATGTCTGTGTGCAAATTTAATGACTTTTTTCGTGCGGACAATTAAATATAATCTTCTTATGATAATTACTTGTTATTTTTGTGCTTTTGAATAATGCAAAACGTCATTTTGAGGCGGTAAAGTAGGGTTATGTTATCAACCGAAATCAAATTCCAATGAGATTATTATACATTAGAGTTGTCATGGCATCTCAGAGCACACTTAAGAGATTTGAGTGTTTTGCTTCGATTTAAATTCAAGAGGAAAAGAAGGGCGAAAAAAATCGAATTCTGTCATAGAACAAAAACATTCATGGTAGAATACCATTTTGAAATTGCAGACCAAACGGTTCAATAAAGAAATAAAGTCATTTCGAGAAGATCGCATTAAAGTTTGCATCATCTCTCAATTTATTCAACTTAAACATGAGTCGACAATCCTCCATATAATTTACGCATCCATGTCCGAGTCATCATCGTCGTCCGTGTCATGTTCGTCAGCACTTGAGACCTGCGCTGAGCTCTCGTCGCTCGACGCCGCGTCATCTTCATCATCATCAACCTGCCGGCGTCTGCGGCGTCGTCCGCCCTGCTGTGCCAGGCCGCGGTTGATGGCATCGCCGAAGCCGAGCGCCGTGTCCGTGCCCAATTTGGCGCCGAGCACGTCGAAACTCTGCTGATGCTGCGCTGCGCCGCCGCCGGCCATCACCTCTCTCACCTGTGCCGCGGCCAGCATCATGCCGGTCTCCAGGAGCTGCAAGACAAATCGACTTTCAATTGCATTCGCCAGCGCCAGTGACATGCGGCCTTACCTCGAGTTGCGGCGCCGGTCTGGCCTGGGTCAGAGGCACGCTGCACAAGTGGCCGAGCAGACACGCTGCGATTTGCCGCCGCAGCGAACTTGAAACTCTCATTCTCGTTTGCACAAGCACAAGCTCAAGCCGAAGCAATTCTCTGGTCGGCGCATCATGTCATTGCGCTTTTATTGGCCACCAATAAGGTTGGAGATACTTTCATTTGATTTGATTCGATTCGTTGCGATGTTTTTCGCTTGTCAAAAGTCACATCAGCATTTCCGGTTTGGTGCGTGCGTGTGTGCAAAGTATCGGCACTTCGATAAGTATCTGCAGGCAACACACGACACACGACATTTCAGTGACATGCAACATGTCGTTGTGTCGTGGTTGTTGTTAGTGCTGAACGGATTGTTGTAGCTGACACGACATTCATTGTTCAACGCTTTAAGGCAAACTTTTTGTTCGCTTTCTGTTTAAATTATCTGTTATCGAATTTCATTCAAATTTCGACACTTACAACCCTTCAATCAAATATTTTCAGCTACAAGCCAAATTTTAATTATCCTTTTGCAATATCATATCAATTACCGAATTACACTAATTGGAATACAATTACCGAAAGTTATAATTGAAATTAACATTTCTGTGCGCTTAATTAGAAAACATATACAATACTCGGCTTATGTTGCCTTGTGCACGGACTGCATATAAGTTATAACAACATGGGCAATGCAACGAAATGCTTGTGCGCATATTGCACAGTCGTATGTTCAGTAGCGCTCAATGGCACATGAAGCAATTCTTTCAAAAACTTAAAAAAAATGAATAAAACAATGTGCCCACACGTTAGGCTTGTTTGAGTGTTAAGTTTATTGAAGACTTTGAAATTTGAGCATATACAATAGTTGGCTTATGTTGCCTTTGCACGCACTGCACATAAGTTATAACTACATGGGCAATGCAACGAATTGCTTGCGCGCATATTGCACTGTCGTATGTTCAGTAGCGCTCAATGGCACATAAAGCAATTCTTTGAAAAACTTAAAAAAACAGAAGGCGTAAGAAAGAAAAACAATGTGCTTGTACGTTAGGCTTGTTTAAGTGTTAAGTTTATTGAAGACTCTGAAATTTGAAAATGATTTCAATACAAGTTGTTATCCGCATTGTTGTCAGACGCATCGAAGTATTCGCCACTGTGCGGCGGCAAGTCAATGTTGGCGCTGAAAAGGTGCCTTATGCCCTCAAAGCAACTCTTCATGACCTCGACCGTTGACTGCCACATGCGTCTCATGCTCTCAGCGAGCTCATCAACGCGTTCCTGCACTTGCACGGGCAACGGCTTCGGCGTATTGACGTCGGTGTGTGTGCGCACATCATCATATTCATTCGAGTAGTAATCAAAGTCGTCCTTCACATTTCGCTCATCGCTGATGAAGGCACTTTCGTTGGCTTCGTTGGTCTCTTTTGAAAGTTGAGGCTAAGTTGTGGAATTTCATTGCAAATTTCGTTGAGTTGAAGAGTTTTGGTTACGGTTTGTCAGTCAAGGATTCCATCAGTAAGTCAATCAAACAGACTTGCTTACCATTGTCGTTGCAGCCGTTGTCATTTCCGTCAGTTGCAGTTGCAGTGCCAGCCAGATGCTGCACAAGAATATGCAACGCAATGTTGCACAATACTTTTTAGTCATTTCAATGCGGAAGTTGCGGCGGCACATCAACTTGGGGTGTGAACAACAACTGAGTGAACTATTCCACACTTGCATGCATGCTAAGCACACCAACACACACACACACGTGCGCTGGTAATTTCCTGATTTGTGTTGCACGTTTGTCGACACGAAATTATTTCCGTTGCATTTAGTTTGGTTGCAATTAAGCAAAACCATTCAAACCGCAAATCATTTCAAAACATTTTGCACTTTTGTTGTTGTTGTTACTGCTGTTGTTGTTGTTGTAGTTATGTGTGTTATTAATTATAACAAATAACAACAATGCGTTTTCACATGTGTCGCAAAAAACTCACAGTAAATAATTCATTTAACATTTATAACACATGAGTTTCTCTTCTGTTTTTGTTTCATTCAACACACAAAAAAAAGATTCATTAAAAAAAAACATTATAAATTAAAAGTATAACTCATTTTAATTAACATTGCAATAAAAAAAAAACAAAAAAAAACACAGTAAAAAACATGCAATAAAATTTTCATTAAAAGTAATGTTGCATATTACATTTTTGCACTTCCGGTCATGCCAGTCTGGCCGCCATTGCCCATCGCACCCCCCGTGACGGTTTGCGTCAACTGTTGTACGGTCTGCGACATGGAAGTCACAAAAGCATCCCACAAACTGCGCATACGCTCGCCCAGGAGGCGTGCCTTGTCGCCAATCATCTCGCCTGTCGAAGACGTGCCCCCACCCATGCCACCACCCATGCCACTCCCCATGCCACCGCCCATGCCACTGCCCATGTCGTTCTGCTCGAGCTGTCGTCGCTGTCGTCGGTGCCGCTGTGAGCCCCCAATTGACGAGACTGTCTTCTTCTTCTTCGTTTTGCTCGAAGTTGACCGTTTCCGTTGACTTGTCGCACGTTTCTTCTTGCTGAGCTTCGCCATGCGCCGACGCGCCTCCTCAATGGGATCGGTGGTGTCGCCGCCACCGCCACTGCCGCCGCCCGAAGTGGGCATGCATGGCGCGCGTTTGTGCCGCCAGTGCTGCTCAGGTTCTCTCCCATCCCGAACCCGATCTTGAACACGCATCCTTCGTCCTTCGTCATTGACAATATTGCGTCTTCGCCGGCGTCGGCGGCGCTCATCCGAGTCCGAGTCACTCTCCGCGCGCTCACGCATCGCATCGCCCATGCCGACGGCGGTCTTCGAGTGCATGCCCAGCAGCGGCGTCTCGAAGCCGATGTCCTTCTTCACGGCCGCGCCGTTCTGTATCGCCTCGACAACGGTGCCCGCCACGGTCATGGCGCCCAGCTGCAGCTGCTCGAGCGGGTTCTGCGGCAACGGCGAAGGCATCACCAAGCCGTGCCCCGCCAGCCACAAGGCGAGCAGCAACGTTGCTCGGCCGCCGTGTTCGTTGCACGTCGACCACATTTCCATAGACTTTCGCGCTGTTTGCGGTTGTTTACTGTTATTTCGCAACGCCACCAGCGCCGCTTTCAGACTGCACTCGTCCGGCGGCGTGTTGGGCGCTTAAAAGTGTTCGCCATGGCGATTTTTATCGCTGCTCGTTCGCCATTAAAGTGCAATGAGGGTTTGTGTGCGATAAAAGCGCATTGCATGTTCGATTTGGCTGAAACAAGAATCATCATTTATTCATTCATTTCGCTTTTTGCTTCATATTAATGACTTTTGTTCAACAAACGTGTTGGTTACAACAACAACAATAATTAATTGCCTAATTACATGATTTGATTATGAAATTTCCATGAATTGCCAAACAGTAAAACACAAACAGCAACAACAACAACAAAGTAGTCGCTTGCCAGGCTGTCAATTTCGTTTGTGGATGTCAATAATGTAGTTTATCTCACTCAAACTCAAAACAGTCTAAAATAACAAAAAATCAAAATAAAAAAAAATAATACAAAAAAAAGACGATAAATTTTCTATGTTTTCTGGCGACTTCTTGCAAAATTCTTAAGTGTTCGTTACAAATCAAGTCTAAGCCCAAAAAAAGCAAACTTGTGTGTATTTGTGTAAATTATAATTTTGCATTGAAGCGACAAAAAAAATACGAAGCAAAAACCATGCGAGCAACGAAATCGAGCAGCAGCAGCACGGGTCATCGGGTGGTAAGCAATTTGCAATCTGCATTTGGCAACATTGCACTGAGCGCGCGTTTTTTAATGCATTTTTCGCATCGTTCACAAAATAGGCCACAAAGAAAAGACGCACCACTGGCAGCGCCATAAATGAGCCAACAGAACGCTCCATTTGGATGGTAAGCATGATCATGATGATGATGATGATGATGATGATGACGACGACAATGAAGTTGATAATTAAGTGTTAATGATGATGACTGCGAACAACAACAACAACAAAACATGAACATTATTAATTCACACTTTCTTTCTCTCTCTCTCTCTCTGTCTCTCTGTCTCTCTTCGGTGCAGCAAAACCCCGCACAGCACAGCAGCACGGCGAACGCACACTACCAGAGCGTCTATCCTCAGCAGTATCCGATCGCGGGCGCAGGCAACTATGCACGCTTCCCCTCGGCCTCGGTCAGCGGCGTACCGGGAAACGCGGCTGGCGGCGTCGCAGGCGGCAACGTTGCTGCCGTTGAGGCGCCCGCATCGTCAGCCAGCTATGCCGCACTGCGCGCACAGCTCCTGCAGGCGAGTGGCGTGGCCACTCAGCCGGCCAGCGCTGCGCTCAAAGGCGCCAACACAGCCACGGCGACGGCCAGTGGCAAAAGCAGCAAGGTGGCTGCCACATTGCAACAACAGCTGCAGCGCTTGCAACAGCAGCAACTCCAACAACAACAGCAGCAGCAGCAGCAACTGTTGCACCCGAACACACCGCCACCGCCCACCTACTCGGAGCAGATGCAAGCGGCCTATGTGAACTACATGCAACAGCAGCGCCAGTACGAGCAACAACAACAACACTTGCTGCAGCAGCTGTACGAGACGTTTCCGCAAATGCCGTTCTCGGGCTTCAACGAGGGCGCCAGTGCACGTGGCCAGCCGAATGTGTCCGCCGCCGATATCGCAGCACGCCCCCCTGCCGCCGCCCAGCAGGCGCAGGCACCGCAGGCGCAGTCGCCGTTCTATACGGCCCAGCAGCACTACGGCTTCCTGCAGCGGCAGCAGGACAACATCCTGCGCGACCAGCACCAGGTGATGCAGCAGCACTACAACCCCAACGAGCCCCCAAAGAGCGTGCAGATGTACGGCATGGCTGTGCCCGAAACCTCGGTGCTCTCCTCGTCGCCCTTCTCGCCGGCCAGCCAGGTCTCGCATGTGAACTTCAGCAGCGGCAACGTCAACTACACCTTCTAAGGCAACCAAACAGCAACAACAACAATCACAACAACAACCACAACCAAACAACCAATTGCCTAAGCGCCTAAAAGACGCACTCAACACACAGATACATATGCCTGTATCTATGCAAAGGTCCAGGCCACCCATGCTCAAAGCCTTCATGAACTTTGTCCAACATTTTCGAACTTCCCCCTCTGTCTCCTTGTCTCAATCGATCTAAGCTCATTTAAGGCGTTTTTCATTCATTTTTGTTTTCATGTAATCAGCGAAATTTTATGTTTTTTTTTCACACTTTTTTTTTGCGCAAATTTCTTATTTATTATTATTATTTCCGCATTTTTTTTTTTAGTATATATTATTGTCAGTAAGATGACTTGACTGTTAAATTGAACTTGTTCGTTTCGGCAAATTAAACAACAAATAAATACAAATTTTAAGCTAAATTTGCGTTTTACTTAAAGCACTTCAATGTTGCACAAAGAGGCGGAAGAAGAAGCAAAGTTTCTCAAAAAATTAATTTGAAATGCATGAAAATTTAATTTGTGCGCAACGTTTGTTGAATGTGGCATGTTGCATGTTGCATGTTGTGACGCATAGACATGAGTTATTATTTTAGCTGAAACTTTCAAAGTACAAACAAAAAAAAAATAAAAAATAAAAGTGTACTTTATCAACATTTTGGACGAGTTGCGCGAATCAACGCAATGCATGCGCTTAGAAGTGTAATAAAGTGTGTCCAACAGCAGAGTAAACAAGCCAACAAACAAACAGACAGACAGACGGACAGACAGACAACCGAACTGCCAAACGGTAAATAAACCGCCGCCGCGCTGCCGACGCTGTCCATGCTTTGGTGCAACATTTTTGAGCTTTCATTCATTTCCGTCACGAATTCAAAATGCCAAAAGAGTCAACAGAATTATTTTTTTATGCTCTTCGCCCATTTACCATTTTACCATATCAGAAGCAGATATTTGTGGATGGATGTCTGTGCGCTCGTAATTACAGCACTGCATTTGGCTGCGCGGCGTTCTCGCCACATGTTGGTCCTTTGTTTGCCTTTGCCTATTTGCCGTTTGATAAGTTTTCGTTGTAAATCAACAAAGTCGAAGTGGTCAACAATGAAGTTGCGGCAATGTAAAATGGAGCAAACCAACAAAGCGAATTGGAGCTCGGAGTGTGGGAGAGCGCAAGAGAATAAATGATGTATGCATTTCAAGGAGACTCTTCGAATGAAAAGCACGAAAGAAAACCACGACCTCCTTCTTGTGCCACGCCCATTTTAAGACGCTGAGCCTTATTTTTCCTTATCTTAACAGTCGATATACCAAAATATTCATAGCTGTAACTCTTTGGGTTCCAGAGATATGAGCACACAAAAAAACACACTCATTTCCAGATCAAATGTTTTTCACGCCTCACTAAGAACATAAATCCAACGTTCCAAGGTAATTCATGCGGAACCAATAAAATTTTCCATACAACAACTTTAAATTTGACTGGGAAAAAGAAGGTTCTGTGGCAAATTTCGGGTAGATCAGATAAACACGGCTGTAAGATCAGTGCAAGAATTTTGGACAGACTGACCGAGCATATGAACGGCTCGAAAAAACGTATGTTGACCTTTGAGGTCTCTTGGAAATTAATAAAGCTGTTAAACGGAAAACGCTTCGAATTCCATCGCATCATACAATAAGCTTATGTCTTCCAACGAACGCCGTTTTCCAAATAATTTCGTCAAACGTGGAAAAAGTCATTTTAAAACAAACTTATTCCTTGAATTATATTTTTTGCATATTTCCATAAAAAAGATTGTGAAAGAGAACTTTTCTAAGCGGAAATCAACTTGTTGCAGTTTGTGTGGCAAAGAGGGAAATAATGCAATCAATTAGTGCGCATTTAATAGTTGCCCCACTTCACTCAAGCACTCCCCATATGATTATTGCTGAAGTGAAATCGTATGTTTTCAATAAATTAATGAAATGTTTGAGCAGCTTTGCTGGCATGGCAACGGGCACGGGTGTACTGTGCACAGCAACAACGAGCCGGAAAGCCCTCCCCCCTACTCCGGGCACTCATAATGCACGATAACAACACTTGCCTTGATGGCCGACCGCAGCACAAAAACAACACAAAATCAATTAGAATTACCGCGAAAGTGACTTCCATTGAGTGCCATTGAGGCGGTTCAATGTCACGGCTCTTCTTCTTCTATTGCGCCTCTCCGATTGACTCGCTTTGAACTAATTAATGCGCTTTGAAGGCCCACGCACAAACATGACCATTGCCATAAGCCGCTGCACGCGCGTAAACCGAAAGGCGCACAAAGGCGGCCAAGTGCAAGGCCAGCCGCTCAAAGCCCGGTCCACCTCAAGCCCGACTTGAGTCCAGAGATTGCTTTGTGGTTGGGCGTTCAGCGCGCCCACTCCGTATGCCATATGGAAAGTCTTATTTAGCCGGTCGATAAGCACAGCCGACACCCGCTGTGATTACGCCTTATCTTATTGCAGTCAGTCATCTCGAAGTAATGTATCTGTATCTGTCTTCGCATGCACGGATACACGGATACACGGATACACGGATGCGCTGTCACATGTTCGCTGTCGCTGTCGCTGTTTTCCATGCTCATGTCGAACATTTGCGTCATGTGTGTTATTTCTGCGCAGTTCCTTGAGCGGAGTTCCCATCACACTGTCTCTCCGTCCGTCCGTCTGTCCGTACGTCTGTTAATATGCAATCAATTTTATTCAACACACTGCAAGAATTTTCACACATTGTGTGGCAAGGAGCTGTTGCGACGTGGAAAGTATCTAATCAGCATTAATTTATAAATGAAGTAGCTAAGAAAATGGAGCATGTCCAAAAGGCTTACATTATCATCACATTCAGTCATGCTTTAAGCACGCACGTGTGTAGTTTTCTCCATGTGTGTGTGTGTGTGTGTGTGTGCCATGCTCAAATCATATCTAACAATTTGCATAGCAAATCACGCCTGACAGGCAAGGCGTGAGATTAGACCTAAGTTGCTTTGGAGACTGCGATGAATACACTGAGCGAAAAACAGCAATCGAAACTTTTCAGGAACTTCTTTTATAGTTGAAACAATAGAACGTAAGTGCAATAAAATTCTTCTCAGTGTATGAGCTTCATTGAAATGGCTTGTGGTAACTGTAACTAGTTGCATTGTCTTTGCCGTTATACTAGCACACGTGGAAGCCCACACGAGCCACGCACAAACACGACCGTGCACACGCCTACAAAATGTGACTGCAAAAATTATCATAATTCTGGTCGGGCAGTATGAGTAACATGAATAACAGCAACAACAGCAACAACAACAACAACAGCAACAACAACAACAGCAACAAACAGTTGTCAGAACTGTAAATGTCACATTATGAATTGTGTCAGAGGCAGAAGCAGAAGTGAAATGATACCATGTTCTTTGGCACAGAATGCGAATGCATTGTTTTGTGCGAAACGATGCCAACCGCAAATCTCTGTGCCATTTATTGCGCATTTTCCCAGAATTGATGAATTACACAGATAAGCCGACAATTATATGATCTTAATCACATAACGTTCGACAGCTCTGCTCTGCTCTGGAACAGTTAAGCAGATAAATTGGCATCTCGTAATTGAGTGCTTGCGCAAACACAGAACGCATTCCTTCATGCATGCGTAGATACTATTGCAGCTGCCGAAGCATGGTTAATGCACATGTTTCCGCTCCAGAGGACTTCCTTTGCTTTGAAGCGTCACTGGTGAAGCGTTTACGCAAATCTCATGCTCAGACTATGCAAATCATATTTAAAAATGTGAAGAAGCTACAAAAATACGGCGTGAGAATTTGTTCTGGGAATCATTTTACATGATTTGCCAAAATATGCAATAACCAAAACACAGAAAAGAAATAAATACGAATAATCAACACCTGCAAGCGAATTTCATCGAGGTCAATAGATACTTTTCATGCTTTTCTACCACTTTCGAATGCCACTGAAAAATTATATTTAGCAAACAATGAGCGCATTTCGGAGCTGAAACCCACAAGACAAACGAGCGGAATTTCGTGCAATCACTGATAGTATTTTCTTGAAAGCGACATTTAGCAAGCCAAGGAAATGAAACAAAACATTTAATTGCAAATGCATTGGAACATTGAAGATGACAGCGAGTCAAGGATTTCCACATGGGGCGAATTGTTTGTACGAAACGAAATAATGTTTGAAATGCGAGACAACTTTTGTCAAGAGTGCCTCCTGCCCTATCACACACACAACACACAACACACAACACAGCATTGCAACGAATTGTGAAGAGCAACAAAACGGCGTTCTACAAATCCATCATAGTCCCGATTCGGTCTTCAGAATAGTCCCAATCTCGAAAACAGCGTCTCAGTCGCATTCGACCATGATTCGAGCCAGGCAAGCTCAGACTTTGCGTTGGCTGACGATGGGATCTGGGATCTGCACGTTATACACATTGGAGATATGATGTATGAAGATGTGAGATGACATGATGATTTCGGATTTTAAGGATTCCAGCGAAGGAACCGGAAACTTCAACACACATTCTTGGACTCAACAACTGTGAATAACATCAGGCTTCCTTCTTCTTCTCCCTTTCTCTTCTGCCCATTTAATTCACTCATTGTCATTAGATAATAGTTTCAACTCCAAGCTGATTGCCAATAAATAAAAATATAATGGCAAAGGACATTAATTTAAAGCCTGCCTCGTTGTTGTCACCTTTACTGCCCCCATCATGCTCCTGCTGCTGCTGTTCCTGCTGCTTGCATATCCTTTGCTCTGTTCGTCCTTTTTCACTGAATATTATTGAATTTGCAATACACACAACTGCCAATGCTTAAAGCTGCCGTCGCCACTATGCGCCTGCCCCACCGCCACCCCGCGCCACACCTGTGCACACTTGTTGCCGCACATTTGTTCTGTCGCGTCTATCAATTCACTTTATTTAATTTGCGCTTTTTTCTTCTTGCAAATTAATTCAATTGTTCAATTTGGCCTTCTTTATTTTGCGCATTTTTTGCTTCCTTTCATGATTTTGCTGTCAGATGGTTTATTGTGCGTTCGTATCTGAAAGCCAAGGCCAACGAGCTGTGCAAGTGTGTGTGTTGGTGTATGTGTGTGTGTGTGGGGGTTGCCATCGAATTAGGCATGTTTTTTCCGCTTTGTAGATTTCGTTTGCTTGGCAGGTGTCAAATGTTGTTTTCATTGACTTCCGCTTCGATTGAATTTATTTGGCAAAATCGAACCTGAATTTACATATCTTTTTTCGGCCGTTCTCAGAGTATGTGTGTATGTATGTGTGGCTTGTTTAACAATTGTCAAACAATTGTTTAAAGTCGAACATGTTACTCGCTCGCTCGCTCTCTCCCTCCCTCTCACACTGCCCTCAACGCTTCCAGATCGCTTTGGTGTCTTGCCAAACGAGACAACAACAAACGTCAGTCATGCAAGCATTCGTCAGCACGCACATGGTGTCAATTATATGGTGTATTTGTATCTGTGTTGGTGTCAAAGCATCGAATGAACACTTCATTGATTTTGACATGTGATTTGTAATTTCATTATTGACTTTAACTCTTAGCGAATGAATCGTTGAATCGTTGAATTACTTATTGGCCGTTTTATGTTTTCGCTCGAAGGCCAACATATAGAAATCCCGAAATCCCAAACAAATAAAAGTTGCCGAATTATTTACATTTTTCTTCGTTTATTATGATTTGTATGTATGTACATATGTATGTATGTGTATTTTTTTTCTTTATTCATTTTTCATGTTTTTTTGTTTGTTTTTTTTTACAAAATACGAGCAAACAAATAAAAAGAATTTAACCGCGATAAAAAACAAAACTGTGACAATTAAGTAAAATAATATTTTAAAATAAAAATAAAAAAAAAAACTACTACAATTTAATTACACATAAATAAGATTGGAAATCGAAACGCAAAACACAATTCTATGAAAGCGAATTTAATGAAATTGTTTGTAAGCCAGCCAATTGACCGGCAACAATAACAAGACGCATGATAAGCCAACAACAACAGCGACAAAAAAATAAATGCACTGGCACAACCACGACAACAACAACAACACTGAACAAAAAAGTAAACGCAAAAGTCGAAAACAGAAGCAAAAACAAAAACAATTCGTTGGCAGGAAGAACGGCAACAGTAACAATGCTGACACTTGCAAAATATTATTGCATAGTTTTATGCGCACGCGAAATACAATTCAATTGTTATTGTTGTCGGTTTGTTAAGGTTGTTGTTTTTTCTTTTGCTATCGTAACATTTGCATTTACAATTGTTTGCTAATTGCGGTTGATTAGCTATTTGCTGTTGTTGTTGTTGTAGTTGTTGTTGTTATATGTTGATATTGCATTTGTATGTTGTTCTCGCAGTTGTTATTGTTGTTCTTACAATTATTGCAGCTCACATTGCTCTCTTTAAACTCTTGTTGTTGACGGTGTTGTTGTTGTTGTTATTGTTATTGCTGATGATGTTTAATAATGACGTTCGTCTTCCTTCAATAGTTATTGTTGGTGTTGTTGCTGTTGCTATTGCTGTTGTTATTAGCAACAAATAACTGGCATCCTTTCTTTGTTTTATATATTTATGAGTATTTTCTTAATTCAATGCAAGACGTCAAACAATTTTCTTTAATAGCCATAATGAATGCCATGTCCTGAGACGGATGTATGGACTAGAGCGGGTGCAGCGACGGCAGTTCTATAAAACATTACCGTTATGAATAGAGAAAGAAAGCAGGAAAGAGGAAGTTATAAAGAATGAATTACACATCTCAATGCTAAAAGCAAAGCATTTCAATTTCTTTGGCAGGTGCCTTAACTTGACTTGACTTGACTTCACTTCATTCACTTCATTCATTTCACTTACTTGAGGAGCGTGGGAGCAGCTAAGTGCGCAATTGCGGGTCCATGCGCGATAGCGGGACCGGCCAAGCCAATGCCAGCGTGTCCAATGATGCCATGAGCTGTTGTTCCCAACGATATGATGAATGACAAAGAATATTTTTTTATTGAACATTGATGAATATAATAAACTTATTTTGTTATAAGAAAATAATAATAGATATTATAATAAAATAGTTCAACTAATGTTAATAATAATTATAAATTTAAAAATATATTGGCAGAATTTGCAAATGAAGAACTAAAGGCAATCAATGTCATCAATCATCAATAAAAGAAAAGGAATAACAGAAAAAATGCCAAGCCAATATTTGCACATATCATATTCCATAAAG
The DNA here is from genome assembly GCA_037044515.1 of Phortica magna. NCBI lineage: Eukaryota > Metazoa > Arthropoda > Insecta > Diptera > Drosophilidae > Phortica > Phortica magna. Next base: position 245,132 of record JBAMBP010000293.1, read on the forward strand.
AATACGCTTACAAATATTTGCTTTAAGTGCGCAATGTTGTTTATTATAATATGTTTTTGCATAGCAATTGAATGAAATGCGTTAAAGTGTCTGTCAATGACAAAAAGCTGTCAAAACGTTTCAGAACAGCAACAAAAAACAAAAAACACCCAAAGATGAAAACAATAAGCATGTTTTGCAGAAATTTCAAACACTTCAAGAAGTAAAAGTCGACAATACAACAATTACAGTTACACAAATAATCATAACAACAACAGCAACAACAGTTGCGACAGTAACAGTAATATGAGAGCTTTTGTGAAAATTGTAACGAGAGCTAAGACAAAACAGACACTTGTATAAGTGTTGAAGCACAACAACGACAACGACAACAATCATAATAAGTTGAGCAGAACAAACAGGAAGAAGTGAAAATTTCAAAATGACACTGGCATGTCAGGAAGCAAGCAGAGTAGGAGAAGGTCTATACAAAAAAAGAAGAGAAGAGAGGAGAAGAGCAAGCGAAGTAGAAACGAAAGGCGACATCAATCAAATGACAAAGCAAAAGCAGAAATTCGCTAAATGTGCTGCCGTCTCTTTCTTTCTCTCGCACCCTTATATACAAATATATATGCTTGCTTTCACACATGCTGAATGCGTAAGCAAAGCATCGAAATGATTGATTGCCCGCTGATGTTGACCGTTGACAGGACGCGAGCACGCGAGCATGACAATGACAACCAAAATGGCGAGCACAATGACGACGACGGCCGCTGTGCACACATTTGTGTGTCTGAGCAATGCCTAAAAGTATGCCATGTGTTTGCGTTTCATTTAAACGAGTGCAATTCGCAGAAACGTGGACAAATTTCACTTCTCACATGCATTGACAGTTTTGCCTCTTCGAGTTTCTACTCTTCTTTAGCGACGCGCTTTTGGTAACATTACATTTTACTGCAAGACAAATGTTAGTTTAATGTTATGTTAATAACATATGTTAAAGTCAACTCGTGCCACCAAAACCCGAAACGTGTTAAAGTGCAAAAAGTGCAAAAAGTGCGAAAATGATGAGAGCGCAGAGTTGATGAGGGGCATGGGGGGCTGGTTCTGGACTTGGGTTGGTCTAACGCGAACACCTACCGTATGCCGGAGCAGCAGCAGCCGTTGCGATCTTCAGTGTTGGCGCTGCAGCGGCCGCAATGTAGCCATGCGCGAGCGCGGGCACGGGCACAGGCACGGACACGGGTGCGGGCCCATAATGAGCGCCAGCGCTGCCGCCGTAGTTGTAGCCGATGGCATGCACGGACGCTGCGGGCGCCGGCGCAGCCAAGTGCAGGGCCGGTGCGGTGGCGGCATAGCTAATGGGCGCCGCGGCATAGCCATGGCCGTAGGCGTGGCCATAGGCGGACGCGGGTGCGGCGGCATAAGCGAGGCCACCATGTGCGGCGATTGCGGGTCCGGTGTGTGCCAGTGAGATGGCTGAAGGCGCGTACGAGTGCGCGGCGTAATTGATGGGCGCGGGGGCGGCAACGGCGATGGCGGAGTGGGGGGCAGGGGCATAGACAGCATGTGCGGTGACGGGTGCAGCATGGGCGCCGACTAGATGACCTTGAGATTAGCATTAAGGTGATGGCAACAACAAATAATGATTGTACATGTGATAAATGAATGAAGTTGCGTGCTTGCATGCATGTATGAGTGCATAAGTGAATGCATAAGTGAGTGCATGTGCATGTGCGTGTGTATTGTGCATGTGAAAATATACTTATTTCGTTTTAGTTGATGTGAGTTTTTGCCTTGTTTTCTGTTTTGTTTGCTCGAATTCGAATTCGGGCTCGAGTTCGAGTTCGGCCTGTGGACCACCTACCTGGCGCCGGCCAGCATCGTTGCTGATGCTCGAACGCTGCACATGCGATTGCGAGTGTGCTGTCTGCACTTGACTGGCATAGTCCGATTGCGATGACTGACCGTAATGACCCTTGACCGTGTGCTCCTGTGTGCTGCCCACAGAGGCGTGATCAACGCTCGGTGCCGATATCGAGTAGGCAGCCGGACCGCCGGGCCGTGCGTGTACGCAAGCAACAATAGCGGCAATGCAGAAAATAAGCTGTGAAACATGCATGGAAAGACAAAGGAGAGAACATATAACATTTGCAATTAGTGTTGCGTGCATTTAGGCGCACATTTTTATATCGAAATATACAATGCAGTGGCAAGGCACTGGAACACACTTAAGCACTTAACTGCTCACACACACACACACATACACACACACACACACAGAGACACACAGACACACTCATATGTATATAACCAGAGTTGTGCAGAGCGCTCCACCAAGGCTAATGAGAAGCCTTGTAGGAACAGTCGACAAACGTTGGAAAGCATTGCAAGTAATGAGCTCAGCATTAAAGTAAGCAATACGTATCGAGTTGCGAGTTGCAAAGTATCTCCTGCCTGCTGCATTTAACCAAACGCTGACGGAAATTACGGGCGCGAAACTTTTAATTAAGTTCGCAAAGTCGATTTCATTTAGATTTGTATACTTTCTACTGCCAAACGGTGCTTTTCAGCACATGACGTCATTATGCTTGCACACACACACACACACACACCTCTTCACGCCCTTGCTTGTCGGCTGGTCTCTACCGCAGCCCATCTTTTGCCACAGCATCGCAACATACTTTTTATTATTAGTTGTTGCTGTTGTTGTTGCTGTTGTTGTTGTTGGCTCATTATTTTGACTAAGCAGCATAATAATGATTAATAATTAGCAAATCATTACGTACAAATATCGCATTTAATCACGTCTAATTTGCATAACACAATAAACAAAACAAAAGCAACAAAAACACGCCAAGTTCATTACTGCTGCTGCTTCTTCTTCATTTGCTTTCGCTTTGTGCGCTTAAGCGTGTTTTGCATGTTTTACGCCTACGCCTGCTTTGCTGTCATGCCCACGTGTGTTCTCATACATTTCACTGGTTGCATCGTTCAATAATTCCTCGCATTGCATTGGTTTGCATAATTCTTATGAAAACGTTTATGCTTACATAAATACACACACACACACACACACACACACACACTCAGCGAAGGCTCTCAGCAGAGTTGTGCTTCTGTAATCGCAGAAATGTCTTTGACGCATGTTTTTCCAAATGAGAAAATTCTCCATAAACGAGAAAAAACCACTGGCGGCTTTCACTGTAAACAAATGTACGTATGTGTGTGTGTACATACATACATACATATATATTAGTCGTTTCTATTGCACCATGTTGTTTTGAATGTCAACACTTGTTTATCAATACGCATTTGAATTCTATTGAATAAGTCTTTTGAAAAATATGAAAAAACAGAAAACAGCTCGTAAGGATTTGCAGTTGAGAGTGCTCGACTTCGAGGTACCCTACAACCTGCCATTTGTTGTACTGCCCCGCCCACTTTTCAATCGAAACAGACCCCATTTCCATTAATTTTATATGTGGAATGGCAAAATGTCCGAAGCCACGCCCTTATTCATATAGCGGGTATACAGAGATTCAAACTTGTAGGATACATGTTTCTGGAGATATAAGATGTTTCCGTTTAGAAAAAGAACCGAGAGAATTTAACTTCTGGATTTTTGACCCAAGGTAGCTTCAGCTACTTGCCCCTCACCACTCAATTAAGTGATTAGTCTGCATAATGAAACGAGAATGATGCATCATAGAGACAGATGGACGGACAGACAGACGGCTCAATCAAATCAACTTCTCTTTCAAGAATACACATGCTTTAAAGGGTCTTTTATGCCATGAGATATAAGAGACAAAAGCAGAACACGGAATTTGGCAAAAAAACAAAGACAGTTAAGTTGGTTTATTGCATTTTTTGGTGAAACAATTTCGCATTTTGTCAGTTGACCATTCCAGCCTTTCACAACGCCGGCAATTTGAGCCCAGCTCAGCTCAGCAGTTGAAAAGTTTGCTCGCTACGAATTACTCTAATTAAAGCCTCACTAACTTTCAAGTCACATCATTTGTCTGACAGCTGCTCACGAATGCCCGAACGCATTAAATGAGTTTAATAACACTTATTTACGCTTGTTTTTCTGCTTTGTTTTTCAGCACTGCTTGGGAAAGTTTGCCTACGCAAGGAATGTATTGCGTGCCAAAAGGGTTTATCCCTTTTTAAATTGTTTTTGTGTTCTTCTGCGCCGTTTCCGTTCTGCACAATTTGTGTACATTTTTATGCTTTTCCCTTTGGCTTATTTGCATTATTTTTAGAGCTCGGTTTCCTCCTTCATTTAGCTTGTTCTCCAGGCACTTTGTGATGTAATTTCGCTTATCGCTGCGCTTTGCTCGGCCATTATTTATAGTAATATTTTTCATTTTGCAAATTCGTTGAGAAAAATTTCTAATTTCCGCATTTGACCGACGACGTTTCTCTAGTTATTTACGTAAGCCGCCCAGCCGTCCGTCCAGCCGTCAGTCAGTGGGCTTTCTTTGCATTTGAGCTCCGTGAGTTGTCGCGACTTTCGAATGGTGTTGGGCCAGCGACAAATGAAGGCTTCGTTGCTGGCATGCCAATGGCACATGGCGCTGTTCAATACTCACAAGTGCTCCGTGCGTGCGTGCGTGCGTGGCAGGCCGTGAGTGTTGGTAAGCGCATGTGTATGAGCGGTGAGGTGTTCTATTGGAGATGAAGGATATTTGGCAGTCGAAGTGGAGCGCTCATGACGCCTGCGTTGCCAGCTTGTTTCTAATGCTCTTCACTTTGCTTTGAGCGAAGACGTCATTTGCCATTTTTGCAGCATTGAAGTATTTTTATTCGCATTTATGTTTGTATTTTTCTTCTTTTGGCATTTTATGTTTTCTTATTAAGCTGTCAAAGAAAAATATAAGACGCTTGCATGGCAACTATGCAATTTGCTGCGAGCAACGTGAAAACAACAGCTGACGACGCAAAGTGCATAGTGATGATCTAACAATGTAATGCGCATTAAAAATGCAATTTACTTGACAACTATGAGAAGAGATGATAGCGCTTTGTTTGTTGCTGTTGTTGTGCTGTTGTTGTACTTGTTGTTGTACTTGTTGATGCAACAAATTAAAAGTGATGAAATAAGCTTCGGTTTTAAAAAAGAAGCACAGCAGCAACAACAACCATAAATGTGCCTTTCAGTTCTGAAGAAAAACGCAAACGACACTCTTAAGCTTAGTTGTCACACACACACACACACACACACAGACACACACATGCACCTTAATGCCTGCACAAACACAAGCGCATGCTCTTAAGCAATTTCGCAATTACAACGAATGTAAAAATGGTAAGCATCGATAAAAACAAATAAAGATTTATAATTGTGCACATGTATGTGTGTGTGCGTGTGTGTGTGTGTGTGTCGGCCATCAGTTTGCAAAAACGCATATTATTGACCTACTTTTCAGAGTTCTGCCATCATTTGCATCGCCATGTCTAGTGATACTTGTTGACAATTTAAAGACAACTTGTCTGTCTGTCCGCTTTGTCCTTCAATTTGCTTTCCATTTTCCATTTCGCATTTGCATTCATTTTGCAGATCAAGAATTGTTCAACGAAAATTGCCCAAACAAACATGTTCAAGTACGCTTTTCACATGCAAGAAAAATAAAACAAAAACCCACCAAATTTGTGAAATTTGTGAAATTAGTAAAAATGCAAACAAAAACTGTAATGAAGATTCGTTGTGAATGTCTCTTTTAATGTAATCTACAGAAAGCGGCTAATGTAATTAGGTCAGTGCGGAAAACTGTTGTTGATAAATCTGCAAAAGTAATGTTCAAAGATTTACAGTTGTTGTTGTCGTTGTTGTTGTTGTTATTGTTGCACTTATACATTTTGGCAACTAATTTGCCGAACGGCGCTTTCGCTGTTGTGACACGCCCCGTAAATTGGCAAATTAAGAACTGCAAGAAGAAGAAGAAGAAGAAGAGCACGGGCAGCGGCATGTTGAGAGCATGATTATTTGGCAGCTGTAATGCAAGTACGCTGAGCAGCGCTTGTGCGTTACTGAAGGCGTTAACCAACACTGGCGTGCGCATTCAGCTTAATTGACGCGCAAAGTGACTTTTGTCAACGCAACGCAGTTTTTTTTTTGCTTTGCCGTTGGCAAATATCCGTTTGCCCTTCCAGAGCACTTAGCGTTTATATAATCTTTTTGTGTGCAGTGTTGCTAAGCGAAGGCCTTCTGCCACTGCCTGCTGCCCTACTAACACTGCAGTATTGCACTAATGTTAATGAGTTACGGTTTAAGCGAAAAATCTTGTTTAGCAAATTACTTTTCTCGCTAAACGTAACATTTATCAAATTCCTTTGAAGCTTTCGATTGTCGTTGTTGTTGTTGTTGTTGTTGTTGTTGTTGTTGTTGTTGTTGTTGTTGTTGTTGTTGTTGTTGTTGTTGTTGCTGTTGTTGTTGGCAACTGACTTCTGCGTATTGACGCACACGTACTCATTAACTTTAGTTTGCTTGCTTCACGCTAAATGCTAAAACTTACGTATTGTCAGAAATTGCAATCGACAAATTATAAAATAAAATAGAAAATAAATTTGAAGGAGAATGAGACTAAAGTCGAGCAAATCACAGCGTGAAGGAACACGTGATTAGAGCAAATGCGCTGCCAAGACTTGCGGCATTTGTGCAGCACTGGCGGCGAAGCAGCGTGCGCCATTTTTCTTGGCAAAGCGTGCATAAAATATCTTTTGTTGTGTGAAATTCCGTTGAAAGTCCTCAACTATCGTAACTGAAGTGACAGAGAACTGTTGCGAATTTATGCATGTATATATGTATGTATGTATGTGTGTGTGTGTTTTTGTGTATGTTTCATTGAGAATTTGCAATTTTCTTGGCAACTGAAATTTTGTCTTTAGACAACAGCAAAGCAACAACAACAACAACAAAGACAAAAACAAAATCAACAACAGCTTCATATATATGTATGTATGTGTGTGTGTGTGTGTGTGCATGTCTAAGCATTGGAATTGGTTAAGGATAACATTGGCAAGTCATGGGAATGCAAACTTTTTGATTGCAGCACACAACAACAACAAAAACTAAGCAAAAGTTGAAATTCAACATTCGAAAAGAAACAAATTTTATCAACTTCTCGCACCAATTTGAAGATTGAGTTGACTTTCATTGTTACACTGAATAAATTTCTACTCTGTCGCTTTACAAAATTGTCAAGTTGTTTTTCTGCTATACACCGCCCACCCCCCCTGACACACGCGCCTTGACAATTGCAGAAGAAAAGTTGCAGGGAAAACTTAGTAAGGAAATCAATCAAAAAACCAGCAACATTTCACTTTTATGTGCTCAATTGAGTAATCACTTTACATTGATGCCGTTTAGAAATAAGAGAAAAAAACACACACACACACACACACATGTAAGTGGCATAAGAAGAAGCACAAGTAGCTGAAGTTAAAGTATATCAGAGCATAGAAGGGAAGAGCGGAGAAATAAACAAGTCAATAAATTGAAAATAATATGAAATTGTCTTTGTTAGGCGGCAATCCTTATAAATATATATGTCTATGCCGCCTAAGTGTGCGTGTATGTGTGTGTGTGTGTGTGTGTGTGTGCTGCTCGGCTTGAATGTCTGCACTTGATGTCCTTTAGCCCCAGTTACCGTTATGCGCAACTTGCCAACGGTACGCGCTGTCAATGGCGAATCTTACACACACACGCACACACACACACACAGCCATACACACACAGTCATACAAACAAAGTTGGCCAAGCGGCTTTTAAGTCTTATGAAGTCGAAATGTTTGCTCTTTTGCAATGTATAGTTTTCTTCTTCTTCTTCTGCTTTTAAGCTCAACCCAACTTCTCCTATGTTATGTCATGTCTTTCTTTGACATTTGTTCAAAGCAAAATTTATTGTATTTGTGCGCTTATTTGTCCATTTTGTTGTTTGTTTGTGTTGCGTTTGTGCGAAGCAATCAAAGCTCAAAGCGAAAAACATTTGCAAGCGTTCAATTGAAATTGCATGAGCAACAACAACAACAACAAAGAAAACAACAATGAGCATCATAAAAGTGGCGTTTGCAAATATTAACACAAAAGCATGCATTCACTCGCCCCCTCTCCCTCTCTCTCCCTCTCTCACACACACACTTTGTGTCGCTTTACCATTCAAAAGAAAAAACAAAAAAAAAAACAAGGATTGAAATAATATTAAAAATAATATTGAACGCCGTTTTAGTCCTTTTCCTTTGGCGATTCTTTTTTGGCGTTTGTTACCCTTTTACTTTATCCTTTTGAATTTTTGTATTGTTTACGCACCTTTAAGGCCATTTTTGAATTGAATTGATGGACTTTTGCACTTTGAAATTGAAAAAAAAATAAATGTAACTTTTTGTCGATTTTTGTGTTCGTTGTTTGATCGTTGATCGCAAAACGTGCGCGCTTCAAAATCGTTGTTGATACGTTTTCGAAATGGCTCAGAAACTGTTTCAGTTCGGCGTTCTTTGCTCGCATTTATACGATTTCGTTGCCAGTGCGCAATCGCATGGGCGGCGCCACCAGCCGCCAGAGCAGCGACGCCGGCAGCGACGGCGGCGACAAAGACAACGGCAAACGTGTTTTTACTTGTTCGTTGGTTTGTTGGTTGGCTGTTGTTGTTGTTGTTGTTGTTGTTGTTGTTGTTGTTGTTGTTGTTGTTGTTGTTGTTGTTGTTGTTGTCGTGGTTTTGCGTGTGCGCACGCCGATTTTGGCAAAGCAGGCAGCAGACAGCAGCAGCAGAGCGGTGGCAGCGGCAGGCAGCGCCGAAATGAGCCAAGTTAAGCGAGTTGTTGGGCGCGCGCATGTGACAGTGGCAATGCCCCACGCATGACACACGCGGCAGCAACAACAACAACAGCAGCCACAAGTGGTTGCCGTTAGGCGCAAGTGAGCCGCAAGCCAAATGGATTATTGCAACTGTAAATGTGTGTTTAGCCAGAAGGAAAATTTCATTTCTCATAATTCCCCAATTTGATGTTTTGCACTTTCAAAATGCACAGGAAAAACACCAAAAACTCTATGAATGAAGTGAAGTGAAGTGAAGGCATGAATGAAAGAAGCCTAAGACGAAGAAGAAGCAGAAGTGGAAAATGTAAAGTGATCTGTGCCGCTTAATTGCCATTTTAGCATCGATTACATAACGCAAAAACGCCGTAGGCATAAATCCAAGAAAACTCATATATGCATTTACATATCTTTCGTTAATTGGGCCAACGAGACGCACACACACACACGCACAGCAACACGCATGTACTAAAAAAACTAACAACAACAACAACAACAACATGCAATATACATAAGCCAGAAGGCGATTGCTTGGTCAGGCTTCTTTAAGCAGCCACGAAAACATGACTTGGTCGCAAATATACGACTTTGAAATACCCTTAAAGGCGCATTTCTGTTGTCTTCAATATTTCTGCCCAACCAAATAACATTTGACACTTGAAGGTCATGCGTGCTTATGCAAATACGGACTAAGCAACCATTCCAATTTCGAGCGTTCCAAGTGAGAATTACAGTTGCTAGGACCGATGGCAATGGCATGGCAAATGGCTGGTTTAATGAAACTATTAACATTTGCTAAATCGAAATTTAGTTTCAAACATATAAACTGCCACGCCCACATTTTGTATCAATTGCACACAACATATCGACCGATCAACCGAACAGGTCAAAAACTTACAGGGCACAAAAATTGTTGCAAAAACCGTAGGAAAAAAACATAACAAGCAAAAAAACAACAACAACAACAACAAATTTTATCGTTTCATATTCAAAAGTACTGCGTAAGAGTCTTATTGCTGTTGAACATGTGTGTGTGTATGTTGCACTAGACGGCAACATAGCACAGCAACAAAAACAACAACACCAACAACAACAATGGCAAAAAAATTGCAGCGAAGGCTTAACTGCAATGGATTGCATTGCATTGGATTGGTTCGGATTAGATTAGATTAGAATTGTCTGAGTTGACTCAACTTGACTTAACTTTTGTTTTGCTTTTGCTTTTGCTTTTGCGCCGTGTGCGTTGCCGAAAGGCTTCGAGTGAAACGCTAAAGCACATTCACTTATGCACACACACACACACACACACACACACACACACACACACACACACACACACACACACACTCACACAGAGCCAAGCACACGCACATTTAGTTTGGCATATTGTCATCATTGTTGTTGTTTTTGTTGCCCATTTTTTTGTTGCGCTTTTTTTGCTTTCAGCAAACATTTTCACCGTTTTGCAGGCCTAGCACACATGAGCCGACCGAGTCGCCGTCGCTTTGTGGGCCTCAACATGTGTCGACGTATATCTGTGTGTGTGTATGTGTATGTGTGTGCTTTGAATGGCCAAGAATGTGATAGTTCGTGCTGTTGTTGTTGTTGTTGTTGTTGTTTGCCCGCTTTTTTGACTTTTGCAACGCAAATTGTCAAATTTTCTAAGCTTTTTTGTTTTTCTTTACTGTTTTTATAAAACAATTTTTTTTATTCATACATTTTGTGGTTAGTTTTGTGTCTTTTTGTCTTTTTGTCTTTTGAGGTTGGGCAGTCGACTGACAACTGCGTGAATGAAAATGTGTTGCAATCGCCAAACGGCTCATGTGTGTGTGTGTGTGTGTGTGTGTGTGTGTGTTTTTCAGATCGCAGCTGAGGCAGCGTTGGCGCTGATTGGAATTGAGGTTATGTAAGTGCCGCCGGAAGCATTTAGTTAAATTGCATGCAATGTAAGCGACCCTTTTGTGAATTATGTCATCGGTTAAATCTTTTTTTACTTTTGTCACACTTTCGTTCACAAAAACTGAGAGCAAACAAATTTATCAATTAATATTATTCGGCAAAAACGACCGGAATTGTCCAAAACGCCTTAAGTTATTTTCCAGCGTATAAATGATGAAAGCAAAAACGAAAATATACAAAAATCGCATTCAGTAAATAAATAAATATTCAACTAAACTGAAAAAAACTTTACGCCAAATACAAAAATTCGTTTTAAGCAAACAAAATCCAACTTACTTTTAAATAAAGCAAACATAAGGAAACTGAAATCAAAACGGCGACAATGAGAACAATAATGACCAACAAAGTGACTCGCTGACTAAATGAGAAGAGCGCAAACAACAACTCAAAGAAGTGACAAACGACAAGTGGCGGGGGGCAAGAGCCAAATGGGAAACGAACATAAGCAGTAAATAGTGAAGTTGCGCAGTTACTTGAAACGCACTAAGGACACATTTGGAAACTACGCGGGAGCCAACGACGCACCAACAACAACTGCAACAACAACAACAGTGCTGAGCGACGAAATTTAATGGAAACAAAACAACGCATTTGCGAAATTTGCATTGATGGAAAAATGTGAAAATGTGAAACACAAGCAAGAAATGCTGCATTCGGAAATGCGCGACTATGTTGTGCGCTATACAAACGTCACTTCAACACGAACAACTTCAACACAAACAACTCCCGTTGGGCAAAACGTAGGAACGACGGCAGACGAACAAGACTGTTGGAACCGTTTGGAATATGTTTGCAAGATTGCTTCTGACGCTGATCAAACTGTGAATCACAGTTATGGTCAAAGAAATAGCACACATTTCATAAAATTACTGAAAAGGAAAACAATCATACTCCGATTTCTTGGTTATTCATTTAATAAGCAAATATTGTCCTTATAAAAAGACTTCACATCATCGATTACAAACACATTTGCAACTCCAACGTTTGTTGGACGGAGGGACTTGAAGGGGTAAGCTTACTATTTGAGACTACGCCCTTTTTTCAGCGGATAATTGTCTTTGAGTCGACGACGATCGAGCTTTCTTTCTATCAAGCATATTCATGTAAGATATAATGCATTTGAATATATTATGAGCATTATTCACTATTAAAAATGTGTACATATTGTTAAGATTGTATGGAAAGTGTGCTACTTCCTTGTGCATAGCTGTATTTATATATGGTAAGAGTAAGTGTACTTACATACATATATGGCTTAACTCATAGCTTTAAGAACATGACGTTTTTGCAAACATTTGCACAAATCCAATATGCCATAAGTTACAATTTATATGTATGTATACATAAGATAAAGAGAGAGGGAAAAGTAAAATTTGATCAAAATTGAAGAAAATGTTTAAGTAGATGAGTTGACACACACTCACACACACACACACACACACACATACACACAATGACCTTGTCTCAGTGACACACAAGCGAAGCGTGAGTTGAGTAACAACTGCAATTGGCGCCACTTGCCAAATGCTGCGACTCTGTGTGTGTGTGTGTGTGTGTGTGTGTGTGTGCTTTGGCGACTTCCGCTTTTGTTAGACGCCATTTTTGTGTCATTGTATGTTGCAACTTAAAGTTTCAAACGAATGAGGATGACAACTTGAGGGGCGACAAGGAAAAGGTCAAAGATTTGATGGTATGAAGAGACGAATTCACGCAATAAAAACAAAAGCGAATACAAATAATGACTAACCCTTTGCTTAATGGCATAGTCATAGTGAAGGAAAGGAAAGAGAAGAGCAGAGCAGCGCAGACGAAGAAGAGGAAGCGAAAGAAGAAGCATGTATCGCCATGAAGCGCATGAACATTGAGCAGTTGTTGTAGAAGTTTATGATGAACATTTCGGGCGTGGCAGGAATGTTGTTGCAACAAAGCTATGTCGTTGTTGTTGTTGTTGTTGTTGTTGTTGTTGTTGTTGTTGTTGTATTGACATTGCACACACACACACTTGCATGCATAGATTTGTGTTCAATAGCAATCTTGTCAATGGCAACAGAACAAAGCGAATTTGAGACACTAAAAACAACAGCAACAAAATTCACAAAATATCTTTGAATCAACTTTGATTTGGTCATGTGCAAAACTTGTTTTAGTGTCTTTGCGACTGCACGCCAACACAAAATTCTTATCACACACACACAGTAGCACATACACACAAACACAAGACTGTTTTTGAATTTCCAAACCGTAGTAACTCAGAAACTATAATAGATAGAGCGTTGATTTATGCGGCAAACTTACGATCCCAGCTTCAATCGGCAGTACAATACCGCCTCCCACCTTTCCTAGTGTCGGAGACATAATCATTTGAAGTTATTTTTATGAAACTTATGGAAAATTCCACAAAGCGCCTGGTGAAATTCGTGTGTGATTCATAATCTGATGCCATGTTCAGATACATTGTCAGTAAATAAATTGTGGCAAAACGGTAGCTTATGATCCCAGCTTTAATATGTAGTATCAATGAAGAGCAGCAACAATCAGTAAGGATAACAAAGGCTTGGCAAAATTCAATGTATCAACTCATTTATGTTTGTGTGTGTGTGTGTGTGTGTGTGTGTGCATGTGTTTGTACTCACCCGCATGTTCATTTAGTACGCTCGCCATTTGTCAGCTACTCAAAATGGAGCCCTCGAATAGACAGACAGCTCGACAGACACCTCGATAGACAGACAGACAGACAGGTCAAGCAACTGACCCGAACAACATTCATGCTTAATGTCATTATTGTTGTCGATGGCAACAAAGGCGGTTTTCCTTTTCAGTCTTCCAACAATTGAAAATCTACGCGCGCTTTTATTTCGATAATTTCGCTTGTTGTTGTTGTTGGTGGTGTTGTTGGTGTAGTTGGTGTTGTTGATGGTGTTGTTGCATTCGTTATTCAACCATCGGAGATTAATGACTTTGTGCTGAACGCTGACATTGAAGTCGAATTTGCAAATATCGAAGGCCATTGAACGAACTCAAATTTCCAAATTTATTATTGTGATTATTGAGGAACGCCTCAGCAATGGAAACGTTCGCGAAACATGCCTTCTCTTTATTTCTGGTCGTGCAACACGAAACTTTGGCCACATGCCTGCGGGCCAACAAACCCACCATTCAAATCAGATTTCACGCATCTTCTTTGTGCCACAAAACAGAAGAGAGAACACAAAATTTGACGCTTCATTTGTTTGTTTGTTTGTCTTTTGTTTGTTAGCCAAAGAACAAATTCAACAAATTTGCGACAGGTGACGAATAAGAGATAAGAAATCTAAGGACAGACGGACAGACAGCCTGCCAAATTACTGTTTTATTTCAGGACTCGCACTTTCATGTCATTTATCATACATGTGCGAGTCTTAAATAAATTACACAAGCCAACAAAAAACCGTTTTTAAAAACTTTCAATTTTCCAGCTTTTTTCTGCTTATGTGCCCAAGAATATGCTATTTAAATTCCAACCACTTCGGTCAAGCAGTTCCTGAGATATAATATAATATAAATATAAATCTGGAAATGTGATTAATCGGTGGCTGAAGCGACTATAAACATATCATTTCGGAATCGCATCAAAGCAACAAATTTCAAGCGCTAAAAGCAATTATTGCAAAGTGTTTTCTTTTTATTAGAACGAGGTTACTTTTCAATCAAGCAAATATTTCGCTTCTTAATCTTTTATTGAAACTAAAAGCGCAAGAATGTCGTGCCTAATAAATGAGCCCTGTGACCCAAATTTGGCAATGCAATCATTGTCATTTAGTGCCGCTAATTCGGCTTAATTGTCTATGCAACTGACTGCTGCACAACAAGCGCGCCTGTTGGTATGCAACGCTTTGTCTTGTCCTTCGCAGCAATTTGCGCATTCGCCGTGCGCCTCGAACGAAACATTTGCTGAAGCGTTTGCATTGCAACGCAAATTGACGCAGCTAATTGATGGGCATTTAATTGACGCTGCCATTTGAGTTTGTCAAGCGAGCGAACAAGCTCAGCGAAAGTTCACTTTCAATATGCACGTTGTCGTCAATGCCTTTCAATCAAAGCCCTTTCACTTGTTGGCCCACCTTGACTCATTTTCCGCCCCGTAAGCGTTACTTTTGCATCTTCTCGGCTTGCTTGCTTACACGCTATTTATTACGGCTCCCATTACGGCCGACTTGCTCAGCTTAAGTGTTTTCCGCTGTTTGTGCGACACGCCCCGCTTCGATTGCCGCCCTGCTGCTCCGCTCCTGCTGCTCGGCTGCTGTTGCCGCCGCCACGGCTGCTTGCACAGCAACAGCTTCTTACTGCGTTGCGCGCTGCTGAGCACAACACAGAAACTGTTGAGCATTGTCGATCCTGCGCGACAGTGAAATGTCCTGCGAAAACGCTCATCCTTCATCGTCGATTATCCACGATTCTTTGAGGCTCTAGAGTGATCGTGGTTAGCACAAAGCGGCCGCGAAATGTTTGGGCAGCAAGGCTATAATTTCTTGCCGTAAGAGGGACAAGAGGTGTGGCAGTGCATGAGTGGAGATATCATGTCGATTAATCAACTAACAATTCGACTTGAAGTCTCTGGAACCCGCCTTAAGCATGAAAGCGACGAATAGCACAGAAGCAAAAATACAAGCGCCACGAAAGAGCCTTATAGGCCGCAAGCATTGTGTGTAGGGTGTCGCAGAAAATGTACGCGCAATAAAATCTTAAATTGTCCAAGTTTCGAGATGAAAGTGTCATTTGAGTTGATTGTGCTTAAATGAGAAGTTAAGCGCTTAAAACCAACATGTGTGTGGCGATTTAATTTCGTTAAGCACACAAAAACTATTAAAGTCAAGTTTGGCCGCAATAAATTCCCTCAAGTGAAAAGGGAAAAACCCCCAAAAAAGAAAAATCAATTTTCATTTTCATATGAATTCATTTTTGTGTAAAATTTATTGTTTCATTTGAATTTTTGTATTTTTTTGCCACAAACAACAGTTTCAAAACGACAAACACTCCAAACCACAAAGCAAAAGCAAATCATATACATATATATATATATAGTATAAATATATATATATAGTATAAACATATATATACATATATATATGTATGTGTGTATGGAAACTGAATTCATTTGCCACTCAATGCACTTCACAATATTTTATACAAGTGTTGTCGAAATATAAAAGTAATAGCAATTTTAATAACCGAACTTAATTGCGATGTTTGTTGGTTGCATGCCACAAGTTGCAACATCGCATACAGCAATTTCGTGTGTTGTTTTTGGCGCTTATTTTTATACATCATAAAGGAACGCATTGCGTTGCGATTGTGACAAATTATTGCCGAACCGAAAGACATGGCAAAGCCTCACCTCACCGCCGACCGACCGACCGCCCAGCGCCGCCAAGACGTGGGCATGGTGCCAAATGGTCCAGAGTGGCGACAAGTCAACTCAACTCAACTCAAAGCGAGTCAAGTCAACGCAAACGAAATTACCGAAGGAGCCTGAAAAAACCGACGTTGCGGCATTAAAATTAAGCGATTTTCGCATTAATTGCTTCATTGAAAGATCAGTTTTATGCTCTCGTTGTTGTTGCTGTTGCTGTTGTGCTCTTAGCCAAGTTAATGCAATTTGCGCATTATTGAAACTTATTACATTGTTGGAAATTGTTGGCCGAAACGAACGCAAAGCGAACATTTTTTTTTACATTTAAATGAATTTGTTTTTTTTTTTCTTTTAAAGATGTAATAATTACTGCCACAGCTACAATGTCTTGCAGCGCCCACAGCCACATTGAGAAGCAATAATGTTTAATTGTGGTCTTTGTTGTTGTTGTTGTTGTTATTATTGAGTGACAATTTACATTGGCAAACATAATCTTGTTACAGACAATGGAAAACAGCAAAGCAAAAAATCGCACGGTCTAACCGAAGTTTAAATACTCCACACGCCTCATTTTATTGGTGTGCCACGCCCATTTTAATTATTGGTTTTACTATTTATCTTTATCTTAATAGTCTCTGCCAATTTTAATTGTTGCATCATTGTTGTGGCTATTCGAGTGCCGGAGTTGTGTTGATTCGGCTATAAGTGGGCTGAGCCATGCCTATTCTTTTAACAAACTAGTTTTCTCGCCTCACTAAAACCATAAATATGAAGTTTCAAGTCAATTGGCTTAGTAACAAAATAGAGTTTTAATACAAGAACTTCAAAAGTTTCAAGATCCCTTTTTGGGAGACACCCTTTAGAGGGTAAAAGAAACCAGTTTTGCCAAAACTCTGTTTCTG
Source organism: Phortica magna (assembly GCA_037044515.1). Lineage (NCBI taxonomy): Eukaryota > Metazoa > Arthropoda > Insecta > Diptera > Drosophilidae > Phortica > Phortica magna. The sequence continues at coordinate 262,179 of JBAMBP010000293.1, forward strand.
CTTCTTTTCCTTGGCTGCAACCGGTTGCAGTGATCCGATTGCAAGCAAATGAAGTCGCTTGCTTCAAGTCCCTTGCTTCAAGACTCAACATTTTCAAGAAGCCGAAAGCAATTTGTATATATATTTTTTTTGGGTAGCGTATTACATGTCTCTAGTAAGCCGAATTGCATGTTCGTTGTGTAATGTTGCTTTTGTTGTTTTTGCAAACTTCTTTATTGTTTGCGTTTATTCTCTGTTTTGTTTTTTTTTGTCGCGAAACGAAAATGGAAAATATTTTATAGAAAAAATAATAATGAAAAAATGCGCAGATTTTCAAATTATATGAACAAGAATTCGTGAGTGGGCGTGGTATGCACATCAAGTATGCGCCGCACAAGTGGGCGTAAGAACACACAAAAAAGTGGGTGTGGCCCCTAGACAAAACGAGCGGCGCGTTTATCTCCACTTTGGCATCGTTTTTAAACAAAAAGAATACAAAAAAAAAAAAACATGCAAGCAAAAAATAAAACATTATGTGAGGCGAGCAACATGAAGTTTGCAGCTTTAAACCGAAATTAAAATGACAGTTTGTTGTTGTTGTTGTTGTTGTCGCTTTTTTTTGCTGCTCATAATTTTTTATTGATTTCGTAATTGAAGGCTATGCAAGCGCTTGAGCATGATTGAATAAATCATTAGAAGTAAGGGCGCTTGGGGGCGGCAGTGACAGGCATGGGGAAGCGTACACACACACACACACGCACGCACGCACATGCACAATGCGACCAACAATCGAAACACGCCATTTGCGAGCGCCCTCAACTCAAAAGCACCCAGCCAAACTGCCCCCCCAACTGTCTGTCTGTCTGTCTGTCGGTTTGCTCTGTCTCTCTGTCTGTCCCTCTGTGCGCTTTAAAACTCACTTCTTCATTTGCGATAAACAAAAAACGCAAAAAAGACATTTTTGTTTCGTTTTCAAAAATTAAGCAATTATCATCGCAGCGCAGCGCAAAAAACGTCCGTTTTGTTTATAAATAATGTAGCAACAATGACAGGAAAAGGTTCAATTCAATTCAATTCAATTTATTCAGTTTTTGTTTTTTTTTTATTGTTTTTGTTTTTGTTTTTCTTTGTGTTGTCTGAGCATAAATCAAAAATTGTTGCCGGCTAAAAAATTTTAAGCATTAAATAAAATATTCGCCATCAGAAGAAAAAATGCAAAATAATGAATTCAAAAAAGAGAATTTAGCAAAAAATATAAGCCAAAAAAATGATTAAAATTGAAATCACTGCGAGTGCGACAAATCGCAGCGTAATAAATAATTGCCATATTACGCATACGACACGTACGCCGGCGTCCCTCACCTTGCCGACGCTTCTGGCCGCTGTGCGTGGAAGGCCTTGAGGCGCTTGTCTTGCACACTGGTTGGGCTTGAGGCGGTGGGAGTGCAAGCAGACGGAGAGTCACTTCAGTTATGCTTGCAACACTCAACAGTTGACGATAATCATGATGATGCTGATGATGATAATGAAGTAACAACCAGCAATTTGCATTTCTGTTGCATGATTAGACACTTTAAGTGTCCAGAAATGCTTAAGCAGATCAAACAGCCTCAAGGACGGATAGGGTTTTGGCAGTTTCACTTTAACACTAAACTGCAAAAAACAAAACCCATATTTCCATGTGCAATGTACCGTTACAGAGGTCGAAACAACATGGCGCATAACCCTTCCGAAACGTCTCAACGACTCTCTATGCAAATGTGCTTCACAAGCCCTTCAAACTGATGGAAGCCTTTAATAAAATCGGATTTTCGTGCAATTTCGTACAATATTGAAATGGGCAATGTCAGCCTACGCCGTGCCACTGCTTTGCCTTTTTCAATATTGAGCAACTCTTCGACTCAAATGCGCCTTTGCCACTCTTCAGTAATTGCAGACATGATTCGCCGCTGCGTTGCACTGTGCGGAGGCAACTTTTGATTGTTGCAGTGCAGGTGCCACGCCTTGAGGCGACGTCGACGCAGGCAGTGACGTCGACGCAGGCAGTGACGTCGACGCCGGCAGCGACGCTGTAAGTGATAGGCGTGAGAACACGTTTCTCGCTGCGGCTGCGGCTGCACAGCCTTTGAGCGCACTTAGCTTCGCACACTTTAGAAAGGCGGCTGGCTCAGCACAGAACCGACGGCGCGACTTCGCCGGCATGGCTTTACTCGCTTGGCTTGGCTCGGCTCGGCTTAATTATGCTTGCATGCTTGCGAGCGCTTAAATGCACACAAGCATGCGTATCGATTGACTTGGTTGGCTTGCTGGCCGCGGGTGGGGCGTGGGGCGTGGGGCAAGTGTGTCGGTTGATTGCTGATTGGGTCAGCAAAAGAACAAATATATGCAATTTTACAAAGCGTTTTTCAGCTGAGCTTTCATTTGTAAGCCAAATATTCTTGAAAATAAAAGAAAACAACAAAAACAAAATGTTTAAATAAACCAAAAATAAGTGAGGGCATGAAACCATAGCAACGGTCGGCGGTTCCGGTCCTGACTCGGTCCCGGACCCGGACCCGCTGCCGATTCCAATCCCGGTGCTTAGTTTCTGTTGTATTGTAGTGTGTTGGCTGGCGGGGGTGCGGGTGGGGGGTGAGGCGTAGAATTAAATTGATTTGGTCTGACGTGCTGCGATGCCAAACAATGTAAGCAACTCGGCAAGGACATCATTGCCTTTGGTTGGCACATGCCAGCAACCTTAGTAGTGCCAAAATATGCCTAAAGCAACAACAACAACCACAACAACAATAAAAGAGTGTTAAGCAGCGCTTAATTGAGTTGCTTTATTATTAGTTTTCTATTCATTTATCGTTGCTCAATTGCCCAACTGCCGACAATCATGGCTCAAATGAAATTCGGCCAACCTAACCAACAACAACAACAACAACAACATATCAAAATAAAGTCTAACGGCTTGAAGCATCGTTACATCTTCTGCTTCTACTCTTCGTCTTTGTCTTCTTCTTCTGCTTCTTCTTCTACAATACATGGCACAGTTTGCCAAAGCAAAGCAAAAACAACAACAACAACGAAATGCTTTTTGATATGAAAAATCAATGTAGTTGAACTGAACATGGCACGACATCATGTTAATGTTGATATAGCAATAAAAACAACAACAACAACAACGACCCGCATTACAAAAACAATAACAAAGACAATAACAACAAAGCATGCTGCAAATGCTTCTGCGGTGCTCTTAATCGGCTTTCAACGAGACAACTGCTGTGTGCGTGTGTCTGTGTGTGTGTGAGTGTGTGTGTGTGTCAATACAGCTGGCGCAGAATATAATTTCTGAATCGTTTCGTTAGCGGATTTCCGATTTTTGTGTTGTTTCACTTTAAGTCAACCAACACTTCAGCGACTTATGTTCTCACATGCTGACATGACACTTCGCCCTTTCCAACCTCGTTCATTTCAACTACCGCAACTTAATCTTCATCGATATGTACGTACATATGTACATACAAATGTATGTACATACATATGTATGCATGCGCATAAATGCGAGAAAAATGCTTTTAATGTTAAACAGTTTTGATCAACACACACACACACAGACACACACACACATAGAGAAACGTGCGTTTAAGCATGCCTGCCAACCCGACTGACTTTGCTCGGCTTAGCTCTTCTTCTTGAATCGCTTGCACGTCCGTTCGCTCATTAAAATGCGTTGCGCGTTTTTGCTTTTATTTTTGCTGTCTTCTTCTTCTTGCTTCAACTTTAGTTTGCGCTTGTTGCGCATCGGTTTAATTCTTTTTTCGTTCTCGTTACCTCAGCCAACCCAACAAGACTTCAACTAACACAACGCACTCATTGAATATTACAATGCTTACTGTTATTGTTGTTGTTATTGTTTAATGTTTAATGTTGATTTTGCTGGCATTGTTTTGTTATCAGTGTTGGCTAACGCAAATGTTTACTTTGATCGCTTAACTCGCTGTTGTTCTATTTGGCCAAATCGCAAGCAAATCGAAGTCAATGCAAAATCACGCATACGCCGTGTGGCAAAACATTATTTTAAGCAATTAACGCTTCCGTGTGCACGAAAACTCATTACAGGAAATCACAACAAATGCACAAATTAACACTAAAAAACCAAAAACTGTTATAAAATTTATGTGCAAAACAACGCACAAAAATGGTAAACAATTCACATTTTCGTTGCCTTTTAAGTGCGAATAAAATATAAATATAAACATTTTTGTAAGCCAAACTTGATTCAACATTTAATTTCTCATGCGAATTTTTGTCTTTGTTGTCTTTGAATTTTTAAAGTTGCACGTTTGCTCCATTTTAAAGCAACTTGCTGTTGTTGTTGTTGTTGCTGTTGTTGTTGTTGGCGCTTATTTTTGGTCATGTTTCTGCCGATGTCGATGTCGATGTCGTTGATGTGATCATCGACGCCGACATTGCCGTTATTGTTTGTCAATATTTCAATGATGGCAAATCCGTTTGCCAAATGATTCTTCCTTGCTCGCACATTAAGCTTCGTTAAAGCCAAGCCAAGTCAAGTTTGAGTGCAAAGTAAAAAAACACGACCAAGCCAAACAAAACCAAAAAAAAATACAGTCACTTTTCGCAAGTTTATATTGGCAGCGTCGACCACGACGACCACAACAACAACAACAACGACGACGACGACGACGACGCCGACTTTTAAAAGGAAAACAAAAAATACGATTTTGTTGCCGGCGACACAAAAAGTAGGTTGGCTACTTTTCTGTCTAATATTTCATTTTTGTACAAGAAAATAGCTATGCGACAATGGCGTGCACTCAAGCACTCAAATTGTAACAGCAGCAGCACAACAACAACAGTCCAGCCACCAACTGGCCCAACAACAAGTCACAGAGCTGCAATCAAAAGTGTACGACTACAAAATACGCTGCACTTTTATGCCAGCATAGGAAAACGTGCTATGAAAAACTATTTCAACTTAATGTGCATTAGTCTGCAACTCTGGCAACTCTATTAAGCATTATTGATAGGAACATTCTATTCTCACTGATCATGTCAAAATGTTGCTGTTGATCATGTAACCATCAGTTTCAAAGTAACATAAGGAATTACGTTTGTAAGGAACGATGGAATTGGGCATTTTACAAGCTGAAAAGCTGTATGTGCTATAGAGCCCTGTGTAACAAAAGCGTATATAAAATTGAATTTTCCTCTTTAACGCATAATTGACAGCAAAAGCATAGCGGAATCAATGCTAATAAAGGCTGTGACAAACATGAGTACATAACTAATTTATGGTATACCCTGTAATGTATGCATGTAAGTTATAGGCTACAACAACAATAACTTCAATAGCTGTCACACTCATAGACGAACTGAAGTAGGCTAAAGGCAAGCAAAGTCAAGCGGTCGCAAAAATGATAAAATTGAAATAAAAAACAAAAAACAAGATGCTTTTCGATAGTTAAAGCAAACTGGTTGTCCGTCCGTGCATAATACAAGCCCAAGCCTAAGCTTGACACACACACACACCAGCCAAGGCCTCAAGCCATCAATGTCTTTGACTGCAATTGCTTTCGGTAACTGTCAACAAAATTGGCGAAAATGAGCGCATTTTAATTGCATTTTTCTACTTTATTTTACCGTTGTTGTTGTTTCTTCATCTTTATTGTATTTATTTAGTTGGCTTGATTGTTCGGTTTTACTTTTTAAGTTGCATTTTGCCATTAATTATGCGGAATTGCGCTTTATTTCGCCTCAAGTGGTTAAATTAATGTCAACTGTGTCAAGTGAATGGCAAAACGATTGTTGCCGTTGTTGTTGTTGTTGTGCGCGTTGATCATTTGTTAGCTGAGTTTATGCATAACAGTTTCAGTACTAAATCACAGAGCAATAGCAAGGCTGATATTTGCCAATTATCGAATAATCGCATGAAAAATGACTTACAAAATGAATAATCAAACATTTTGCATTAATCTTTTGCTTGTTTGAGCAAATTATTAATAGTTATTTTTATTACCATAAAAAAGTAATTATTCAAATATCATATTTTGGCGGCAAATGCGCGCACAGCTGTGAGCACTGCCATGTCAAGAAGAAACAGCACGACGCAAAGAAGACGACACAATGCAAAAAACATATCAATAAAAAAAAGACATACAAAAGCTTTGCATTTGTTTACAAACAATAAGAGAAAGCTTTTTTCCAATATTACCGGCAGTTGCTTTTATTGTTCTTCGCAACACTCGCGCTCATCACCGCTCACCGCGCTCTCATCACGCATTATTGCCATTCTAGCGCTCTTCAATGGCAACTCAATTGTTTTGTTGTTGGTTTTTTGATATCCAAAATGCGCTTGCGCTGCAAATGTCAAAAAATATTGAAAATGAGCGAGAATGAATCAAAACAGACGCAACAACAATAATTACAATAACAATAACAACAACAACGAAAGCAATCGGTAGTCGGTAGACGGCATCGCAAGCAAGAAGGAACGAACGAACGAACGTACGAACAAACGAGCAAGCAGCGTGCACAACAACAAAGCAAACAACGACGAATGCGTCAAAAATACAAAAACAACACAGCCAACAACAACAACAACAACGAATTTCAAATAGAAACGAAAACGAAGGCAAAACAGCAACGGACGACGACAGAGAACACAAAAAAACCCGATTTTCATTAGACGTCATTTGTCGTGCTTCAGCGTGTGCAAAGGAAAATTTTCAGTTTATTATTTAGACAAAAAAAAACGTGTTAAAATTTCAATTAATTGCAAAAACAATCTATGCTAATTGTTGACACAAACAGCAACAACAAAAAACGCGCTACAATTGTAAAACACTTCAAGCCGCAATAACAACAGAAAGGCCGTCTATCAAATCAAAGAAAAAAAAAGGAGGAGACGAAAAAAAAACCAAGCAGACAAAGTGCAAGTGCTGTAAAAGTGCATGTGACGCGTATTATTTGCAAAGAAAAAAAATACAAATAACAAGAACAACAACAACAACAATTATCAATCGAAAACGCAAACGGGAAAAAGAACAAAATTAACGGCAAAATTATTTTAATTAACGCCTCGAAGCATTTTTATTTGGAAAAGGTATCATTGAAAATGTTTGACATTGTATAAGTTCTGATTTGCATGTATGCATGCATGTCTGTATGCATGTCTGTACACACACACATATATTTAACTGAGCTAATCGCCGCCGCCACCGACCCCTGATCCCAGGCGGCTATCGCCGATGCGCCGGCCAAGCGTTGAGCAGCGCTGCCGGTCGGTCGCACGTACGCTTCATTCTCAGCATTCAGAGCATTCACCCCCTCGCTCTTTAGTGTCAATGCGCTTTCAATTTCCTTTCCACTTTTATTTCGGCAAACAAATTTCAGCTTTTCTTGTCCAACCAAAAGTATTCATTTTCAATAAATGTTTGTCGTGGGCGCTGACGCCATGACATGTCTCGCTGGTGCGGCCCGAATTGGGCCGTGACTATTTTTAGCAATGTGCCGTGCTAACATTTAACAGTCATGCCCAAGTACACATTTGGCTTGGCGTCCATGAAACTAGATCGATAGAGTCACTAATTTATCACATGACATGTGCTTTGCTTAGGCATTTGATTTTGCCACGCACAAACAACAAAAGACATTTTCAGCCTGTTGTTGTTGCTGTTGCTTGTCAACACATTCGATACATCAAAGTAAAATTTGCCTTGAACAAGTTTCAGAACGAAATAATTCAACCCCTAAGTAAATGTTTTTTCAATGCTGTGTTAAGCATCTCAGTGATTTCTGACTCAGTCAATAGCTAATTTATTAACCAAGAGCCAATACGCATTTCATGTATTTTGTGAATATTGAAGGCACTCAAGTATGCACAGCAACTATCAGAACATAAGACTATTGCGATGCGCAACAGCTTCTCCGTGTACATGCATATCTGCTGCACTATTGCGCAGAGACACAACAACAACAACAGCAACAAAAACCAAACCTATCAACTTTTGCCCAGACATTTATGTATACTTGCATAAATTGATGCATCAGGAGTCTGAACAAGGGCGTAGCCAGTTTGCCTCAAAAGGGGACGTGCGACCAAGTATGCCTCCTTGCATAAATCTGACAGCTTTTTGCATATATCATACCTAGTGCTAGTATTGGTAGGACCAAAATTATGTTGGAGGGGGTTGGCGGATCGACGGCGCAACACTACCCGCTCTTGGCTACGCCCTTGTGTATGCATGATTTGATTTTATGAGCACGACGAAAGAGTTTCAAAAAAGCAGTTCAGCTTTTAAGCTTTGCACGAAATTTATTATTGCATATTTTTGGGCTGCACTTAAAATTGATGGCTTATTTTTTATAAATATTTTTATTTTGTTTTTTATTTTACTTTTTTTTAGTTTGACCGCTTTAAAAACACAAACACACACACGTACATGCACAAAACACATGCAGACACGCCGCAATAAATAATGCCCAAGAACAACAAGAAAACAAAAACCAACAACACGCACGCACAGGCACGCACGCACGCACGCACAAACACACACACACATGGCTGTACTTTTTGTTAATTACAATAAAAATATAATTAAAAATTTGCATTTACTAAAAGATATCAAAAACATTTCACAGTTTCATTTCTATGCTGCACTCAAAGTAAATCAAACAAGACAACTGCAACAACTAAGAACTGTAGTCAGTTTCAACAACAACAACAACAACTACAACAATAATAACAATAATAACAACAACAAGATTATTAGGCGCATTGCACAACTTATATTGAGTCGTAGCAGCAGCAGCAGCAGCGGCGGCAGCGGTAGCGGCGGCGGCAATAATTTGAAAAAACTTTGCCAGCAAACTTTGGCGACAAACGCTTTAAAGAACAAATTAAAAGAACAAAGCCACAAAACGGCGTCCGCAAAGCAAAACGATCAGGAGCAGCAGCAGCAGCAGGAGCTAGAGCTAGAGCAGCTGAGCGATCTATCGCCGCAGAATTATAGCGCTGCTGCTGCATGGAACATGACGGCGGCATCAAATCAAGCACGCACAAATGCGATACTTGATAAAATGTCAGAGCTTGTGTGCGCACGTCAAAGCGATGATGATGTGCTTAAATGTAGTGTAAGTAATTTTGGCATCGTTTGCATTGCAGCAGCAAGATTACATGTAATTTATACAAACACACAGACACCAGACTGAAAGCATTTTCAACACACACAACTCACAACTCGCAACACACAACTAACGAACTAACCCAAATACTCGCTTACTTACTTACTTATTCACGAAAATCACAGTCACATTTCTGTCACTCAAAGCTGTGGGACTCTGATTAGCATTGCCTGAGCTGAACTGAGCTGACTTGTCTTGACTTGGTTTGGTTGGCGTGGCTTGGCTTGGCTTAGTTTGATTTGATTTGGCTGAGACTCGCATGACATCCCAAGACATTGCGAGCCAGCCGACAAACAGCGTCTCAGTCAGTCAGCCAGACAGCCAGCCAGTCAGTCTGTCAGTTTGTCAACCGCTTTCTTCTTTGCCATGCAACATGCAACATGCTGTGTCGCTTTGCATTCAATCAACAGCGCTTCACTTGCATCTCAGCCTGCTTGTCAGCCAACTAAGCAGCCTTGTTTGTTTGTCACACACCTGCACAAAACACACACGCACACGCACAGGCACATGCACCAGCACATGCACCAGCACATGCACACAATCGAATGAATACTGAAAATGAAGAAAACAAGTTAGCGCAAGATTAACATTTATTTAACATTTCCCCATTGCAGTTCAACGAAATGGACTCAGCGCCGCCCACTCCTGGCCTAAATTCGTCCTCATCGTCATCGGCTTGCAAGAAGAAATACTATCGTCATGCAGCACATCGGTAAGTCTCTCCACTCACTCATGCCAGCTAATTTCATCAAATTCCCACTTAATGCAATGACAAACACTCGTGCGCATTTTAATACCCCTGCGACTCGAGGCGTGCCATAATCGTGCCCGGATTGGTTTAGCTAAGCTCTGCTCAGCTCAGCTCTGCTCAGCGCAGCGCACCACAGCGTAATTTGCCTGTTTGCCAATGCCATGGCATGCCGTGCCGTGCCATGTTGTGTTGCATTCTGCAAGCGGCAAATATCGTTTTGTGTCATCATTGGAATTAACGCGTTTCGCCACTAATACAATCACAAAGCTGACACACTATAAACGCGTTATCAACTCATATACATATGCCAGCAACTTCTGCCATCGGTATTTGCCCCCAGCCCCATCCCCACCCTGCCGACACTTGCCTTTCGAACTATTCAACTGTTGCTTTCAAATTGTTGTTATCAGTTCAGAATGATGTATGAGTATGTGCGTGCCACGCCCATCATTTTCCGTCAAGTATAATGAATGTTATTATGTGAAATAGGGGCGTGGCACTTTTTGGCAAAGCTGAGCTGGAAGGATTTGCTTTTGGATAACATTAGGCGCATGTTCACACACTTTCAACGCTTGTTCATACATAATCTGTCCGTAGTCGCATCGATTACGGCCGTAATCAGATCGAAAGTGAAAAGAGCTTCTGACGGATTACTTCGCTTTACTGTGCATGACTTCTCTGGGTGGCAAACTCAAAAGACTGGTTTCTGCTAATGAACAAAGAACAACACAAGAATGAATTCCTGTTGTATTAACTTATCTTCTTGCTAACCTGATCAAATATTTACACACAGATATGTTATATATCTTTCACTTCATATGCCTGCCACGCTGAATATTCCAACAGAATTCGCCTAAGTGTGCGGGGTATGAAGCAACAACTTACAATAACAAGGTCTCAAGTTGTTTTCATGCGAAAATTGAGAACACAAAAAGTAAAAAAGAAAACTCAACAAAAAAAATATCTCATTTTAAAATGAAAATATTAAAACAATAAAAATCGATTTTGTCTGAAAAGAATCGCAAACAAAAATATTTGCATTTGTATTATTTAAACAAGGGCCGACGACTTGAAGCTTAAAAGTCTTCTTTGTCATTTTCTTTTTCGATTAATTAAATTTGAGTTTTCACATTTTTTGCATTTGTATGGGAAAACATATTTTCAAAAAACATTATTATTATATTTCTGTATAAAAATTCGTTTAATTAATTTCACAACACATTTGCAAATATTTCCATGAGAACAAATCATGAAAAAAAACGAAAGACCTGCAGAGAATTTGAAAAGAAAGCAACAACACTTGTTTGACTGAAGACAATGTCTTTTGTCTTATTGGCTGCAATTTGAATAGTTGAGAGTTTCTGGCATAAACGTAACACTCAACAAGTACGCAAAGCTAACAAAATGATTGGAAAACGAAGGAAAAAACACAAAAACGCACAAACAAAAAAATGACTGAAAATAAAAAAGATACAATATTTGCCTCGATGTATTTTTGCACTTAATTCGATTAAACATTAAAGTTAAGAGCTTTTTTTATGTATATGATATATGAGTGTGTTTTTGGTTTTTGTTTTTGCCTTCGATTTTCGTTTGTTGTCTAATTTGCTTTTTTGGCAAATGTGAGATTTTGGTCGCTGCCTGGGCGTGTGCGCAACGCTATGCCACGCCTACTACCAAATGTGTTGACATGTTGACGCCAACTGATAATGAAGAACCCGTTTTCTAAGCACATCGAATGCAAATGATAATTACACACAACAACACGAATTTTTATACATATACATTACAAAATATTAATCTTAGTTTCGATTTAGTCGTCGATCTTTGTCGTTGTATGGTATACATTATATACATGTATAAATGTGTGTAAATATATATGAATACATTTTAATTAATGGAAAATTTTTGAAAAGTATCTTTTATATTTTAAGTACTTCCAACTAGTGTGAAGTTGTTCTGTTTTGTGCTGCAAACAGACAGTGCCACTTGATGAAAATGTTCCGAAGAACTTTCACTTTGCACACATACTTTCTCTCTCGCACACCCACACACACACACACACACACACGCAGACATGCACAGTTCCTTAAACACTTGAAATGCCGAAATTAAACACTCAATATTTTTTTATTTTTATTTTTGGGTATTTCGGACACTGAAAAAAAGCCAAAGAAAGATGAAATATTGTCACTTTAACAAAAAAAGAGTGACATACATACATACATATATACATGTGTGTATGTATGCAAATAGAAAGATTATGTTAATAAGATACAGAGCGGCCTGGTCTGTCTCAGTTGGAGAGTTGAACCGCATTGAAGTGAAGCGAACTGAACTGAAGTGAAATGACATGTCATATTTGTTTGAGTTGAAGAACAGTTGCCCGCTGATTATGAAGAGTCTAGTCTTATTTGTCTAATGCAAGCCTCACTATCAGCCAACAAGACAGTCAATCAGTCAGTCAGTCAGTCCGTCCGTCCGTCAGTCAATCAGCCAGCGAATCAGTTATTCAGCCAACCTGTCTGTCTGTCTGTCTGTCCAACTGTCCACCATTCATACATCAAAGTATCTGTTGTCACTGGAGACGAGACGAGACGCTCAGATAATAATCCGATAGCTAAGAAAGCTGCCTTTCACATAGAAGACTCATTCAAACAAAAGCAACAGACGTGTTTTTTCTTTTCTTGCTTATTGTACCACCATAAATGGCATTACAACAACGCCCACGCCTTTGTGCACAGTCATATACATTTGATTAGGCACAGTTCATGTTTTAAATGTTGCGATTGTTGTTAGTGTAACTAACGCATGTGTCATGCAAATGATCATGACATAAGTCAAACGTGAATTATGTTTGAATTCTTGAAAAGGCAAACAGTATGAAATGCTTTGCCACTTTTGAAAAGAATTTCCGTACGAGTGTTCAAGATAGCGGCACACGTCAGTAAAAGCGCGCTTGAGTGCAGCGTTTCCCAAACTGTGACACGGGAGCTATAAGTAAATGCACGAGCCTCAGAATGTATTGGAATAAACTCTTGTATATATTCTCCTGAGTCCTCTGTTCAAGTTGACATTTTACATTAATTAGTAAACCCACGCAAACAGAAAAGAAGCTTGAGCAACGCTGCTTCGAAGCAAAAGGTGCGCGTATGCGTCAGCAAACGAACGTCAGACTGAATGCGCGAGTGAGTGAGAGAGCATGTGTGTGTGTTTTCGTAAAGGCGTGCATGCATGCGTGCGTGCCTGCGTGCGTGAGCAATGACATGTTCGTCTTTATATGCGTCTAGAGGCTAGACGACGACCACGCGCATCTTTGAAAATTGTTGGCCTTAACTACAATTTGATGGAAAATAGGAGATGCTGAATTTTGCATGTTGGTCATATGCGCAAACTCTCACTCACTCTCACTCTGTCACTCTCTCGCTGCCTCTCTTCCGCATTCACACACACATCTGCTACCAAAATTTGACCCCCTTTTGTGAGGCTGACGCGCCGTCTCAAATTGTATAGCTTATACTCGTATGTTTGTATATATATTTGTATATTTGTATATATTTACATATGTTTGTACTTTATATACTATTAATACGTAATTGTTATGATCGTTGGCTCATATTGAAAACACTTTGCCACCCTACACATGCGCTATTGAACAGATCATTTCGTTTTCGTATTGCGGCACATAAATATTAATACAAATTTTCGAATTTTATTTGATTTTCGCGATTAAAAATTCACATAAAAATTTGCAATTGATAATGCCGAACAGTGCTGCCAATGCAGCCTTTTTTTTTTTTAAATTAAGAAATCCTTAGTTTATATGTAGCGAAATATGTATTCGCCTGATCGTGTGTAGTGTATAAATATGTTGGCTTCGCTTAGTTTAACATAACCGTTTGGCTTTTCGATTGCACTGAGCTTTTTTTCAGCCAAATGAGCGAACGTTTTGATCAGTTGATATTCGGACGTTGACCGAAATTGTTGTTGTTGAAGAGTGTATTGCAATTTGTTGTTATTATTATTTTTTGTTTTTAATTGAACGATTATACGTACATTTACAGCAACGGACGAAAACAAAACAAAAGCATTAAAAAAACAGAGTGCAATTGTAAATAAAAAAATATATAAATTTTCATCTTTAATAAAGCATACAAAAAAAACAAAAAAAGTTATTATAAAATACACTCATTTTTTATAATTTTTTTGTTTTATTTTTTATATTTTTTTTTTTATTCATATGTTTATTTTGTTGTTGGCGTTTCTATGTATGTCAACATTTCAAGTACAACTTTATACAACAACAACAACAACATCACGTACAAGAAAAAAAGAGGAAGAAGAAGAAGAAGCAGTAACAGCAGCAGTAAAAAGCAAACGTATGTGTTACGCGTCTGAGGCATTATCAACAAAGGCTTAGATAATAAATAGTTAAGTGAGCGTGAGCAAAATTATAGAAAGAAAAAAGTCCAACATCACCAACACATCGGAGAGCGCAATTACTGAGAGAATTTGTTTGACTGTTGAGAGAGTAAACATATGAGCAAATAGTTTATTATTTGAAATGCAAATTTTTAACTGAAAGTTAATACAACAACAAGAACAACACACAACACAACAACAATGACATGGCAAAACGAAAATGAAAACAAAAAACAAAAAACAAAAAAAAGGAAGAAGAACCTCAAAATAAACTTGTCAGCGTTAAGAATGACACGTTGGTTGTGACTTATTTTTGTTGTTTTTTTTTCACTGTTCCTGTCGCCGTTGTGGTTATTGTTGCTGCTGTTGTTGCTGTTGTTGTTACTCATTGCCTTCGGCGGAAATTAATTTAAATATTTGTGAGTAAAATATGCGACGAAAACAAAAAGAGTTGCTTCATTTTGAAATCAGTAATGGGAAAATTCCAAACTTAAAAACAAAATGTAAATAAAATAAACAAATTTTCCCAAAAAAAAAAAACAACACCAAAAACACAAAGATCGCAATCACTTCAGTGCGCTCTCTCGTGCTTACTCTCAGGCACAAGCGCTCGCTCGCCTCTCACACTTTCGTTCTCTCTCTCGCTCTCTTTTTATCATATGTTTCCGCATCAATGCTATTTTGGCATTTTACTTGTTGCCGCTTTGGCACTTCAACTCACTCGCACACACACACACATGCATATATTTGCACGCGTTCGTACACTCAATTAAGCTCACGCTCTTTCTTTCGCTCGCTCTCTCTCACTTGTGTGTACTTTAAGTTGGCGTTGTCATGACGTTTGTTCACTGATAATGCGCTGAGCACAAACGGCTCACTCACTCTCTCACTTTGCTAGCCACCTTGCCCCGCCTCAATACAACGCTGATAAGACGAAATTCGCGCACTATGCTTTTTCCACCTACCAAGTTCGCACATGTTGTTGTTGTTGATATTGTTGTTATTGATGTGCATGTTACAACTAGAGCTTATCAGCTGCTGTCAACGTCAGCGTCAGCGACGGCGACGGCGACAACAACACTCAAAAGTCAACACTTTTCCAAACACGTTGTGTGCATGAATAAAAACAACAACGATGACAAAAAAAACAAAACCGCTCAAATGCTCAACAGACGCGCTCAGCTTAAGTTCAAACGTGTTTTTTGCGCTTATAAAATTATTCGTGTTTATTATTTTTGTCGCTTATTTTTCTTACTCTTCTAATATTTCAACAAAATCTTACTTGACTGCGCGTTTTCTGTCAAGGAAACTCACATGAATTTCTACAGAGCCATACAACCATTGTGTGTTAAGTGAACTATAAAGAAAAATAAATCTTGAAAAAAAAAAGACAATAAATCTAAAAGAGAAAGAAAAAGGGGCAAAAGCAAAACGATCATGCCACAAGCCGCAATTAAGCCAATCAATGGCAATGCCAAGACCACTGGACATTCCACAGCGGCGGCCATTATCGGTGGCGCCAGCAGCACCCCGATAGCGACTGCGACAGCGTCCTCGACCACAGGCCTCGTGTCCGTGCCCATCTCCCCATTGAATGGCAACCAGAGTCTCATCGCCAGGCACAACACACGCGAGCGTTCGCTCACCATTGGCGAAACGGACATGGATCAGGTCGTGCTCAACGGCGTCAATGGCAGCGAGAGCTCCTACATTGGACACAAGCGCGAGCTGGGACACAGGTAAACGCACACATAATAATACCCTACACTACTCTAACTGTGTGTCCAAGCATATTGGAATGCAATTCGGTAGCTTATCGTTGCAAAACTATTGATTGTCTAACGAACTAATTGTCCGATTGGCTTACCAGCTCAAACGACTGTTTGGCGCTGCCAGTTCAGCAATTGCAGTAAATAGCGATAACCATATTGTTGTTGTTGTTGTTGTGGTTGTTGTTAAATCTTATCAGCCAGTCTTATGTGTTTCTTGCTATTTGCGTTCCTTAGTTGTCGTTTTGGCACGTAATCAACCTAACTAGTAAATAGCTCAATTGTTGTTTACATACCATGTTGTTTATAACAAACAAATTAACAATCATACGCCATGTATACGTTTTGGTTAATATCAACACCCGTTTGACATATATGCAGTTGATAATGTTGTTCTGGAAGCTATAGAAAACTCAGTGAAAATCAAAATCAATTGGTTTAATCAATGCTCTATTCGTAAAGTCAAATGGTATTTGATAAGGTTAATCTCGCTTAGTTGTCTAATCGAGCGTATAAATCATGGCCTTTAGGAAACTTTTCGAATCTGTCGCTCCATAGTTTTGAACAACCGATTTATCAACCATAAACCAGCTGCAAAACATTTATGTATTTGAACTGAAATGAGGCAAGCAGGGAATGAAACAAGGGCGCTCTCAGAAGGAAGACTTTTGACTGAAATTCGTTGAACACAAAGTAGCTTCAGCTCTCGAGATCAGGACATCGATTCAAAGACGACGAAAGACTACCTTACTCATCAAACAACTTTAGTCAATGAGAAGTTTTACAACAAACTTTCATAGCTTCTTTTTGAGCCAAGTTCCAGAACTTCATATAAGGCGTGCTGAGTTTGCGTTTGGCATGAGTAACTTCGTAATGTTAAGTTATTTTTACTTTGCCCCTTTAGTTGGAAGAGATAACATTCAGTTTTAAGTGAAAAAAGTGTTCGTATAATTAATTTGACAATCAAAACTCATAAATCTCTCAAATAACGCAAACAACACTTGAAATGTTCAAATAGAAACAATGCAAAGGCACTCTAGACTCTTCTCTGCTCTTGTCTTTTGTGAACGCAGAAATGTACATGGCTGAGAATTAAGATAAGGCGCACCTCAGTAGTGAGCACGTAAGCAAAGTTCTTCTGCCAAAAAGAATACATATTCGAAAAGTGCAAAATTATCATATCAGCGCACATGAAGTGAAAACAACGAAAGATTAATAGAATAATTTTTCATTTGTGCAAAGACGGACACATTCAAACGGTAAACGCGTCCATTTGAAATTCAACAATGACATTGAAACAACAACAACGACAACAACGACAAAAACAAAAACCGAGCTAATTTTAATTAAATCTGTGTAGAAAACAGAAAAGGGTTGCAAACAATAGCAAAGCTCAGCCAAAGAGATGCATAGATGAACTGACTGAGCGACTCATGGCCGGCGCTGTTTCGAAGAAGAAGCAGCAGAGCTCGCTTCATTAAATCATCATCATCATCACCATCATTGGGCGTGGCAGCAGCCAACTGATGCTGCAGTAATGCAACAGAGCGCCGAGCAGTTCAGGCAATTCAATTGGAGTGTGACCTTCAAAGCGTCTGGAAGGCTAAACTGAAATGTTGCAACCAACTGGAAATGTCAAACAGTCAGTTTGTCAATCATGCAAGCAACTGGATAAATGACGCCTCAGTCGGACAGACGGACGGACAGTCATTCACTCATGCGCTCGACTAATCAATCTTCGGCTTTGGTTCAACGCCAATATTGCCGTCATTTGTTCTTCCTCATATCAGCGACGACGCATAGAAGCACCTTATCTCTTATCTCTCGTTCGCCGTCGAATGAGTCTATTGACTCACGTAAAACATTTCACCAATTTCAGCTTATTCTATAAGTAACTTTTCGCTTTTTTTGCGTTAATTGGATAAAAAGTTGCATGCGATTTTTTTCTATCAAAAAGTTGCATGCGATTTTTAACTAAGAATTATGTGTGAAAAATCGCATGCGACTTCTTGATTTGCTGTCGTTAAATGCAGGGTTTTCAAAAAATCGCATGCGACATTTTTATCATCTCTCAATTTGTGTCGCATGCGATTGTTTTTTGGCACAGCTTAACTAAAGTATAAGTTGCGCCCTTTAAAGCTGCAACACTTTATTTTCGGGCGTGGCGCTGCCCACTGGGTGCTTTATATGTTCGAGTAGCTTGTATTAGACTTGTATGAAGTGTTGTTGCATTTCAAGCTCTGCTTTGCTGACGCGTCCCCTTTCTTGTCTTCCTCTTCTTTGCCTTTGCCTTCGCCTTCGCTTTTGCTTCAGCGATTTGTCTGATTAATAATTTCCATAGAGACAAAGGACCAATTACGAGCGCTTTGAAAGACGCATGACTTAACGTTACTTTTCTTTGCCCAACGCCCCCAATGGCGAGAGTATAAGCGACAATGATGCTGCCCCGCGCCGCACTAACTGTTTTCGCATATCCCTTCGTGCAATCAGAGACGTGACGAAGCTCAAAATGTTGCCTCATATATGGCACTGAGGTTCCAGATGAGTAAAGACAGACAGACAGACATGACACTCCCTCACACACATAACTCCTTCCGCGAAACTGATCATTTGCTTTCGTGCGTTGTTAAATTTCCTATCGATGAAAGTATCTTTGCATAGCTTTGCAATGCAAGACACTCAACCAAGAGACATGTCAGTGTACGTTAAATGTGTTTTCACTGTACACAATACATGTCTGCATACACACACGTATGTGTTTTTGTATTTTACATTTCTCGACTGTATAATTTAACGTCTTGGCTTTTATATATATTTACTCTTCTTCTTCTTCTTGGACAGACATGTACGTTTCGCGTTGTGTTTTGTTGTTTTTGTATTTCGTTTCGACGACTTAAATCAAGAGGCGTGCAAAGCTTTGCAATTTGCTAAACGATCGCCCGTTGAGTCTTTAAGCCGACGCCTGTTGGTATGCAATGAGTTTTTCCGCTGCGTTGTCTTCAATTTGCTACACTTTACACTGGCAAAGTATTACAATTATGTCATTGAGTTAGTGACACATTGAAAAAGACATCATGCGACGACAGTTTGAACAACGATTGCCTCTAGACATGGCTTGTAAATATTGAATTACTGCATGCCTCGGGAAAAACGGACATCGAAATAAATAAATGAATTATAAAAAAGTGATTTTCCAATTATGCACACGCGCCATTTTTTAATCCTTTGGCATAAATTTTCCGCTTTTTATTTAACCTTTAAATGCATTTCAATAGCAAAGCCATGATAGAAAGGTTTTTTATTACAGTTGTCAAATATTTTGACAGTTGTATTTATTTTCATGACATTTCAATAATGTTTGAAGCAGAAGAGGAAATGAACACAAATTCAAATTGACACCGCGTAAATAATCATAATTATAATTATAACAATAATAGTAATTATTTTACTTGGGTTGTTTGTTGTTGTTGTTGGCTTGCGTTGTTTAATCAACTTGCAACGCATCGAGTTGCGGCGCCGGCGGCTCGTGTGCTTAGGACATGTGCAACGCGACTTGATTCGATTTAATTTCAATCTCCGTTTACACTTCTCGCAATGCCGCAACAAAAACACCACGTGTCACACCCACACACACACACCCACACACCTGCATGTGCTTGTCCAGCTACAGCGGCCAACAGAACTCTTTCGAACTCATAACCTTTGCGGAGCCCAAAAAAGACAAAATGGCGCTTGTTTTCTTTGGTGCCTTTTGGCCGTTGCATTTTGGCCAAGGCGACGTTGCCGCATCGTCCTCGCCATCGTCCTCGTCATTGTCCTGTGCTCCGCTCTGGTGTGCTGTATAATGTGGGCGTGGCCGACACCGTGGTGTAAAACATCATAGGCGTGGGTTGAATGAACCATGTGTGCAAAGGAGTTACAATTCGCCATTTTAATGTTGTGTGTGTGTGTGTGTGTGTGTTTGTGTTTGTACACAAATTAAATGGAAATTACATGCAAACAGACACATGTGTGTATGTGTGTGTGTGTGTGTGTGTGAAGAATGGACAAATCGTCTACATAAAAGCGGACATTCGCACAGACAGACAGACAGACGGACGGACGGACAGATAGAAAGATAGGAGAGACAGCCTGGAATGGAATCCAGACAAATGAGCGGCGGAAAATGCAATTACAGTTATGTGCATATGGTCTCCTTGCATGCCTACATACAAACATATGTATTTATGCACAAGTACGTGTGTGTGTGTGTGTGTGTGTGTGCATTGTTCAGGCAACACTTTAAGCACAAATTTAACGCTTTTCCAACAATTGTCAACAATTTCGTAAAAAAGAACATTCAAAACCGTCGAAATGCGCCTTTTCTTTAATTAAAATCAGTGTAAAAAGTTCTTGAATTTATGGCGCCCTCATAACTTTGGGCCTCATTCCATTACTCACGCTCTTTATTCTTTGCAAGGCACAAAAACAGACATATTTGATTATATAACTGATATAAACATCTTCTTGTTCAGTTCGACGAAAGGACTTAATAGACTTAATAGATGGCCATCGGAACGATCTGTCTGTTCCAAGACATTCCTTGAATATACTAAGACAGACTGATCGGATCACTAGAGCCATTGGAACTATTGGATCAAAATAATATTTATGTTGGCATAACTTTTTTGTTGATGTGTTTTTCCCTCAAGTTTTTAAAGAAGCGGTATTCTAATTGGGAAAAACTATAACAAACATGTTTTCCAATAAGAATATTTTAAAATAAACATTTAAGAGTATGTAAGATGTGTCGTTCAAACACATTTCGAACAAATGATTGGTTTTATTATTTATTTCAATAGATGATAGATGAATGAATTGAAAGAACATGCTCAGCTCGATATCGAAACTTTATATTACCATAATTGATAATAAGCTAATGACTGTTTTTGTCGAGCAGAACAAAAAGTTTAAGAAACGCAACAACAATAATATGCGTTGTTGTTGTTGTTGTCGCGGTGCTCATTTTGATTAATAAATGCAGCTAATTATGAAACACATTTGAGTGCATTTGCATTTCATTTACGTTTCAATTAATTGACTTGATTTTATTTTTAATTCGTTCATACTTTTCTTATTTGCATTTGTTTTTGTTTTTGTTTTTGTTGCTTTTTTCGCTCATTAAATTTTTGCATTTTGCCATTTATAGTTGTCAGTTTGATCAGCAACAACAACAACCACAACAACAACGAAAATAAAACAAATTGAAAATATATTTAATGAACTTAAAAATAGATTACGGCGTCGGCGTCACTGCTGACGTCGGCGTCGCTGTTGACGTCGCCAGACAGTTATAAGAATAATAATAATCTGATGATCAACGAATTTGTCTCTGAACATGAAAAATCTTCAATTGCAATTAAATTATTTGCATTTTCGTTTTTCTAATACTTAAATAAGCTTACAGAGGAAAGAAAATAAAAACAAATAAGTAAAATAACCTCAAATGAGCTTAAAAATAAATCAATTTGAATGTTTTTTGATTTTTATTTTTGACAATTTTTCGTATGCAAAACTAAGTTTTATAGATTCATTAAAAGTTTCGCTTTGTAACACTTTTGTTGTTTGTGTGTGTTTGTGTGTGTGTGTGTGTGTGTATGTGTGTGTTAAGCGCACTAGCATTATACATGATATTATTGTTGTTGTTGCTGTTGTTCTTCGCGTTATACATGAGAAACGTGCGCTGAGAGCATGGCCAGTAGCCAACCTTGAACACACACACACACACGCAGGCGCAGACACACATGAGCGCGCTCAGAGAAAGGCCAAAGCGCAACTTCCGGTTTGCTGTTTTAATATCCTTTCAACAATGAAATAAAATTAAATCAAAAAGACATTCAGATAAATTATAAATAAATAAAATGTTGAATTTTTATGCCCATGTACGTGTGTGTCTGTGTGTGTCTGTGTGTGTGTGTTATAAAAAAATTAAAAAAAATAAAAACAAAAAGAAGACTTAATAGTTTAATGTTGAACAGAAAAAAGGGCGCTGGGCAAATCATCACTGCTGACATGACCACTGCTGTATGAGTGTGTGTGTGTGTATGTGTGTGTGTGTGCGTGTGTCCAATACATACACACATGCAATGTCATGAGCAGCGCGAGTTGACAACAGAAGTCGCAGAAGTCAAAGTCGCAGCGGTCAACGATGCTTGATCGAATTAAGCGTTTTCCGCTCGCACATGAATCAAAGCCACTCACGGTCGATCTCACGATTAATCCAATTGCCTTCATTAGGACACACAAGCGAACAATGTCAACAATAAAAACACCAACAACAACAACACCAACAACAATGACGATGATGGGTTGATGGTTTTTCTCGCATGTCTTCAGAAACGCCGCTTTCGCGTGTGAGACAACAACAATAAAGTTCACAAAGCGTATGCAAATGACACGAATAGAAAGAGAGAGAGAGAGGGAGATATAGAAAGAGAGAGGGCGATAGTGAGCATGAGAAAGTGAAGAGGGGAAAATGCACGTAAAGAACAAGAACAAGAACAACAAAAAGTCAACTGTTTTTGTATTTTATTAATTCAATCAAGCAGCCAATCAATCAATCATTCATTCATTTAATCGGTCAGTTAGTCGTTAGTCACCTACTCGCGCATCCCAGCACGCTGAAGGTCACACGCTGCTCAAACACGCGACACTTGTCTGACCCGCCGCACCGCTCCAACCGCCCTTTGTCGGCGTCGAAGCATTTTTGTTTTTGTTTTTGTATTCCAGACATTCATGCCGACAGCCAACACAGTGGGAGGGAGCGAGAGCGCGCGAGAGACAAGTGTAGTGTTGAGTGTAGGCACCTGGCAGTGCTCATGATGAAAATACACCAACAACAACAACAACAACAACAATAAATTTATCTTTGGCTATGCCTTAATTTGGATACACTTTCCGCAATGCCTTTCTTTCACACAAAAGCGTACATAACCTAACACTTTTCGAGTCGCTTCTTCTATTGAACTGTTTGATTTCCATAACGACAGCCGGACAGACGTACGATGCTAATCAAACACACACACACACACACATAGAGCACAGCATAGTTACTCTTAGACGGCGCAAACTTTATGACAAATCTAATATACAATATTATTTGCAAAATTTGTACAAGAAGTAAATATAATAAAAACAAAAACAACAACAACAACAACAACAAAAACAAGGCACCCCACGCGCTTAACTCACGCACACAGCAACAAAAAGCAAACAACAAACCTATTTGGATAATCTAATAAGCACGAATACACAGACACACACACACACACACACACACACACATATAGACAGAAAGAGACAGCGGCACACCAACAGACAAATCTATATAAAAGCACGCCGACTGAGCTGCTGTCGTTTGCTCTGCTCTGTTGTTGTTGCCGATGTTGTTGTTGTTGTTGTTGTTGGCGCTGCTGCGGGCGCTTAGAGTTGAGTTAAGCGTCAAGTCGAGCCGCGTTGATTCTGCGGCGCTTTTTCTTTTGTTGCTTTTTTTTCTCGCGCCGACATTGCGTCGCTTTTGCAGTTCGTCTTTGGCCCAAGTCCAGTTTGGAACGCGAAAAAAACGAGCGCAGCAAATTCAAAACGGCAAATCGACAAAAAAAAAAAACAGCACGGAAAAAAACAAATTTAACAGCAAATAAAATTAAAACGAAACACTTCGCAACTAAAAAATAAATAAAATAAACCAAAGAAATAAAACAAAAATAATAATTTAATAATAAACTACAAAAAAATGTGTTAAGGCCAAAAAAATCGAAGTTTAATTGTTTGCAAAAGGCAAAAGACAAAAGGATAACTAAGCAAATCAAAAATATATACAATTATATTTATAGAACTCAACTGAGCTGAAAGTATTTATAAGAAATGTGAAAATGCGAAACAATGAAATATTTATTTAATTGCATTTTAACTTTTAGTTGTCGTGTTTGTCATTTCTCTCAGACTTTTTTTCTTCTTTTCTTTTATAAATTTTATTATTGTTTCTTGTAGTTTTTTCTTTTGTCCGTCTCATTCATGCTCAGGCAATGCAAAAGACCGCAAAGAAAGCAGAAAACAAATGGCAAAATGGAAATGTGTGACGGCTTTTAAACTGTGGTTTACTCTTGTTCTTTTGCTGCCTTGTTGCAAGCTTCGTTCGTTTGCAACGAACATTATTGTCAATTTAATTGCAGTTTGTTTCGAAGTGTTGTGTCCTGCAACTTGCACGCCCCACCGTCTTCCGTTGTCCTTGTCTGAAGGCGCACAAAAGTTTGCATTTTCCTTTGCTTTTCTTTGCTTTTTAATGTTAATTTAATTTGACTTTGTTTTCAAATGATTTCCGCTCTTGCTTTGTGCGCCTCTCACCCCTTGCCGCGTGAAATTAGAAATTGCTTTGTCTTGTTCCTGTTCCTAATTGCCGCTTTGCCTTTAATTGTAACTGTTGTTGTGTCAATTATCACATAATCGCTTTGCGCTATTTCACTTGCAATGTCTGTTTTCCAACTCCTTTCATGCTTAGCACATGCTTAAGTTTGCCCCCCCTCCTCTCTTCTCTTCTTTTCGCTGCAGTTTATTGTACCAATCAAAGCTTCTACAACTCGTGAGATAATCAAATGTTTAATGTTGCCGCTCTTCTCCAAAGGCTCAACATAAACGTGTATTATTAAGTGCTTGTAAAAGTTATGTTTATTAATTGACTGTCTCGCTCACTCACACACTCCCTTGCCAGCTCAGTGTTGCTGAGGATGTACACATGTACTATGCATACATACATACACACACACATGTATGTAAGTGTGTGTGTGTGTGTGTGCATAAGCAAAATGTGAAAGAAAAAATTGCAGATAAATTATTTATGCGGCATGTGTTGTTAATAACTCAAATTATGGCTGCGCAACAATTCAATTTAAGTTAAATTGAAGGTCAGTTTTGTTCTTTTTTCAGTGCACATGTGAATATTGTCATTTGTTATTCTGTTGTGCTTCACGTTGTGAAAATTACACGCAGAAATTCCACTCATACACACACACTCACACAACTGTCCTGTTTCGAGCGCTCTTGTCTTCATTTAAAGTAATTTCAACTAATTTCATTTTTCAATTAGTTGATTTTGATTGCTTATTTGCCATTTTGAAAGAATTGCTTATGAAAAATAAATCACAGCGCTTCGGTTAGCGATGTGCGCCGCAACGATTCCTCCTGCACATCACTCACGCGCTTTCGAACTGACCACATGTGTTTGCTGCATTTGCCCGTCCTTCTCACACAGCCGTGACAGTGCTGCCACTGCGCAGTATTGTGCACGATCACGCATATCGAAAGGCCAAAGAACATTTACTTTACACGCGCATCACTTGGCTTGCATGAACAGTGAAACTTTTTGGTTTTCCTCCTTTTTTGTTGTTGTTGTTTTGCTTTTTAGCGTGGCAGGCACTTGGAATTAAAAGCACATGATTAGCGCTGTGCCTTTGGCTCCGGCTATGGCTCTGGCCCTGACATTGACACTGACCCTGACGCTCACCCTGACTTCGGTAGTGGCATTTATGGCGGCATTGCACAATTAACTTGACGGAAACTTCTTACGACTTGATTGAATATGACGCAAGTCCAAATGCTATCCGTTCCGCTTGCGTGCAACATTTTTATCTTGTTTTCTTTTTCCTAAGAAAACGAAAGACATAACAGAAATATGACGTTTGGCATTCGTTGCGCTTCAAAATGATTTTCCCCCTTGACTTATTTTTCGCTTCTTAAACAAAAGACTAAAAAAAAGATAAGGTTCTGTGTAACTTAAGACGTCTGACGCACACACACACATGTGCTGAATTCGAAATGATGATACAAGAGTTTATACATAACGTATACGTAACGTTGCAACATTACTCATACGCCACGTGATCTCTGCCAAACAGTTCTGACGCCAACACTAACTGTAATATGATTATAAAACATGCAACAAATTCCATTTTTATCTATTTTCATTTATTTTGCGCAATTTTGTTTAATCTTAAAAGTAAAACAAATCGCAAACTCATCAATTTAAAGTATATAAACAAATTCTCGGTGTCGTCTGTGGCACTGGCTGTGCTAGTAAGTGTAGGATTGAGTGGGTGAGAGGATGAGTGGATGAGTGGGTGGGTTGGTGGCGTTTGCCTGAGGTTACATTACTGAATGATTGATGGAATTCATTGGAGTGTAATTGTCAGCAGTTGTGCAAAAAGGAATCTAATCAGGAATGCACTAAAACTGAATTGCATTGAAAACGACTAAGCGCAGCTCGGCACTCAAGCTGTGTCAGACGCTCAGTCGGTCGCTCAGTCGCTCAGTCAGTCAGGCAGTCAGTCAGTTGTCACACTATCAATTGGCTCATGTTGAGTTGCGTTGCATTGCAGTGCGTTTTCTCAAGTCGAGTCGAGTCGAGTCAAAGCATGGCATGCAATATGCAGCAAAGTCGCTGTCTGTCATTTTCATTTACACCAGAATTAGATTGTCAATGTAACAATAACATTGACACACACACGCACACCTACTCACTTGTATAGCACACGTCTTCTGCCACTCCTCAGTTGCAAAGTTGAAATGTGACAAGCCTTGACTGCGCCAGCAGACACAATGGCAGCAGCATGTGAGTGTGTGTGTGTGTGTGCGTGTGTGTGTGCGCGTGTCCTGATTTCCTTTTGCTGCATTTTGACTCCCTTTATGGCATATCATTTCATTTCATATTGGTTATGTTTATTTGTTTTATTCTTCTTCTTCGTTCTTCACACATTTCCTTCTTGTTTGTTGTTTTCTCTGCTATATTACCGTTTTGTGCGTTTCGCTTATTGCTTACATACGTTTTGCCATTTAAAGAGTCATACGAGCAACTTCGCACACAAAATATTAAATTACAAACACAATTTTAGCGACAATGAGCTCGTTTGCAACTTCGCAAGACTTTTAGCACGTGTCTCGATTACGCTTCCTTGCCGCACAAACCATAAGAAAACAATAGATTTGCATTGCAAAAGCAGCAGAAAAAGAGTGGAAGAAATAAATAAAAAGAGAAGAAAGAAAAAGTGTCAAATCAGCAATTTAAATCTAAATTAAATACATATAAAAAAAAGTTATACAATAAAACCAAAAAAACGGGGGAAAAAGAACAAAATGCACACCGCAATTGCAACGGAGACAACAACAACAACAGCAGTAGCAGCAGCAGCAGCAGCGACTGCAAGAGCAACAGGAGTGAAATTGTCCATGCTAAATGATGACGTTCGCCAATCGGCTGACATTTACATAACAGCTAACGGCACATGCACGCAAGCAGACAACGGCAGCGACAACGACAACGACAACCATGTCAAAGGCACTGACAATGGCAGCGGCAACCACAACGACAACGGAGACAACAACATTGCAGTTAAGCGTGAAGTGTCACTGAGCAACAACAACAGCAACAACGCTGTGAAGAAAGATGACGTTGATAATGTTGCAGAGGGTAACTTTGTCGCCTTGAACAAGCCAAGTGTTGTAGCATTTTTGAAAGACAAAAACATGTACAATGACAACGTCACAACAACAACAACAACAACAGCAACAACAACCACTGTTGCCCCTCATATTGCGCAGTTGATTGCAATTATCGCTGGCGGCAACAACAACAACAACTGTATTAACAACAACAACAACAACAGCGACAATGACAATGGCAATGGCAATGAGCAGCATGTTGATGCTTCTGCTTCTGCAAAACTAACTTTCACACCAATTCAGCACACAACAACAACAGCAACACCAACCGCAACAACAACAGCAACAAGCACATCAGATAAGTCCGTTCAGGCGACGAACAAGACGACGGAAAATGGCACCGCGAGCTTCAATGACGATTACCACGTGATTGAATTGCAAAAAACGCCGCAAAATGCGTAAGTCTGCGAGCCCATGCACAAACACTTTTCAGTCTTTGAATTTATCCCTGCAAACAAACAGCAAATTGTTCTTATGCTTAAACATTAATTTGGTCTTTTTTCTTTTCCTTAATGCATGATGATTTGTTCGTGTCAACTTGTTTGCCAAATTTAATATTTGGCGGCACATGTTTCTTGCCTTTCAAAATGGCCATTTGTGAAATATTCGTGAGAGAAATGTAGGAATTGCAAGAAATACAGACAAAACATGGCATTAAGGCGGAAGCTGACAAAGGGCAGCAGAATTAATTAAATGCCATTTGGCACTTAAATGTTGCCAAATGTGAATCGATTAGATTTTAATTTAGCCGCAAATGTTCACGCGCATTAATTGTTGAAGACGCCATGAGCGAAAGAACAACAAAATGCACTCAACGACGCCGCCATAACGGCAAGTCGAACTGTAAAAGATTGCAGACGGTATACCGCACCCTGGCAGAGCTCCTGGCAATGCTCATGGCAATGTTCACGGCAATGTTCATGACAATGTTTCATTGCAAATTGACACACTTGCTGACGTCTGAGCTAATGATTTGTGTTCGCGTGAAATTGCATTAATCTGCTTCTTGCACATGTGCATATTTACAATGTATATCTATGTATGTACTGCAGGCCATACAAACATAATGAAATATTATAATTAAAAGCAAATATGATTTTTATGTTTTGCATAAATTTGACGCAAATCCTACGCATTCGTTATTCGATATTCTAAATGGCAAAGTGCATTTGTCATTCTGTTACGCTCGTTTCTTAATTCGATTTAAAAAAAAATGCATTTTTTTATGGTGTTCTGCTAATTTTATGCAATAATATATATGCAAATCATTAATTATAAAAACTAATTGAGTAAATTACTGTGAAAAATATTGTTGACTGACATGACATTTACCATTTAATTTGTTTCTTGATGATTTAAATTAACAGTGCAAGTTTTTATGTTGATTCAAGAGAACATTTGCCATGTCGTTGGGCGTCGCCCATTTTCACCAAGCGTGTGCCTTTTGACGGTCGGCCAAATGGTCACCTTTGCTTTGCAACCGAAATGAAATTGCGTTGCCAGCCCTGGCTGACAACTTTTTGTTTGATTCAGCATTGCTTCGGCAAAAGTTTATCATTAGCAATTACATGTATAACATTTTGGCTTACTTTGTTTGCCCTTCTGTTTTTGCAATATTTTGCTAACGAATTTCTGCCGTTGTCAGTTTAAACGACAATACATGCGCTCACACAGCCACCGTACGACAAATAATGTAAACTATCCTTCGCCAACCAAAAAACACAAACTAACCTTTTTTAGTGTTGCAATATCAACTGCGCATATAATATTGCACCTCACATTGTGTCCTGGCACGGAGAATCTGCAGCTGCCATCATCATCATCCCAATTTTAATTATTGCAAACTTTTTGTTCCTTTTTTATGATTTTCGGGGCAGTTTTTCGCTCATGCACTTTGACCGCTTGCATTTGAATTGTTGCCAAATAAGCTGTTTTCGGTGTTATTATTTTTATTTTCATTTTTTCAATTTATTTTGAACTGCAACATCAACAACAATAACAACAGCAACAACAAACAGAGGAAAAAGTTGCGGAAAAACTTGAGAGTCTCCCAGATAAAAAGTTGGCTTTTTGTTTAACCCAAATTTGAGTAAAAAAGTATAAACAAAAAAAAATAAAAAAAAAAATGATATATGTAAATTGTTGAGCAGTCAAATGGATAAAACTAGATGGTCGGTTGTACGGAGCCAACTATCACAGGGTCTGTTAAGTCGCAAGCAGACTGGAGCGAATTTAAAAGAAAAACACCAACGAATTGGCTTAATCGAGCTTACAACTTGCAGGCGCTGTGCAGTTGTGCCAAAACTAGGTTGATCGATCGCTCCCACAAGCAAACCGATTGATAAAGCAATAGAATTTGGAAAAGTTGATCTGAAGTAAAAAACAATGGTTCCACATTGAAATGCGGCAAAGATACTAAATTAAGGCATCGAAAAATATCAGTGATGTCCATATAAGTACAAATGTGTGCATGTATGTGTATATAATGATTAATGAGTGACCATCTCAAGCGTGATTAGAATTTGCATGACCATCTCATTTGACAATTTACAACTTTTGTAGACAAAAATTTATGCAAACATAAAAGATTCGTTAAACCGTATTTTAATCCCTGTAATAAATATTACATGCATGTACGATTATTTACATGTGTCCTTTCGGATATGTTTTATTTATTTGCTTTATTATGCCAACCGACTGACAGTTGACCGGCGCGTCGGTTGGCTGCCCATACTTCTGCCGACGTCAGCAGTGTCCAAGGCGCAAAGGCCTCGCGATGATTATGTCGCCAATTGAATTTTAAATCGCGTCAAGAGGCAATGGCGTTCAATTTATGTTCTGTTCTCTCCTTTCTGCCAGCCTCAAGTCAAATTATAAGACAATTTAAAATTCAACGTCATGAATATTGACCTTCTTTTGCTCCTCAGCTCCTAAATATATTGGAACATTTAAGACTTCTACAATAAACAAAATTCGAACATTGTTTTTGTTGTTAGTAATATATAATGACAATCATTTGCTTGCGTTGTTCGAAGTTCAAGCACTTTTGTGTTATCACTTTTTAGCGTGCAAGCCATTGCTTTAAATAAACCTCTCACAAGATCGAATGGGAAACTACCCCCCATTTAGTTGCTATGCGTGTCTGCTCGAAAGAAACCCTGCCGCTCACCTCAGCTCAGCTCAGCTCATAACCAAACACAAACAACGTGCCAGGCTTCGTGTCTCCGTCGCCCTGAGCCGTTCACAGTGCACAGCATTGATGAATAATAAATTTTGGTGTTGCCGGTCACAGCTTTTCTTTCGTTTTTGTTGTTTAAGCCTAAGCCCGTTGACAACTTGGCGAAGCGCCAGAAGCTCTCACCAGTGTTGTCACACTTCCAGCGCACAGACAGACAGACAAGCACACTCACACACACACACACATGTAGTATGTATGTGCGAACAAAGGCCACGCGCTGACTTGGCATTACCTCAAACATTGACGACGCCATCGCATTAATTCATTGTAGTTACCAACGCAAACAACTCATTGAATTTTGCATCGAACAGCACAAAATGCATGTTTTTCCGCATAAACAAGCTGACGCAGCGTGCCACCTGCCGAGCAGAGCAGAGCTGAGCTGAGCTGAGCTGTGCAGCATTCAAGGCGAATAAAAACTAACGCATTCCATTTGTGCAACAACGCACAGCAAATCACACTTGTGGTAATGGTAAATGGAATTTATATTATTATGTTCGTCATAAAACAATGCGTGCCCATTTCACAAGAAAATTAATATAACTTTCACTTTGTTATTAAACAAAATGGGTAAAAACTTCTCAGAACTTCTTGAAAAGAGCAAACGAGTAATTTTCTTACACGGCTTAAATCCATAATGAGAAGTTTATTTCTTATGAAATTGATTACTTCACGATGGACAAGGAAGAAGAGTTCAAACACAATTGATGTCGCCACGTCCCAATACATTAAACATTCGTTGCACAAAGTGCAATTCGCATTTATGAGACATCAGTTGATGATGATGATGATGACAAACTCCTGCATTTGAGTTTCTCAAAATAAACATTTGATGTTTTTACCAATAAAATGGCATTGCATTTACATACACACATACGTACATATTGATATATTAAAAAATGCTGCACTAAACAAAGTGAGCGCTCATGTGTTGTGACATCAATCGCGATAAAAGCAGTCAAAGAAACTCGTGTATTAAAAATATATTTTATTTTTTCGATTTATTTACAGAGTATTCGTGAACAGGTCTTTGCATCTTGAGAACATTAAATTCTATGGCTTTGACATGGACTATACACTAGCGGGTAAGCAACACACACATTACATACATAGAACAATAATAATTTTGATTTGAAATCAATTTCAGAATATAAATCACCGCAATATGAGCAGCTTGGCTTTGATCTGGTCAAGGAACGTTTAGTTTCTATGGGTTATCCCAAGGAGATACTACAATTCGAATATGATCCGACATTTCCAGTACGTGGTCTATGGTTCGATACACTTTACGGTAATTTGCTAAAGGTTGACGCCTACGGCAACATACTTGTCTGCGTGCACGGCTTCGAGTTCATAAAACAGTACGTTTCATTATTGTCATTTGACCATTTGAATTACAATGCAAAACATGCTTAACATTTCTTCTCTAACCTTATTATTTCAGTCACCAGGTCTATGAACTGTATCCGAATAAGTTCCTCAAGCTTGATGAGTCGCGTGTGTACGTGTTGAATACACTCTTCAATTTGCCCGAAACTTATCTACTTGCCTGTCTCGTGGATTTCTTCACCAATAGCGCGGACTTTGTGCGGTAAGTAAGTTGCAGCAGCAGCAGCAGCTGCAAGGCGAACTATCAACAGTAACAACAGTTTGACCATGTATTTTGAGCCAGTGCTACTGCACTGCGAAAAAAAGAACATGCTAAAAAAACAAACAAAACTGAGAATTTCAGCATAAATTTAATTAAAACTTGCATCAAAGTTGTGCAAATAGCAGAAAAGAAGATACCTTAGTTTCAAATTGCGTTGCCAAAAGTATTTTTCTTCCTGATGTCCTTTCGTCACGCCACCAAGACAGTTACTGGCTTAAAGTTCTAACTGGAAAAAGGAAATTTGATGTGCTAAGCTAAAAACTAATAAACTCTTTTGTTGAATTGCGATTTCGTAAGAAGATAGCAAAAATACAATAGAAGAGAAGAGAAAAGACGACAAGCTTAAGAAAATAATTTCAATTTGCTACTGACCTAACCTGACTGACCTGACCTGACCTGGCCTGCAAAACCTGTTCTACAAAATGTTTTGAAAACTTCTCAAACTTTTCAAGCTGCAACAACTTTTTTTGAATGCTTTAAATATCATTTTCCACTACAACTACAACTTCAACTAACATTTACTTTGCCAACTTGTACTTTTCCTCCATGCTCATGCTTTCTCCATTTGCGCTCTTCTCTTACATTTTCCAGCGTTGAACGCGGCATTAAAGCCGGTGACTTTCTATTTACCTATAAATCGATTTTCCAGGATGTACGTCGCGCCGTCGATTGGGTGCACATCGATGGTGATCTGAAGCGTCGTACAACACAGGTTTGATATAAACTAAACTATCAATAACAACAACAACAATTAACGTACGCATATTCTTACAGAACATGGAGTACTATGTGAAGAAGGATAAACGTTTGCCCACTGTACTTTCGCGCATACGTGAATCGGGCGCTAAAATCTTTATGCTGACCAACAGCGATTACACATACACTAATGAGATTATGACATATCTCTTTGATTTTCCGCATGGCGCCAATCCCGATGATCCGCATCGCAGCTGGCAGTCATACTTTGATATAATTGTCGTCGATGCACGCAAGCCGCTCTTCTTCGACGAGGGCACAGTGTTGCGCCAGGTGGACACGAAAACCGGTGGCCTGAAAATCGGCACACACATTGGTCCGCTACAGCCGGGTCAGGTTTACTCGGGCGGTTCCTGTGAAGTCTTTACCAAATTTATAAATGCCAAAGGCAAAGATGTGCTCTATGTGGGCGATCACATTTTCGGCGATATACTCAAATCAAAGAAAATTCGCGGTTGGCGTACATTCCTCATTGTGCCGGAGCTCGTGCGTGAGCTGCACGTATGGACCGATGAGTGTCAACTGTTCGCCGAACTACAGAATTTGGACATTAAATTGGGTGATCTCTATCGCGATCTTGATTCGAGCGCCAAAGTCAAACCGGATATTTCGCAGTTACGTGCATCCATACGCGATGTCACACACAAAATGGACATGTCATATGGCATGATGGGCTCACTTTTCCGTTCCGGCTCACGCCAGACGTTCTTCTCCAGTCAGGTGGTGCGATATGCCGATGTATATGCGGCTACTTTCCTCAACTTGATTTACTATCCATTCTCGTATATGTTCCGCGCTCCGGCAATGCTATTGCCGCATGAATCGACCGTCGCGCACGATCAATGCAATCCGCCGTCGGGCGATCTGGCCAATGCGCTTCCGCATGCCAAATATATGCGTCATGCTGGTGGTGCTGTCAGTTATGGCAATCCGGAAGATGAAAAGGCACTGCATCGTTCGGTGAGCAGCGTGGTTATGTTGCATAACCTGAAAGAATCATGCAGTTTTTTTACAATGTTTTTCTTTTTTTTTCGATTTCCTTGCAGGCTTCAATTGTGCACACACGCCCCTCCACGCCCACTGTGGTGACACACACACATGATGAGGATTATTCGGAGGAGGAAGACGCCGAGGCTGCAGCCAGCAAGAAGAACTAATTCCGCCATTGCTTCTGCTCGACATAAGCTCGAAACGCGTTAGCGATCTACATGGATTTCTGTCGATTTTATTAATTATGAAAATCATATACAATATATACAATACATACATATATAAATGTTTTTTTTTTTGTGTCTTTTTTTATACAAGTTTGCCAATAAGCGTTTTTTTTTTATCGAAATTATAAATTGTATGTATTAAATGTAATATTTAGACTTGCATTAAATGTTTTAAACCGCTAAAAACAATACTATTTTGAATTTCATTTTCACTCTTAATATTTCTTTCGTACTTTCACTACTTCTTCTTCTCTTCCTTTCATCTGCGTACACTTTTTTGTTTTATTGATTGAAAGACTACTTTCAAAACATTTTGAAATTTTTAACTCAAAACGTACGAAATAATATATATCCATCATTGAAATAATCATATTTAAATATAACCTTTTTGGAACCCAAATGAAATATTGTTTTAATTCAATATCGAAATACAAATTTAATATCGTGTTTTATCAAAATGCAAATTATGACATAATCAAAATTTAAAACAAAATTATACGAATTCTAATAGTTCGATTAGTTCTGCTTCTTGATTTGGTTGCTATCACACTTGAGCTCTTGGTATATCTGCTCATTAATGTTATCATTCTTCAATTCGGTTTGGAAATCAATGGCGTCGTCCTAAAGGAAAGTAAAAAGAAGCTCAATTAGTTTTTGTATAAAACAGCGTCAAAGATCAACTTACATCGAACAAAACATTCTTTGCATCCTTCTGGTACTCGCCGAACAATGTGAAGACGTCGGCCAGCTTGCCATGCGGTCCAAACTTGGTGGCCAGCGAAACGAAGAGATGCTTAATGGTTTCCTGCTCGACAGGTTTTGTATCACCACGTATGAAAACGGCGGTAGGCAAATTGAATTCTACATTGCAGGTACGCATTTCAGTAACAGGCTTCTGCTCCAGGTTAGCGCAGAGGAGTTGCTTGTTCTTGTACGATTCCAATTTACTGGCGTGCACAATCATAATGTTTTTCTCGGACGAAGGCGCCGTAGCGCACCAGTCCAAGCCACGACGCTTGTTCAGGAAAACAGCTGCAAGGCGAGCACGTTCGTCATGTGCATCGAAATTGCTGCAATGAGTCAAAGTAGATGTGAAAAACCCAAAATAAAAAACAAACGAAAAATTTGTCAGCACACTTACATTGGCGCCTTTTGTATAACATCCTTGGCCAGTGACGGCTCAACGACAGCGACATAAACATCGTCTTCGGCAAGGCTCTCATAGACAATTGGCACAAGCTTGTCGCCGCGTGCATCGTCATAATTGTTGGCACGTACGGCCGTCAAATCTGCTTTGTTCGCTTTGACTGTTTCAATGCAATCGGTGGCCCGCACGCATTCAATCTCTGGGCGTATGTCACGCGAGTAGGCGGCACGACGCAATGTTTCGCACTTGGACTCCTCTATGTCTGTCTGTACGCACATGCGTAGCTTGCGTATGGCACTGCCGTCACGCTCAATGACATCCTTATAGCCGGCGCGTTCCAAATAGGCCTTTGGTTCGACTGCCTCCGGTTTGCTGTGATAGACGGCGTTCTCGTTGATCAACAGATGGGCGGCGGCTTCCTTGTTCTGTGCGTGCAAGCCATTTTCGAAGAAACGCTCCAGACGCGCTTGCAGGTTGTGTAATTTTTCCTCACCGTTTACGCTGTTTGCATTTGAAATATAGCCGGTCCATGGGCGTTGGGCCCATGAGCAGGCGGGTCCAGTGACTGGGCGACGTGTGCCATCTTCACAAAGGTACTCAAAGTCACTTGGATTACCTTCGGCGGTGCTGCCAGCTGTAAGCTATTTAAACATATATTTATAAATATGAATCCATATGCTTATGTTTTTCTTATAACTTTTACTTACGCCAAAGTATTTCTTGATGTATTGCACTTTGCTGAACGCAACATCACCCTTGCCTTTGTCCAAGCAACGAATGGCGCCGTCATAACCAGAATATTTGTCAGGATAGTTACATTGTTCGGGCTTTTCGCAAAGCGCGCACAGATTGGAGTATTTCTTCTTTAGCAAACGATCGGTGTCCGGATACGAAGAATACGTGCCCACAAGACATGATTGCGAGAAGAACTCCGACAATGATTTAAGCTCACGCTCTGTCGCAGAGATTTCGGGATCGGCAGAGACCTTCAGTACATGCGAATTTTTCAACTTGGTGATTGGAATCTAAAAGGCACGCGACGATGTCGATTATTAATTACAATTTGCATAAAACGGAATTAACTCAATTAACGAACTGGTTATATAAACAGATATACTGCGTCAAGACGTCCGTTTGACGCTGACGTTCTCACCTTGTAGCCAACGTTGCGACCGAAACCGGTGTGGCAAGACTTGGCGCCGCGCAATTCATTTAAGCTGTGTATATTTGAATTTTTCTTCACCAATATGATGCCTTCATAGCGAAAATCGGCGTCTTTGTCGTCCTTAGTACGTATTTCCGAGATGACACGATAGTCAGCGTTCTTGGTGTGATAGGCGACGTACATATCTTCCGGCTCGCTGGCCAGCACATCGGCTTTGCGCTGTTCGATCATGTCCAGACATTCGATACGATCACGACCTGCAACACAGCTCATCTGTATGCCGGCCTCTGAGGGATCCTTAAGCAGATTCAGACAATCTTGATAGTATTCCTGCGGCACACACATGCGATCTGTAAATGGAACAACGTTTAGAACGTTCTCGAAATCTTCTCGTGCTTCTTTGTAGCTTACAAACAGTATCATCTGTGGCAGCAGTGCACTGTAACAGTGCAATCGTGGCCACCAACACTGTCAATGGCAAATATATGCTCTTCATTTTTGCTGTTTCTGTTCTTTGTCGCTGTTGTTTGCCGTGTTCTATTCTGGAAAGAACTGTGCGAGCTGAACGCGCACAAGACGCTTTTATAGCCGAAAGTCTGGCTCAACGTCGTTGACGACATCGCAGTTGACGTTGTCGTTAACGCTGTCAACGGTGCTGCCTGTCGAGCTGCCTGCTTGCCTGCCTGTCTGCCTATCAGCGTTAAGGGGAATAACAAGCTATTTATTATTTCAATTCATGTTTTGTTATTTTTTTGCACTTAATTTTTGCACACACACGTACACCCATAGTTTTATTCATATAGTGGACCAAGTTACCAACGTCGCGACGCCTGCGGGGATGTCTTATGATCCACACGTTCGCCAAAACCGCCGACGCCTACCATCTTTCGATCAATGCGGGTGGCGATCATGCTGACTGAGGAGGCGGTGGTGAATCGTAGTTTTATAGCATTCAAACATGGCTTTCACACGCTTACAGAATATATCCATTACGGTTATTTTAGCGACTTCGTCAATTTTCTAATACACTTTCCGTCTTCGATCAAAAACAAAAAAAAATTTTGAATTCTAATTTGCTAAGATTAGAAGATTTAATAAATTGTTATTGTATGTATATATGTATGTTTGTATATGCACTGTCGACACAGGTTGAAGTCATTTATATTTTTTTAATTTATTACTTTTTGTTATTGCATTTAGTGTGTTTTATTATCGACATATTTTTTGTCAGCATTTTAAAATAATATACGGTTTTATAAGTGCTTCTTCTTATTTCTCAGCCAGCCGGCCGGCTTACCATTTGATCACTCTCGTCGCTCTCTCTCGCTCACGTTCGGCAACTCAGCAAAACAGCTGCTATTCATGCATTTTTATCTTTCTTAACCTTGACTTTGCATATGCAAATTCCATAGTTAGGCTTTGGCTGTAGTGCATTTTGGCACAACGCATGCGCTACGTTAGGAAAGTGAAACAATTACAACAATTTGTTTTTATATATATGCATGTCTATTTTATATGTGTTGCAAATGGGCATATTAATCACTTATTGAGTTTTTTACGTCTATATGAAACACATTTCTGGCATTATGCTGCTGAGTGTATACAAAAGTCGCATAAAGCTGGCTTATTAATGTTGTGCAAACATCTTTGTGCGTCATGCACGTTGTAGTTTCTTCGATTTTACTGCATACTATACAAATATATGATTTCCATTCACAACTTCAAACTGCCTTCGAAGCTGTAAAGCATAGCTTCAAGATGTTGACACAAACGTACATTGGCTTAGATAGCAAAACTTAGTCATGCCCACTATTTAATATGTCAAACAAGTTGCGGTGTGCATAAATTGTTGTCATTTGTAGATAACAATTGACGGCTTTAAGTGGCAACAACGCATATTAAAGAGTGCATCATCACACTTTGTGTAAATGTATACACAAACATATGTACATATAATTGCATGTTTGCTCACGAGTGGGTGTGTATGTATAAATATATAGTTAAAAATATTTTTTAAATAAAATTTGTCGTGGAAAAGTTCTAGAGAACGTAAGAAGAAAAACGAATTAACAACGATTGAAATGCAAAACTGCGCGTTGAATAATAAAAAAGAAATAAAAAAAAAAACATGGCGCCGCAAAGTCTTCGCAAATAAAAGCAAATAAATACAGAGGTGGATTTCAAGGGCCAATTCATGAACTCCTTCAAGAACCTTCAAGATTAGGGCACGAAGCTTATTGTTGCTTATTAATTTACGCTCGACTTTGTAATTGCACTTAAAGTCATTTAAAACCAGCCTAGCTCATTAATTAAATATGAAAAAAAAAAAAAATAAATTGTATGCAATTTTTTCAAGCTAATTTTTGCCTGAAACTGATCAACAAACACCTGAGCCTAAGTTGTGGGGTGTATACAAATCGATTATTTCTTGATAATCTATAATCAGACGTAACATTGTGTATGTATGTAGACGTTCCCGACTTTTGTTTGAATATTATTTTATATTGCAACTTTTTATTTGTTTATAAAAATCTGATAACCCCGCCGCTCTAGTTTGCCGGTGATTTACACGTTGGAAACAGATTCAATTTTTATGACACAAATTCTCAGAAATTGTACAACGGCTTACTTCTATAAGTATTTATGGTTTAATATTACCAACAATAAGGCCAACCTTGTTGAATATTTGATACCCTTCACTTAAAATTTTATTTATTTATTTATTTTGCTTACATATTTTATATCATGTTTCATTATACATATGTTTTTCTAATGATAAACAGAAAAGTGCAGCACTTTACATTAAAGAAAGTTTAATGCAGAAAACGAATGCAATGACTTTTAAAAATTAATATTAAGAATATAAATCTACGAAAATGTCGTTTAATCTTAAATTACCATATTACATCTAACTTCATGGGAATTTGCAGCATTCAAATGCAAACATTTTAACAACCGACAACCGGATATCACAATTGGTCATGGGATATGTGCATGGAAGTGACTCGTTCAACAACGGATAGGTTGGTAGCCCTTTTTTCTTCCAGTAACTATATCCGCCCAAACATGATTTTAATTATTCCATTTAATTGCGCCAGCAAATAAACAAACAAAATCAGTTTGTCCTCTTTACTATTTTATAATATCCTTATCGTGTTTTGTATTTTCATTTTTAATACAATTTGTCCAGTTTTGAATTTAAAGAAGTAGCAGCACTGTTTGTTATTTACAATTGCTTTATGTTACATTGCTTGCATGTGAACTTAAGAGTGCTCAATATTAATATGGGTGTT
>JBAMBP010000296.1:0-19781 GCA_037044515.1 Phortica magna
ACATACTGTACCAGGGTATATTGTGTTTGTTTGGCCGAAATGTATGTAACGCAGAGAAGGAGGGGAGGGGGACCCTATAAAGTATATATATTCTTGATCAGGACGACAAGACAAATTGATTAAGCCATGTCCGTCCGTCTGTCCGTCTGTCCGTCCGTCCGTCCTCACCAATGGTTCTCGGAAACTATAAAAGATAGAGACTTGAAATTTGGAGGATAGACTCGTGATGTCGGCAGCAGATCAAGTTTGAACGGTTTTGAGCCACGCCCACTCCTTCCCGCCCAACCAGCTACGCCCACTTTTTGGAAAGGCTATAACTTGAACACCAGAAACGCTAGAACTATGAAAGTTGGTATGTCGACTAAGTATGTAAAGACCTATAAAACAGCATACCCCAATTTTCCCCCAACCCTTCATTACCCCTCAAAAAGTGTTTTTTTGTAAATTACTGTATCTTCAAAACTATAAAAGATACGGACCTGAAATTTTGTATGTAGACTCAGTAAATACATGTCCTTAAAACTGCATACCAGAAAAT
Organism: Phortica magna; assembly: GCA_037044515.1. NCBI lineage: Eukaryota > Metazoa > Arthropoda > Insecta > Diptera > Drosophilidae > Phortica > Phortica magna. Next base: position 539 of record JBAMBP010000296.1, read on the forward strand.
ACCCATTTGTATTTTGGACTACCCCTCAAAGACCACCAAACTTACATTTTTTGTAAATTTCACTTTTTTTTTACAAAAATTTGTATATCTCCACAACTATAACAGATACGAAATTGAAACTTTGTATGCAGACTTCATAGATGTATGTCTTTAAAACTGCATACCAAATTTTTCCCCCTACCCTTAATAACCCTTCAAATAGTGTTTGCATGTCAAAGCCTACATCTCCGAAATTGTTGAAGGTACGGACCTGAAATTTTGTTCGTAGACAAAGTATATATAACTTCTTAAGACTGCATACCAGAAAATACCATTTTGTATTTGGACTACCCATTAGAGGTCGGCAAACTTAAATTTTGGGTAAATTACAGTTTATTTTTATTAAATATGTATATCTCCACAACTATGAAATATACATGTCTGAAATTTTGTATGCAGATTCAGTTAATATTCGTCCTTTAAACTGCATATCGAAAAACACCCCTTTATTTCATGGCTTCCCCCTCAGAGATCAACAAACTCGAATTTTTCGAAAATTCCTCACTTTTGACTGATTTTTTATACATCACCATATAAATGGGTGAGGGTATGTGCAGGGTATTATATGGTTGAGTATACTCAACTATACCGCCCTTACTAGTTTTTTATTGTAGTCATGGAATAGGCTGAACCAATGCCGCAAGTACACGAGGGTAGTGCTCTACCAGAAAGTCTTGCCCCTATGTTATTAAGAAATTGTTATATTTTCATACATTTTCAAAAATAGCTGAGAAGGAGACATATTCGATAAAGTATACTTATTCTTGATCAGGACGACAAGTCGAGTTGATATAGCTATTTCCGTCTGTCTGTTACGCTGTAAACTCGAAAGAATGTAATCACAGAAATTCTTTGCATATGTTATGTATGTATATGTCAGATTTATCTTGATCGGACGACTATTACGTGTTTTTACTAATACTTTGACTATATTCCAAACTTTTAAAATAATCGGGCATAAGGGCTTAGTACTGTCTACATAGAGAAAATGTTGTTGAAAATTTCTCTGTAAGCAGACGAGATACAAGATTGTAAAATTTAGTGAAATTTGACTACATTTCTTTCTTTAAGACAAATTAAAAAATGGGCATGGTTACGCCTCTTAATTTATAAGAATATATATGATTCTTATTGGAACAACTATAAGAAGGTTTTTTCAATAAAAATAATTGGGAGAATGCTTGCAAGAATATATAAGTTTTTTTTTAATTTAAAAAAAAATATCAATTAATACCCTTAAGATATTGATTTTTTTTAAGAGGAATTGTTGAATAAAGTTTGGAATGGCCGATTATTCAGTACTAATGCAAACTTATTAAAGGCATGTTTAGAATAATCTTATACACACCATGTGAGAAAATATTTATAAATATCTGCGTTAGCACGAAATGACTAACAAAGATAATGCTATTTTAAAACTTTTGTTATGCCACTGCCTTACTTCAAATTGTTTTTGTCTAAAAATTAGTTTCTTTACGCATTTGAAGGCCTGTGGAACAATTTTCTTTAAAGGTGTGATAAACAGTTTTACCAATTACTTAAAACTATCGCGTTTTACCCAAGTTGTGAAACGAATTTTCTATATACAATTGTCAATACACAAATTTATAATTATCGGTCAGTTGAAGAAATAAAAAAGTTTTGGTTCATTTTGGAAATTTCAAACCTTGATACAAAGAGTGTATGCAAATTTTATAGAATCTATTGTGTTATCAGCAAAAAATGAAATTGCACAAGATTGATTTCAAACATTATTATTTACAACTAATTAACAAGTCACACTGACGAATAATTTTTTATCTGATAGCTACCTTGAAGCGCACTCACAAAAATACCAATTTTCATTGTTAAAGCTAATTAGGTTGCAGAGGTATGGAAATTATTGGTTTTGGTTATAAGTTGGCGGTGCCATGCCCATTTTTTCATAAAAATCTTTTTTCATCTTTTCTTAACAATATAAGTATGAAGTTTCAAGTCAACTAGTTTAGAAACAAAAACTTTTTTCCATACAACGACTCAAATTTTCGTTTCTTCCTCTTTTTAATTTCGAATGGCAAATACCAGTCCAGTGGTCCAATCTTAATGATACTTACAGAAATACTTTTGCAATTTCAACTACGTAAATTTAAAAACAAAAAAGTTTTCCATAATTTTGTTAATTTGTATACTCTTGCAAAAGTATATTAACTTTCTGATGAAGTTTGCAACGCAGACTATATAAAGTATATATATTCTTGATAAGGTCGAAGAAACGAGTTCATACAGCCAAGCCCCTATGTCCGTCTGTCTGTTTCAATGCGAACTCCTCCCAGATTTTTGAAGTTCCAAAAAAATGTTACCGAACAAGATTTTCTTTTTTTTGCCGGGAGCTTGTATGTGAAAATCAGCTTGTTCGGATAACTATAGCATGTAGCTCCCATAGGAATGATCAGTCGAAAATGAGGTTTTTGCTTGAAAAATAGCGTTTCTGGAGATATCGGCTCAATAATTTTTACATTAGTAACTTTTTTACATAAATAAAAATATAGTGCAAAAAAAGGTTAAGATCGGGCTACTATAGCATATAGCTCCCTTAGTAACGATCGGTTAAAAATTCTGTTTTTGTAAGAAAAACTTCTTTGTTCTTGAATATAAACAAGCCAAGCTTTGCAAAAACGTGTTTTTATTAGAGAGATACAAGACTGCAAAATGTAGTGAAGTATGACTGCATTGCTTTCATTAAGGCAAACTAGTTAATGGGCGTAGCTACACACCTTAATCTTTAAAAACGTATGTGATTCCTGTTGGGAAAACGATAAAAAGGATTTTCCAATAAGAATAATTGACGAAACTCTAGCAAGAGTATTTAAGTTTCGGCAAAGCCGGAAATAGTCCCTTACTTCTTTTTTGTAAATGCTACTATTTCCATTAGTTCCCACCAATGATTTAACTGTAAAAAACAAATAAAACTCTCGCAAAATGTTAGGTCGATCGCTTTAAAACTGTGGGCGTAGATCGTATATTCACAGACGGACATGGCTATATCAACTTGTCTTGTCGAGCTGATCAAGAATAAATATTCTTCGCGACAAAGTTATAATACACTGTTTGAAGAGTATGAAAAATGAAACTATTTATACAAACACGTCACACAATTTAATTATTGTGCTTTAATTTTAGGTAAACTCAAGGCCGTAAAAAGTTTTAAAATAAGTTTTTTACGTGAGTAATGTAGAAGTATTCTTTACATCATGTTTTTTATTGTGCAATAGTGATTATGTTATTAATTACGTGAGATGAAACGTTTTTTCCAAATCCAATTTCTTAGTTAAGACAGTATTGTGGCAAAAGAGTGATATATATTCTTAGACTATCAATTACCAATTTATATGTATGTACATACATATCTTATGTCCCACAGAGGGGCCGTAGGTTGATTTTGCTTGCAAAAATTCGAAAATGCATATACGCTTTCGATAAAATAAATAAGTGTAGGCAACTTTTCCGTGATTAAGGAAATATCATCCTTTATGAAATAGAAATTATAGTTTGGAAGATAAACGTACTCAAAATGGACCTTTTTTTAACTTTCAACAAACTGAATTGGAGTTGAAATATCTGCGCAATTAGAACTAAAATTATTATCGAATTAATATCTGTTTTTAGGTACCAACAATATAGTAATATATTGTAAATATGAAGTCTCTTGCATTTGTAGTTTTTTAAAGCGAGCTATTTTCTGAACTAAATATTTTTTGGGTATTTTCCAACTTTGGTGGACAAACTCTAAAAATACTCAAAAATGCTTCCTCCAGATTTTCCATAATACGCTTCATAATATATTCCTCTACCTTCCTGCAAATTCCAGCTGGCCTGCCCTGCCAGCTCGAAAACTGTGGGAAAGAGACGGACGGACGGAAGGACAGACGAATATGTTCATTACAATTATATAGTCACAAATGTCTATGTTTCATTCAGAAAATTAGAAACTAGTTATTTTTATACTCTTGCAAGACTATATTAACTGTGTCATTAAGTTTACAACGCAGAGAAGGAGACATCTGCGACTATATAAAGTATATATATTCTTGATCAGGTCGACGAGACGAGTTTATATAGCCATGTCCGTTTGTCTGTCTATTTGAATGATAGAACGATAGGTTAAAAATTATGTTTTTATCAGAAAAACTTTATTGTTCTTGAATATTAATAAACCAAAATTTACAAATACGTGTTTTTATTAATGCCTGACTATATTCCTAAGTTTTATAAGAATCGGATATAGGAGCGTGGATCGCCAATATAGCGAAAAACTTACAAATGGGATTTCTGTGTAACCAGAAGAGATACAAGACTACAAAATACAATGGAGTAATAGAGTATACAGGCTTAGGCAAAATAGCCGAATAGCACCCTTACAGGTTTTGTTTTCCAATAGCATACTAAATGTTTTGCGAACTACCATGTCCGTCTGTCTGTTTCAATGCGAATTCTTCCCAGAGTTTTGAAGTTAGCGAAAAAATTTATATGCAGATATTTCTTCTTCTTGCAGGCAGTTTGCATGTGAAAATCAGATTGATCGGATTACTGTAACATATAGCTCCCATAGAAACGATCGGTCAAAAATATTGTTTTTGCCTAAACAAGCGTGTTATTGGAATTATGGACTCAATATTTTGCATAAAAACTTCTTTGACATAAACAAGGATATAGTGCAAATGGTCAAGATCGGGCTACTATAGCATATAGCTCCTATACGAACGATCGATTGAAAATACGGTTTTTATTGGAAAAACTTTTTTGTTCTCGTATTTAAAAAAACAAAACTTTGCAAACAAGTGTCTATATTAATGCTTGACTACTATCCAAACTTTTATAAGAATCGGACAAACGGCGTGGCACTTTACTGTTTTTTATACCCTGTACATACTGTACCAGGGTATATTGTGTTTGTTTGGCCGAAATGTATGTAACGCAGAGAAGGAGGGGAGGGGGACCCTATAAAGTATATATATTCTTGATCAGGACGACAAGACAAATTGATTAAGCCATGTCCGTCCGTCTGTCCGTCCGTCCGTCCGTCTGTCCGTCCGTCCGTCCTCACCAATGGTTCTCGGAAACTACAAAAGATAGAGACTTGAAATTTGGAGGATAGACTCGTGATGCTCGGCAGCAGATCAAGTTTGAACGGTTTTGAGCCACGCCCACTCCTTCCCGCCCAACCAGCTACGCCCACTTTTTGGAAAGGCTATAACTTGAACACCAGAAACGCTAGAACTATGAAAGTTGGTATGTCGACTAAGTATGTAAAGACCTATAAAACTGCATACCCCAATTTTCCCCCAACCCTTCATTACCCCTCAAAAAGTGTTTTTTTGTAAATTACTGTATCTTCAAAACTATAAAAGATACGGACCTGAAATTTTGTATGTAGACTCAGTAAATACATGTCCTTAAAACTGCATACCAGAAAATACCCATTTGTATTTTTGACTACCCCTCAAAGACCACTAAACTTACATTTTTTTTAAATATCACTTTTTTTTTACAAAAATTTGTATATCTCCACAACTATAACAGATACGAAATTGAAACTTTGTATGCAGACTTCATAGATGTATGTCTTTAAAACTGCATACCCCAATTTTCCCCCCAACCTTTCATTACCCCTCAAAAAGTGTTTTTTTGTAAATTACTGTATCTTCAAAACTATAAAAGATACGGACCTGAAATTTTGTATGTAGACTCAGTAAATACATGTCCTTAAAACTGCATACCAGAAAATACCCATTTGTATTTTTGACTACCCCTCAAAGACCACCAAACTTAAATTTTTCGTAAATTTCACTTTTTTTTTAGAAAAATTTGTATATCTCCACAACTATAACAGATACGAACCTAAAATTTTGTATGCAGATTAAAGAAATGTATGTCTTTAAAACTGCATACTAACTTTTTCCCCCTTACCCTTTATTACCCCTCAAATAGTGTTTGCATGTCAAAGCCTACATCTCCGAAATCGTTGAAGGTACGGACCTGAAATTTTGTTCGTAGACAAAGTATATATAACTTCTTAAGACTGTATACCAGAAAATACCATTTTGTATTTGGACTACCCATTAGAGGTCGGCAAACTTAAATTTTGGGTAAATTCCAGTTTATTTTTATTAAAATATGTATATCTCCACAACTATGAAATATACATGTCTGAAATTTTGTATGCAGATTCAGCTAATATACGTCCTTTAAACTGCATACCGAAAAACACCTCTTTATTTCATGGCTTCCCCCTCAGAGATCTACAAACTCGAATTTTTCGAAAATTCCTCACTTTTGACTGATTTTTTATATTTGGAACACCATTTAAATGGGTGAGGGTATGTGCAGGGTATTATATGGTTGAGTATACTCAACTATACCGCCCTTACTAGTTTTTTTTTAATTTCGGCAAAGCGACTTCTAATATTTTGCTTTTAATTACATTTAAAATATGTATAATATTTTTGACAATTGTGACAAAAATTTTTTTTGTTTTCGTTTTAGATGTCAAGCTATCGACCTCGTCGTACTCGAATATATGGTGCTAACTATGATATTGGCGAAAGTTATTATAAACAAGCAATTCAACGTCTTGATGACAAACCTGCGGTTGTAAGGTAATGAGCTGTTATGATACTTTTAGTAGTCAATAGAGCATAAAATTCTGATCGATTCTGTTTTGGTAAACTTTTTTTAAAATTAGAGATATTTTAATTTCTAGAATGTTCTCATAAATTAATGATTTGAATGTGTGTTTTCCATGCAAATTATTAATTAATGGAAATTTCAACGTCCGCAAGAATTCTTAAGATATAAATACGATGTATGCAAGGAATTATTAAACAAAAACATGTTTTTCTTTGTGCCCTAGGAAAAGGATTCATTCCTAAATTTCACTTTCGTGTCTCTGTTATTTAATACTTCGTGTTTTTTAGTCATCGGCTACTATCCCGTCTCGCTTCTTTAGCCCTTAAAAATCATGTGGCCCTTCCCTTCTGGCTTCTAAAACACATTAGAGATAATCGGTACCGTTTCCGTTTTGGAAAGCCTAATTCTTTAAGAGGATTCTAGTTTTCCTTTTGGGGTGTGGTCCTTTATTTCTATTGGTTAATTTTACGACTATCTTATCCCAACACTGTGTTTGTAAGTAACAGTGTGACCCTAAATCTACATTGGACGGCCAGCGACCATTCTTCTGCAAGATATTGCATATTGCAGCCTTATCTTTGTCCATAAACAGAAGGATGTTTTATGTTCTTTCCTGAACATTCTCCGGGCCATACAACAATATAGGCAGATATCTTACTGTTACGCAGGTTGACAGAACGTCTATGTTGTGATTTTTCTAATATCTTCTAGACTACGAAACTCGATTCATTTATACATCGGTAGCTCAGTTGGTTGAGAGGCTTACGAAGAAATTGACAAAGGTTCGATTTCAGGTAAGGACGGAGTATGGTACAGTAAGTTTTCAATGTTTAATGAATTATGTGTAACCCTTCTGCAAGCAAACATATGACCAGTGGTAAAAAAAAAAATGTTGTCTTTAAATCTATTTTATTTAAAGGTCGTGGTTTCAATTCCCGGCCGTGCCAATCTTAATAAATATAAAAAAAATTTTAGATGTCTGATAACCTTTTAAAAAAATAATAAACTCGATATGACAAAGATTGGGTCGACTGGCAATTGAACCCACTATCTTTGGCTTTGCCATTTGACAGTCCAAACAGCAGAACACAAAAATGTAAAATTTAACAGTATAATTACAGTATGTAGAACAGCAGCAACGACTGATCGTTACGAACAACATGTTGTCATATAAATTTGTAAAAAAACTTCGTGTAACCCTTTTCTGTGGCTTTTTTTGTAGGGAATGTGTAAGGGGACTATCCTATCGTTCGATTTTTTTTTAAAAAGGAGCGTGTAAAGGAAAAAGTGATGGTTTTGAAAGCAAGATTGTAGGCCTTAATGGTCCCATTGGGAAAGCATGTAACGTTTTTGTAAGTTTTGTGCTTGCGGCCGTATACCCAAAAATAGCTTTAATTTTTACCATTGATACACAAACGAAGAAAGGGAGGTAATAAAACTATTGCCTATGTTATACAGGGATAGTGTAGCATCCTAATGGTCAAAGAATCTTTTTAATCGGTTCATTAGTTTTTCTGCTTACTCGTTACAAGCATATAGTTTTTTGCTCTTTATATTGTTAAGTATAAATGATTATTAAAATATTTTTACAACAAATAATTTTAGATATACACCGAACGTTTCCTTTATTGATGACAGAACAGAACCATCGAAACTGAAGTTTCAACTAAATGAAGAAAGAAAACCCAAAGTTGGATTCCTTGAAGATGATATAGGTACGTAGTGATAGTGTATTGCATTCATTGCAGAGAGGGAAGACTTTACGTACATTTGGCTATTTACTATTATGACTCCAAAACATTATTTTTTTAGAAAGAGCCTTAAAGACAATACTAATATTAATGTCCTTTTGCGAATTTGCAGGCCGTGCCATGAGCGTCAATCATAATTGACAGCAACTGAGGGGGTCTTACCCTCTTTGTATATTTTAATACTCTCTGCTGATACGGTTCTGCTACTATACATTTATACTATTATTGGACTGATGTTATTGAAACTGTTATTGTTCTGTTGGCTGCATTGGCAGGGAAAACAAATATATTGCATTCATGATATATGCTTTGAGCATAGAAAATATTTTAAAGATTTAGATGGATTCATAAATGTATAAATCAAAAAATCAAATGCACTTTTGTCTTAGCGGTATTTACAGTCCAATTTGACTTAGTCGGGAAGTGCTTCCAGATACATAACATTTTCCTGTTTTGGTTATATGTGGGCGTGGTCTCGCCGATTTTATAATTGAATCTTACTTTTTATAGCATAACTAGGAAAACGCCGTCTAACCCTGGTGTTTAAGCCTACGAATGAGTCAATCGCTATTGAACCCTACAATTGGCTATCAACTCTACAGGTAAATTATCCTGAATGAACTTCTGCAGTTTATGCCCCTAACCAATTGACTCTGTCAACCGGGAAATGCTGCTCTTAGAGAGTCTGTAGGGCCTCATCGCAGCCCTCTGCCCAGTCATCACTTTAACGTGAAGTTGACTTTCCATTGCCGGTGCGGTGGACAGTATTCGCCTAAGCCTAGCGGTTTCCCTTGTCTTGTTTATTTAAGAACAGAAACCCCTCAATGAGCATATGTCCGTCCGTCTGAGGGCTCTTGAAAACATAGTAAGTCTTTCTTTTGTATTCCAACCATATTATCGCATCATCCACGACTTTTGTTGCCTTGAAGTATTCCTGCAATTCCTTTCTCATATCTGCCAGTTTCTAATTTCACCATGAATTCCGCTTTGGGTATGTGGGCCTTCGTGCTTTATTGTACGAGTCAATTAGTGTGTTCGTTGGATTATTAGACCAATCATTTGGTTGTTTTTTCTGGAAAGTTTTCCTGGCGTTCTAAAAATTCATACTCTTATGTATTTAAGGGTGTTCTATCCGTATTTCAACTTTGCCACCTCGTATCTTTGCCGGTAAACCTGGAAAAAAAGGCGTCATTGTAAAAGAAAACCATTTCTATCCTAAGTCAAACTAGCGAAAATTTCACTTTAATTCATGTTCTCGTTTTTTTTTTTCGTTAAATTAATAGTTTTGTCGTACGAGCGCCGTCAAGTGTTCTAGTTTTGATTGCTGATGGTCAAGTACGTTGGCAGATGTTGACCCTACACAGGTCGGAGATCTGCCTAAGTTTACTATACTTACGTTAGTCGAAAGTATGAATTCCTTAAGCGACTCACACCTTTTGTTAATATCTGCTAGTTTTTTGAGCTAATTCTTGCAATATTTTTGTTGTTAAAAATTGCCAAAATTTTGGTTACTAAGACTTGTAACCAAAACTGACCTCGAGCCTGCTTTTCTCATTTGAATAAGTTACAAAGGTCACTAAACAAAGCACAAAAATAATTATTTTGTTTCATACCGTTCAGATATAAAGAAAATTCATATTATCATCAGATGATGAATCACCACGACCATAACATTAAGCTGATCCATCTGTATAAATATCTGACACGTAAATTAAGAAGTTTTGAAAAAATAATATTTGTATTCTACTGTAGATTTTTTTTTTAAACTTGAAGGGGGGCATGCCAAAACGAGTCAATCTTCCGAATTTCAAATCTCTAACTATTGTAGTCTAAAAAGACGGACATAGCTCAATCGATTTATCTTGTCGTCATGATGAGATCCCCCTCCACTCCTTCATTAGGCTACATACTTTTGCTCTCAAGCAAACTGAATACACCCTGGTGCACAGTGTTTACAGGGCAGAAAGTATAAAAATATACAAAGAGGTGAAGACACGCTCAGTTGCTGTTAACTATGATTTACGCTGTTCTCTTCACTTGCTTGCTCTGACGCAAAAAATAATAAGCTACTACCCATGCTGCCATGGATGGTTATATTTTATTACTCTGTGGTACAGGATATAATGACAAGAAATCCCAATTTATCATGCACATTACATGTAAGAGATTCAAAATAAAAATTTTGTTTTTACCAAACCACAAAACCAGAAGCGATAAAAACATGAAAATTTATAGTTTTTATACTCAGTAAGGGTAGCCCTACAAGATTGCATACCACATTTTTTGCCCCCTATTTCATATTTGAGGCTAGGCACCGCATACTATTGTGGAATTTGTATACCCGACCATACCGTCCTTACTAGCTTTTTTACACAAATAACATTGTTGGTACACATTTTTATAATATTCACGATTTCTACAGATTTTGCAATCATTTTAAAAAACATTGTATCTTTATTAGCATATTTAGATTGTTTTGATTATTCAATTAATGAAATTAAAACCAATTTAATACAACTTATAACAACTTCATACAGAAACCTGAAATTTTGCACAGTCCCTTGTATTTTGTTACGATGACACATTGGTCCGAACCAGCAAGATCGGACCACTGAAACTGGTAGCCCCTATACGAAATGTTACAAGTAGTAGTAACCCGTAGCCAGATCAAATGTCTGATAGTTTCATTGAGATCGGACAACAGCAACTGGTAAATGAAGAAGAGGAAGTGAAGCAAATTAAAGTCTTTGTGTAAGACTTTTCTGTTTCTTAACAAATTGACTTGAAACTTCACGCTTATGTTCATATGGTGGGATAAAACCTATTTTGATGTCAAAATGGGCGTGGCACCGCCCACTCATGACCAAACTCATTAAATTCCATATTTCTGGCAACCAATGAGGTACATCGAAAATTGCTATGTATGCTATGTAGACAAAAACAAATAAGACTCCAAAAACTAAATGAGCGTGGGAGAAAAGGTTACGTAAAGAGTATACATCATCGGCAAGGCCGAAGAAAGCGTTCTTACTGTTTTTTTTTTTGCATTAAGCTTACGTCTCGCGTGGTTTTTGTTGGAATATTTTTATTTTCTAAATCCTTGCGTTTCCGTCTGCACGATAAACGCTCAAAGGGGTTTGTTTTCACGCATTATCTACACTCGCTTTGATATCACTTAACATATACATATCTTAAAAATAACAAGACGAGAAACCTTACTATTGTGTATTTTTAATTTACTCTATTCCAGCCAAGTAGCTGTTATAACAGTAGCAATAATCATTTCAACTTGTCATATATTACAGACGACGAGCATGTGCTTCCTAATAATCTATCTTTGACCAGAAAGCATTTTGCGAGAGCTGCAGATATACAAACGGATTATAGTGATGTTAAAAATTTATTTAAAAAACCGATGTTTGACGAAGAAGAACAGGTATGAAAAGTCACCAGCACCTTGTATGAGAACACTTCTTGAATTCATTTATTTCATAAAATTAAATAATTAAAACAGAAAGATTAATTTTAAGCGTGGCGATAGATTTTGTCAATATCTTAAAACATTCTTAAGACCAACATATTTCACTATCGTATGTATGTTGTAAAATAGTGTACACACTGTGTATAGATTACGTGAGGTTTTTTTTTTGAAATTAAGATCCCTCATCCTTCTAGGTGAGATTTTAACGAACCCCCCTCCGTATCTCACGAAAGATTTGGATTAAAGTTTTGCAATAGTTAGCAAATAATAGGATTGAGATGAGAATAGCAGCCTCGAAGTCAGTTTTGGTTACAAGTGTAAGTAATCAAAATATTGGCAATTTATAAATAAATAATTGGACCTAAAAGTCGACATGACTTTTTCAATGATCTCTCTGTAATAGTTTTTTTTCACATTTTTACGTTGTAGATATACTTTCCATTGATTATCCATTCATTGATAAGATAATAATAATTTAGCAATAAAAGCACGACCATTGTCGAACGTTTTTTTGGTTTTGCCACTTAGCTTAACATTAAGGAATGCTGCCTTTCCAAAATATTTGTAAACAAAAATTCATTTTTCTTTCCAGGATTTCCACGTTAATGGTGTTCGACAATTAAAGTTACGGTCGCAAAGCGTTTTTCAAAATGAATCAACAGTTACGGACGCTGCTTCTCGAGTAAAACAAACAAGAGCACGGCTGGCTGACTTGGAATCAGAAATTCAGGATATAGCTGATAAGCAAAATGAGAGAGAACAACGTAAGCTACATTTAAAAAAAATTCTCTCAGAGAAATATGATGAATAAAAAATCGAGTGAAATGAAAAATTATATATGTATGTAAAATTCTATATGTACTTTTATTGAAAAAAAGAATAAATAATAAATCCTTAAACACGCCACGAAAAGTTTCGAAATCTAAAGCACTTGGTCTCCGACTGTAGTTGTAAGGAAATTGAGTACATGATCCAGTAGTTAGTTACATTCAATCTTGAGTAGGTGACCATTTCGTAATAATTTTTCCACGTTTACAAGCGCTAACAGAGCCCCATACACTATTCAACTACTTGGGAATGAACCTGTCTTTCATAATAAACTAGATGGTGATGGTTGTTAAGTACCAAAGACACGAAGTCCAATGTAGCGACAATAAGACCTACTGGTAAAATGTGTTTTGGCCACAAGCAGTGTACTCCAAAAAGTGCTACTGAGGCCTATCTGCATTCGAAGCAAAATCGCAAGTAGCAGGAGATACCAGATCAGCAATAATACGGCCAACCGTCAATAAAGCAATCAAAGTCCGGTATTTGGAATGCTGCAAGTATGCTTTTTTTAAGAGTTCTTGACAACATCCGACCAACATTTATGGTGGGCTTAAATAACCACGGTGTCTGTTTGCTAATCAATTCATAAGTGTCATTTAACCAATTTTTTATCGGATAACGAAGCTAATGAAACTGCCCGAGGTTGCTTTTTAAGATCTTTCTACGTCTGATTTATCTTCAGGTGATAACCTGTAATATTATTTAGTAATAGAAAAAAAGCTTACATAAGGGCTCTAAAGGACAGAGTTATTTATTTTTTAGCGTCAAAGCGGAATTCCAAAATTACTTCTTCCAGAAATGCTGAAAATATCTTAATCAAACAAATCTCCCATATGGCATTGCTAGATGCTTAAAGAAGAAAGAGGACTTAGAGTTGTTATTAGAGGCTTCTCGTTATGACAACAAATAATTAGATAATAATTCTTCACAGATGTCACAATTATGGACACACTCAATATTACTGTCACAAGTCCCATCGATATGCTGCATGCCCAAAAAGTTTGAGGTATCTCCTGCTACTTGCGATTTTGCTTCGAATGCAGATAGGCCTCAGTAGCACTTTTTGGAGTACACTGCTTGTGGCCAAAACACATTTTACCAGTAGGTCTTATTGTCGCTACATTGGACTTCGTGTCTTTGGTACTTAACAACCATCACCATCTAGTTTATTATGAAAGACAGGTTCATTCCCAAGTAGTTGACTAGTGTATGGGGCTCTGTTAGCGCTTGTAAACGTGGAAAAATTATTACGAAATGGTCACCTACTCAAGATTGAATGTAACTAACTACTGGATCATGTACTCAATTTCCTTACAACTACAGTCGGAGACCAAGTGCTTTAGATTTCGAAACTTTTCGTGGCGTGTTTAAGGATTTATTATTTATTCTTTTTTTCAATAAAAGTACATATAGAATTTTACATACATATATAATTTTTCATTTCACTCGATTTTTTATTCATCATATTTCTCTGAGAGAATTTTTTTTAAATGTAGCTTACGTTGTTCTCTCTCATTTTGCTTATCAGCTATATCCTGAATTTCTGATTCCAAGTCAGCCAGCCGTGCTCTTGTTTGTTTTACTCGAGAAGCAGCGTCCGTAACTGTTGATTCATTTTGAAAAACGCTTTGCGACCGTAACTTTAATTGTCGAACACCATTAACGTGGAAATCCTGGAAAGAAAAATGAATTTTTGTTTACAAATATTTTGGAAAGGCAGCATTCCTTAATGTTAAGCTAAGTGGCAAAACCAAAAAAACGTTCGACAATGGTCGTGCTTTTATTGCTAAATTATTATTATCTTATCAATGAATGGATAATCAATGGAAAGTATATCTACAACGTAAAAATGTGAAAAAAAACTATTACAGAGAGATCATTGAAAAAGTCATGTCGACTTTTAGGTCCAATTATTTATTTATAAATTGCCAATATTTTGATTACTTACACTTGTAACCAAAACTGACTTCGAGGCTGCTATTCTCATCTCAATCCTATTATTTGCTAACTATTGCAAAACTTTAATCCAAATCTTTCGTGAGATACGGAGGGGGGTTCGTTAAAATCTCACCTAGAAGGATGAGGGATCTTAATTTCAAAAAAAAAACCTCACGTAATCTATACACAGTGTGTACACTATTTTACAACATACATACGATAGTGAAATATGTTGGTCTTAAGAATGTTTTAAGATATTGACAAAATCTATCGCCACGCTTAAAATTAATCTTTCTGTTTTAATTATTTAATTTTATGAAATAAATGAATTCAAGAAGTGTTCTCATACAAGGTGCTGGTGACTTTTCATACCTGTTCTTCTTCGTCAAACATCGGTTTTTTAAATAAATTTTTAACATCACTATAATCCGTTTGTATATCTGCAGCTCTCGCAAAATGCTTTCTGGTCAAAGATAGATTATTAGGAAGCACATGCTCGTCGTCTGTAATATATGACAAGTTGAAATGATTATTGCTACTGTTATAACAGCTACTTGGCTGGAATAGAGTAAATTAAAAATACACAATAGTAAGGTTTCTCGTCTTGTTATTTTTAAGATATGTATATGTTAAGTGATATCAAAGCGAGTGTAGATAATGCGTGAAAACAAACCCCTTTGAGCGTTTATCGTGCAGACGGAAACGCAAGGATTTAGAAAATAAAAATATTCCAACAAAAACCACGCGAGACGTAAGCTTAATGCAAAAAAAAAAACAGTAAGAACGCTTTCTTCGGCCTTGCCGAAGATGTATACTCTTTACGTAACCTTTTCTCCCACGCTCATTTAGTTTTTGGAGTCTTATTTGTTTTTGTCTACATAGCATACATAGCAATTTTCGATGTACCTCATTGGTTGCCAGAAATATGGAATTTAATGAGTTTGGTCATGAGTGGGCGGTGCCACGCCCATTTTGACATCAAAATAAGTTTTATCCCACCATATGAACATAAGCGTGAAGTTTCAAGTCAATTGGTTAAGAAACAGAAAAGTCTTACACAAAGACTTTAATTTGCTTCACTTCCTCTTCTTCATTTTATATAAGTTGTATTAAATTGGTTTTAATTTCATTAATTGAATAATCAAAACAATCTAAATATGCTAATAAAGATACAATGTTTTTTAAAATGATTGCAAAATCCGTAGAAATCGTGAATATTATAAAAATGTGTACCAACAATGTTATTTGTGTAAAAAAGCTAGTAAGGACGGTATGGTCGGGTATACAAATTCCACAACAGTATGCGGTGCCTAGCCTCAAATATGAAATAGGGGGCAAAAAATGTGGTATGCAATCTTGTAGGGCTACCCTTACTGAGTATAAAAACTATAAATTTTCATGTTTTTATCGCTTCTGGTTTTGTGGTTTGGTAAAAACAAAATTTTTATTTTGAATCTCTTACATGTAATGTGCATGATAAATTGGGATTTCTTGTCATTATATCCTGTACCACAGAGTATTAAAATATAACCATCCATGGCAGCATGGGTAGTAGCTTATTATTTGTTGCGTCAGAGCAAGCAAGTGAAGAGAACAGCGTAAATCATAGTTAACAGCAACTGAGCGTGTCTTCACAAATATTATTTTTTCAAAACTTCTTAATTTACGTGTCAGATATTTATACAGATGGATCAGCTTAATGTTATGGTCGTGGTGATTCATCATCTGATGATAATATGAATTTTCTTTATATCTGAACGGTATGAAACAAAATAATTATTTTTGTGCTTTGTTTAGTGACCTTTGTAACTTATTCAAATGAGAAAAGCAGGCTCGAGGTCAGTTTTGGTTACAAGTCTTAGTAACCAAAATTTTGGCAATTTTTAACAACAAAAATATTGCAAGAATTAGCTCAAAAAACTAGCAGATATTAACAAAAGGTGTGAGTCGCTTAAGGAATTCATACTTTCGACTAACGTAAGTATAGTAAACTTAGGCAGATCTCCGACCTGTGTAGGGTCAACATCTGCCAACGTACTTGACCATCAGCAATCAAAACTAGAACACTTGACGGCGCTCGTACGACAAAACTATTAATTTAACGAAAAAAAAAAACGAGAACATGAATTAAAGTGAAATTTTCGCTAGTTTGACTTAGGATACAGAAAACGGGGTCCGTATACAATGACGCCTTTTTTTCCAGGTTTACCGGCAAAGATACGAGGTGGCAAAGTTGAAATACGGATAGAACACCCTTAAATACATAAGAGTATGAATTTTTAGAACGCCAGGAAAATTTTCCAGAAAAAACAACCAAATGATTGGTCTAATAATCCAACGAACACTCTAATTGACTCGTACAATAAAGCACGAAGGCCCACATACCCAAAGCGGAATTCGTGGTGAAATTAGAAACTGGCAGATGAGAAAGGAATTGCAGGAATACTTCAAGGCAACAAAAGTCGTGGATGATGCGATAATATGGTTGGAATACAAAAGAAAGACTTACTATGTTCTCAAGAGCCCTAAGACGGACGGACATATGCTCATTGAGGGGTTTCTGTTCTTAAATAAACAAGACAAGGGAAACCGCTAGGCTTAGGCGAATACTGTCCACCGCACCGGCAATGGAAAGTCAACTTCACGTTAAAGTGATGACTGGGCAGAGGGCTGCGATGAGGCCCTACAGACTCTCTAAGAGCAGCATTTCCCGGTTGACAGAGTCAATTGGTTAGGGGCATAAACTGCAGAAGTTCATTCAGGATAATTTACCTGTAGAGTTGATAGCCAATTGTAGGGTTCAATAGCGATTGACTCATTCGTAGGCTTAAACACCAGGGTTAGACGGCGTTTTCCCAGTTATGCTATAAAAAGTAAGATTCAATTATAAAATCTGGCGAGACCACGCCCACATATAACCAAAACAGGAAAATGTTATGTATCTGGAAGCACTTCCCGACTAAGGCAAATTGGACTGTAAATACCGCTAAGAAAACAAAAGTGCATTTGATTTTTTGATTTATACATTTATGAAATCGATCTAAATCTTTAAAATATTTTCTATGCTCAAAGCATATATCATGAATGCAATATATTTGTTTTCCCTGCCAATGCAGCCAACAGAACAATAACAGTTTCAATAACATCAGTCCAATAATAGTATAAATGTATAGTAGCAGAACCGTATCAGCAGAGAGTATTAAAATATACAAAGAGGGTAAGACCCCCTCAGTTGCTGTCAATTATGATTGACGCTCATGGCACGGCCTGCAAATTCGCAAAAGGACATTAATATTAGTATTGTCTTTAAGGCTCTTTCTAAAAAAATAATGTTTTGGAGTCATAATAGTAAATAGCCAAATGTACGTAAAGTCTTCCCTCTCTGCAATGAATGCAATACACTATCACTACGTACCTATATCATCTTCAAGGAATCCAACTTTGGGTTTTCTTTCTTCATTTAGTTGAAACTTCAGTTTCGATGGTTCTGTTCTGTCATCAATAAAGGAAACGTTCGGTGTATATCTAAAATTATTTGTTGTAAAAATATTTTAATAATCATTTATACTTAACAATATAAAGAGCAAAAAACTATATGCTTGTAACGAGTAAGCAGAAAAACTAATGAACCGATTAAAAAGATTCTTTGACCATTAGGATGCTACACTATCCCTGTATAACATAGGCAATAGTTTTATTACCTCCCTTTCTTCGTTTGTGTATCAATGGTAAAAATTAAAGCTATTTTTGGGTATACGGCCGCAAGCACAAAACTTACAAAAACGTTACATGCTTTCCCAATGGGACCATTAAGGCCTACAATCTTGCTTTCAAAACCATCACTTTTTCCTTTACACGCTCCTTTTTAAAAAAAAATCGAACGATAGGATAGTCCCCTTACACATTCCCTACAAAAAAAGCCACAGATAAGGGTTACACGAAATTGTTTTACTAAGTTCTAAGACAACAGGTTGTTCGTAACGAACAGCCGTTGCTGCTGTTCTACATACTGTAATTGTACAGTTAAATTTTACGTTTTTGTGTTCTGCTGTTCAGACATTCAAGAGCCAAAATCAAAGGTCGTGGGTTCGATTCGCCAGACGCCCAATCTTAGTTATATTGTGTTTACTTTTTTTTTAAAGGTTATCGACTTATAAAAATATTTTTATATTAAGATTAGCAATGCCGATTTAAAGACAAATATAATAATATTAATATTAATTGTTCATTTTTTGGACCACTGGTCATATGTTTGCTTTCAGGAGGGTTACAAATAATTCATTAAACATTGAAAACTTAATAAACGAAACGCAGTCCTTACCGGGACTTGAACCTTTAACAATCTCATCGTAAGCCGCCTCAACCAACTGAGCTACCGATGTATATACGAATCGAGTTTCGTAGTCTAGAAGATATTAGAAAGATCACGACATAGACGTTCTGTCAACCTGCGTAACAGTAAGATATCTGCCTATATTGTTGTATGGCCCGGAGAATGTTCAGGAAAGAACATAAAACATCCTTCTGTTTATGGACAAAG
>JBAMBP010000309.1:0-39092 GCA_037044515.1 Phortica magna
GTGTGAAGAAATCTTCCAAAAAACGGCTACATGGGAATTTGAGCTCGGGGACTCCAGAAAGCAAGCTATGGCAAGACTCCTTCAAATAGAAAAATGATTTTATAAGAATCTGCAACTGTTGAACGAATATAGTGCTTTCCTGGAAGAGTACTTACGACTGGAACACGTGATACTCGTTAACACAATTGGCCAAGGCAAATACTACTTGCCACATCAAGCAGTCATTCGACCTAACAGTCTGACGACGAAGCTTAGCAAAAACGGGTTAAGTCTCAATGACGTGATGTTGGTCGGCCCTAAAATTAAAAAGGATATTTTTGATATCCTTAAAATCGGACAATGGCGTTAACTTTGTGGGAGCAGCCAGAATATTGGACAAAGAGCTCGTCGACGTGGTAAAGAGAAACAACAATCTGGTGCCGGCTCTCGAAAAAGAAGGCATCCGTTGGCACTTTATCCTACCGGCAAGCCCCCACATGGGAGGTTTATGGGAAGCTGGAGTTAAGTCGGTGAAACACCATCTTAGAGGAGTCTTCGGCGAAAACAGTTTCACCTTCGAAGAGCTCACGACGTTGCTATGTCTAATTGAGGTAGTGTTGAACTCACGACTCCTGCTTAATTTAAATCACACGACCACAGAAGAAGTGAATTGAAACTTTAAAATGGTCACCGATGAAATAAATAGGATGCAGAATACAATGAAGGAGAATTTCCTTATCTTCAAAGAAGCTATAAGATTCTTCATGCCGGTAAATCAAGTGCGGAACTGGATTGATGAAGCAGAAAAACTTCAATCCGCAGCTACACCCCTCCCTGATTGAGCCGAACAAGATGTTAGCAGAGATTGACCAAATTCAGCACAATTTGTAGAGGAACCAGCTTTTACCGGGTGTAAGGTCCCAGAAAAACTACAGTTGATATACAAGCTAATGAAGCCCCAGGCAGTATTCAAGGACAACGTGCTTATAATTGACGCAAGGCTGCCTATCTATGGAAACCAGCATGCCAGTCTCTTCAAGATTGTTTCAGTGCCATTTCAAATAAATGAAGGCAGGTGGATTCCGCAAATTCAAACGGAATTACTTATATACAGCACCGAGCTAAACGCATACCACCACATGACAGACTCAGAGGTGAATCGCTGTCAGCATGAAAATAAGGACATTTGCCTATGCGAAGGAAACTGGGCATGGAAAGATGCAAATGACTCGCCAATTAAGCCGAGCAACAAGGAGTTATGCAAAATGCTTGAATAAACAGTAAATGTGTATTACAAAAGACTGAATGGGAAAACCAGCTGGCTTGTAAAAACATTTAAAAACACGTCAGCTCACGTGGCTTGCGGAGATTACCATGAGGTGGTTATACTGCCGAGCCTCGGAATTTTGGATGTATCTGATAGATGTACGACTAGAATAGCTATCAATAGAATAGATATCACCATTATCACTCCGCAAGTATTAACGTCTACTGATACAGTAACATTTGCTCCGCATATTCTAAAAGTTCTAGACGAAAAGGAACCTAGACTCCAACAGCTCTTTTTGGGTCCCCGCAGAATGTTCAAGCAGCAGCATGAGCATAAAAATCTATCATCGCGGACCAGCGACTGATAGACGCCGAGGCTATCTGCTGACCTCACGATTATCATATGCAGCGATATTTTGTTTGCTTATGATCTATAATACAGCAGTAAAAGCATGAATAAATTTAAGACCAACGCGGAGTCTTACAAACTCAGCGATAGTATAAATAGGAATAAGATAACGCTGCGCCTTACAAACTCAGCATAGCATTAAGGGTTGAAAATACTTGAATAAAAAGAGGCAGCTCGCAAGAGCTGCCTGTCAGAATATCTTACATCACTTAAGTGTACGCACGCGTTTTAGTGTATACAATGAAGATAAATCGCTGTTTCGCAAAAAACGACTTGTCCTATGATCAGTAAACAAGTTTGCAAGGTGTTTGAAAAAATATTCATTTATGAGGCCATATATAACATACGGCAGGTAGACAGATAACTCAATTATCTTATCTAGTGAGGGTGCACCAGAAACATAGGCGTACATATGGAAATTACTCACTTGTGTCGTTGCGATATATCCCAGGATGCCGCAATAATACTGTTGACGCATAAATCTACGGGCACCATATTTGCTACGGCTTTTGGATCGCAGCGAAGCGTTCGAAGCACTCCTGTTCCCGCGCCGGCAATTGCTCCAGTTGGTCCATAGAAATTGTCAATCCAACCACACACGGGATCGCGGTATGTTGAGATAACTTTTTTCGGAATTTAAGTAAATATTGTTGAGACATTTTAAAACAAGAAAAAACTAATTTCGGCTATGCCGAAGATTAAATACTCTTCACGCCTATTTTTTCGATTAAGTCTTATTTTCCTCCATTATAGAATTAAGTTCAAACAAAGTTTGGTTGTCGAAGGTTGTTGGTTCAACAGATATAAAAGTGGCGATTTTTAACTTCAGAATTTAAAATTTTTTCAGATTTCTTAATGCCTGGTACTGCTTTTTGAGTTCGATGCAAGGTTTTTTTAATAATAAAACAATTTTCAATACGACTTCAATTTGATTCTTCTTCCTTTTTCTCATTTTGTGTGGGCCGATTGTGTCCAATCCGACAAATGATTTGATTGAACAAGTGACTGTGCAAAATGTCCAATCAATATCTTCAAATTGAGCGACTAGCTCGTTATATATAAAGACGGACGGACGGTTAAGTCAATATCGACTCTTGAGTTCTTGTCGTACTGATAAGGAAAATGTGGGTACAAATAAATATACTTAAAATGTTTGAAGATGTTATAAACTTCATGACAAAGTTGTAATATTTTGCGTAAAGTGTATTAATCGAGCATACAATTTTAGGTTTTTACCGATTCCTGGACGAAACATGCCGATGGGAAGAGTGTCACTATTTGTCTTCACAACATCTTCAGCAACAGCTTTCGTAAATGTGTATGTGTTGGGCCATTTACCAAGCAAGCTAAATAAATAAATTTTTATTGGATTATTTACAAAAAAAGCAAGTAAGGCCGGTATAGTCGAGTATATTTAACAATGTAATACCCTGCAAATACGGTAGGCTTTTCCACGTCCCAAATCTAATTGCTAATTTAAATATTTTTTAAAATCGTGGATAAGACAGGGCCTGAAAAATATTTTTAACAATGCTGCAACAATAATGATTCTCTATATGAAAGATCCAGAAAGAAAGTCCAGACATTTGGTTGTTTTGCCTGGAAAGCTTTCCGGGAGTGCTGAAATTGGTATTCTTAGGTATTTCTGCGCTTGTACATGAATTGTAAAAAGTTTTCTCTAGTTTAATTTTGTATAAAAATGTTTTTATCGTACAAAGTGCCGAAGTGGATATATGGTGGAAAAACTGATTTTGGACTTTGGACGCCATTTTGCTCGAGCAAAACTCCCGGAAAACTTTCCTCTTTTTTACGACTAAATGACTGGACTTTATGTATTAAAAGAAGAATTCAAAGAAAATGTCTTTCAAAGTATTTTAAAATGAGTGTGCTACAGCAATTCTTCTAGGAGTCAAAATGAAATATCTGTTTTGTGGTGATCACCCTGTTGGTCACTAGATCATCGGAATAAGAAATAAAAAAATATCGACAGGTAATTTTATGCTCCGGTTAAACAAAGAGACTTGGAAAATTTTGAATTTTGGCAAAAAAATAATAAATTCAAACCGATCGGCAAAACAATTTTATTATTAATTCTAACTGGGTCTGACCCCTTAACTTCTTGTATTGGAATATTGCACCTATTGTTGTTGGAAAGAAATGGCAGTTGTCCACTTCCTTACATGTGCAGGCAAATATGCAATTAAGCTCTTGATACTAAGGCTTAGGGTCAATATACTTGTGTTCAATATTTTTCAGCCTTTCCAATGTGACGTGCAACTCTATGAAGTCGTATGATTTGCAATGACGGAAACTATGAGCTAAATTGCCTTCTGATATTTCGTTCCATGTATGCAGTTTTCCAATGTTACAGAATTCATACTGGTAACATACGGCAGTTTAACGTGTGAACTTGGTTCAGATTTTGCTCATTATTAGCTTACTTTGTACTTACACAGGAGTCATGTGTTCTAATAAGTTATCGGGTGTGCATTCGGTTAGCAACATCAAATTTTTCGAGTTTCTTGGTGGCGGATAACACTTTTCTTCGATCTTCTTTAGTGGACATTGCGTATACGCTGTCGATACATGCAGTACGCTCTTGAGCTTCTTTATTTCTTTGCACAGTAAAATGATATCCTGCGCGGCCATGACATTTATTTGCATGGCCACTTTTAGTTTTTCGTCGAAACGTACCGTGGCCGCCATATGAAAAACAATATTGACATTTTCTGTTAGAAGTTTTCGATCCGTTGTACTTAATCCGAGATCCGATAGCAAACAATCGCCGGCAATGCCCTGTACCTGGTGACGATACTTCGGTGCCAACTTCTTCATAGTGTTGAATATCTAGAGATTTGGAAGAAATGTGTCATTCAAAAACATTTTATTTACACATTTATAAATTTATACATACATATGTATATATGTATGCATGTATGTACGTGTGTATGAATGTATGGTACCAACCGGATCGTCGAAGATTTCCTCAACTCGTTCATTAACATCTTTATTCTTTTTACTACGTATTAGTATGTAAATGTTGTTGATACCCGGACATGACGAAAACAGTTTATTTAATAAAACTAAAAAAAAAAAAAAACAATAATTAATAGTTCTAGTCTTATATAGTTGTATGTATTGCGTGAACTTGCTTAACATATAGTTTGGGAGCCAAAAGATATTCCTGCGCGGCAGATTAGTATATGGGGAATAGCTTATACCCTGTTGAGTGGATTTGCCAAGTCTATAATATTTATATTGTAATAATTGTAAACAAAAATCGATAGCTTGATTTGCTCCTGCGTGGAAGATTATCATAAGATTGGTTAATTACATGGTTATAAGTCACAATTTTACTAATCCGCCATTTCGAGTGAGACGTAAAAAAATCGTCAAATTTAGTTACTCCTGCGCGGTCGAAATTTTAATTTTGATCTGCCAACAATAATTGCCAATAAATGATTAAAAATGCAATGAAAACAAACTATGGATGTAATGGAGTCGCAGAATGATGATTATTTTACAGATAGAGATTAAAACAGAATTTATTTTCGTAATTTTATTTTGTCGATTTTTTTTTAAATTGTCAGATTACGGATTAGCACGATCGGGACATAATGCTGATCCATGGAAATCTGACACGCAGGAGTAACTAAAAGCTATGATTTTGTTTTGCAATTTCCCGTTTTTAGCGGCTATCTACGATTACGACCACCACCCAAATGGCAGGTACCAGTTCCAGTAGTCTGATCTCAAGGAAACTTTCAGGCCTTTGATCTGGCTACAGTTTACTGATACTTGTAAAATTTCAGCGCACTTGGAAAACAAGAAAGTTTTTCATATATTGATTGAAATTTTGTTGTCTTCTTCTTTTCGTATGAGGGCTACCAGTTCCAGTGGTCTGATCTTGGTGGTTTCGACCAATGTGTCATCGTAATAAAATACAAAGGTCTGTGCAAAATATCAAAAATGAGGGAGGAGTTTGCATACATACAGACAGACGGACATGGCTACATGAACTCATCTTGTCATCCTGATCAAGATATATTCTTACATATATTACATATACTTTGTATAGTCGGCCACGCCTCCTTTGTGTATTACAAACTTCGTGACAAAACTATAATACTTTTCACTTCGTGAGAGTACGAAAATAGATAGAGCGGTTGTGGGACCCAAGCCACGAATGAAGTTCCTTACGCTCTGGCTGCATTGTAAATTAACGAATCAAAACTAAATGTTTTACTTTCATTTATTATTATTGTTCTACATTACTCAAGATAAGTTGATTAATAAAACTAGTTACTACAAAAAAACATTATGTTTGGGCTTCGATCCTCAGCATTTTCAAAAACAACCAGTAAGGATTTGCAGTCGTCAGTCCCCGACTTCAACATACCCTGTACCATTACTTTGTAACGGCTCTAATAGGGCGTTTTAGGATAAATGGTTCCAGGGATATAAGCATTTGAAATTTTAACTATATGGGGGTGTGGCTTTGCACACTTTTCTATTTTATCATCTAAGAGTTCAATTCAGCTATAGACACTCCAAATTTGATGTTTCTATCTTAAAAGACAACCGAGAAAATACGACTTTTTTGTATACTTTTACGCGAGGTAGCTCCAGTTATTTACCCTTCACCCTTAAACTAAGCTCCGGAGGAGAACCAAAAAATAACCTTGATCTACGTATTGGATAGCAGAATCGACCTGAAAAGGAGTTTTGGTTTTACATATTCCGAGTTTCCGAGATCAACACTTTCACACAGACAGACAGATGGACGAACAGACGGACCGGGCTAAATCGACTTCTCTTTCGATACTGATCAAGAATATATATACTTAATACGGTCTGCGACGACTCCTTTTAGCTGTTACATTTTAAACAGGCCTTGAGCAACAACTACATAAGTCCTAGATACCACAGAGTCACTTGGTACAAAAATGGAAACCTTTTTGCTTAAAAGGTCGGACCATTACAACTTATATAAAAATAAAAAATAAGGTTTTTGTTAGAAAAACGTTTATTTTATTAAAAACCTAATATTTGCAACAATGGAAATAAAAGCTGATTTTGTTCTTGTTTACAATTTTTTATTCAGGCCATAGCTTACTGACTGTCTGGCTGACAAAGCTCCAGGGCTGTTGAGAGAAATTTTTTTGTAAATATTAGGCCCACGTTTCAAAACCAGCAAGTATCAATTAATGAAAATATTTGGAAGCTGAGAAAAATCATTCAGTTTTTTTGAAAATTTCTGTTTTTATACCCTGTACATACTGTACCAGGGTATATTGTGTTTGTTTGGCCGAAATGTATGTAACGCAGAGAAGGAGGGGAGGGGGACCCTATAAAGTATATATATTCTTGATCAGGACGACAAGACAAATTGATTAAGCCATGTCCGTCCGTCTGTCCGTCTGTCCGTCCGTCTCGTCCGTCCTCACCAATGGTTCTCGGAAACTATAAAAGATAGAGACTTGAGATTTGGAGGATAGACTCGTGATGCTCGGCAGCAGATCAAGTTTGAACGGTTTTGAGCCACGCCCACTCCTTCCCGCCCAACCAGCTACGCCCACTTTTTGAAAAGGCTATAACTTGAACACCAGAAACGCTAGAACAATGAAAGTTGGTATGTCGACTAAGTTGGTAAAGACCTACAAAACTGCATACCCCAATTTTCCCCCTCCCCTTAATTACCCCTCAAAAAGTGTTTTATTGTTAATTACGATATCTTCAAAACCATGAAAGGTACGAACCTCAAATTTTGTGTGTACACTCAGTAAATACATACCCTTAAGACTGCATACCAGAAAATACCCCTCTGAATTTAGGACTTCCCCTCAAAGACCATCAAACTTAAATTTTTCGTAAATTTCACTTTTTTTTTACAAAAATTTGTATATCTCCATAACTATAACAGATACGAACCTAAAACTTTGTATGCAGATTAAGAAAACGTATATCTTTAAAACTGCATACTTAATTTTTCCCCCTTACCCTTTATTACCCCTCAAATAGTGTTTTTATGTCAATGGCTATATCTCCGAAATTAATAAAGGCACTGACCTGAAATTTAGTAAGTAGGCAAAGTATTTATAACTTCATAAGACTGCATACCAGAAAATACCATTTTGTATTTGGACTACCCATTAGAGGTCGGCAAACTTAAATTATGGGTAAATTCCAGTTTATTTTGATTTAAATATGTATATCTCCACAAATATGAAATATACATGTCTGAAATTTTGTATGCAGGTTCAGTTAATATACGTTCTTTTAACTGCATACCGAAAAACACCCCTTTATTTCATGGCTTCACCCCACAGAGATCAACAAACTCGAATTTTTCGAAAATTATTCACTTTTGACTGATTTTTTTGATATTTGGAACACCATTTATATAGATGAGGGTATGTGCAGGGTATTATATGGTTGAGTATACTCAACTATACCGCCCTTACTAGTTTCGTAGTAAGATTATGCCTTATGCATTATCGGCTATTTGTTTTCGCTGTTTTCGGTTTAACTACACTCATGCAAGCATTGTCCCAATTTTTTTGTTTGAAAGATTTGTACACAATAAAAAAGATTTAAGTGTTGAAAAAGGAAGGAGTGTAGCCACGTTGATTTTTAAATTTGTCTAAATAAAGCTAATGCAATCGCACTTCACTAGATTTTACAATCTTATTTCTGAGCGAGTAGTCCACATTGAAAGAGACGGATGGACAGACAGACATGGCTCCATAAACTCGTCTCGTTGTGCTGACGAAAAATAAATAAACTTTATAGAGTCGGAGATGTCTCCTTCTCTGTGTTGCAAACTTCATGAAAAAATGATTGATGGTTGCATGTGGAAGAAGTATATGACGGGAAGGTTTTCGGCGTCGATGGGTTCAGCAGTGCTCAGATGAACGTACGAATACATATTGATACTTACTTTTGCCCAGAAACCCAGTGCCACCCGTTATAAGTATGTTTGAACCATAAAAAAATTGTTGGATTTGAGTAAGGTTTTCTCCATAGATCATTTTCGCGTCACACATTTGAATGCCCCTTTGTCAACTGTCTGTAAATAAAAAATAAAACATATGAGAAATGCAAATAATATGAATATGTTTTCACTTTCCAAAGAGGAATGCGATCAAAATTATCTATCTGCCAAATGTCAATAAAAAACAGTAAGGGAGCTATTTTCGGCCGAAACATATGTATATACTCTTGCAAACGTTTTCCAAATTATTCTTATTAGAAAATCCTTTGTAATTTTCCAATAAGAATCATATACGTAGCCACGCCCATTTTCTAATATGTCTTGAAGAAGACAATGTAGTCAAACTTCACTACATTTTTCAATCTTGTATCTCGTCTCTTTACAGAAAAGACCCTTTTTTAAGTTTTTCGCTGTAAGGGCGGTACCACGCCCTTATGTCCGATTCTTATACAACTTTGGGTTAAAGTCAGGCATTATTAAAAACACGCAATAGCAAACTTTGGTCTGTTTATATTCAAGAACAAAAAAGTTTCTAACGAAAATCTTATTTTTGGCCGATCGTTCCTATCTCCATATCTTTGTTTGTGTCATTGAAAACCATGTTTTGGGTTGATAACTCCAAAATCACACCATATTTCTAGCAAAAACCTCATTTTTGACCGATCATTCCTATGGGAGCTTTATGCTATAGTGGTTCGATCGGAATAATTCTGAAATATACAATGACTGGACATATCTGAAGAGCTACTGAGTTTACATTTTTCCGCTAACTTCAAAACTTTAGGAGAAGTTTGCACTGAAACAGACAGACAGACGGGTGGACATTCGGACATGGCTATTTGAACTCGTCTCGTCGTGCTGATCAAGAATGTAAATATTCTTTATAGTCGGAGATATCTCCTTCTCTGCGTTGCAAACTTCACGACAAAGTTAATATACTCTTCTTGCAAGAGTATAATAAGATCGATTGTGCCGTGGGAGACCCAACGACATGGTCACTTGCAACATGTCTTAAGGTTTCGCCGAAATCATAATTTGATGAAACATGCCTCGTCCATGAAGGATGTGATAAAGGATAAGCTTTAGCACTGCCCAAGGTGCTCTGATGTAATACCTTCATTGCTTAAATTAAATCAGGAAAAACTGACGATTCTTCACGCGGAGCTGCATGGCTGCCAGACAATGTCACAGTCTCAAGCAATTGCGTGAAAGCCTAAAGATGTGATCTATTCCGGTTACAACAACGGCGACAAGCCCTCACAGCAATAAGAAGGTGGTATAAGCGTGAAGCAATAGCAAAGACGAGATGCAAAGTTTGCCAAGTGTATGCAGGAACGTAACAATGGGTTCAAACCTGTAGCAGGGGATGGCATATGCTGATTTAGATCAAATCAAATAAATCAATACAGATTTTCGGTAACGAAGCGATGCATGACATCGTACGAAAGCAGTTGGCTATTTTGGGAAATGTAGAAAATTTCAATTACAGTATAAACACCGAGAATATTTCATCCAATTTGTAACTGAAGACATAAATAGTTACATAGAGCGTAAGCACCACCAGGATGCGCATGGTAATCACATAGAATTACAAGCTATATCCGCAATCTATAACCGATCTGTTGAAGTTTATTGTTATGTTTTCGTAATATTCCACTGTAGCCATCGGTTTTAGTTTAACTGGTTATAAACCTGAAATTCGAACCAAGTAAGCAATTCGTCAGAGCGAACATTAGGTAAGCAACAAATCAAACACACTTGCCTCACACAATAATCATTTGGTCTTTCAGACCATGTTCGAAGATACAAATGAAGCCGTTGAAGCTCGCGACAATATATCAAACAGACACAAGAAAAATATCTTAGATTTAGTACAAAAAATGTACTCTATATAAAACCAGTATGCGAGTTTTTTTTACTTATATACTCTTGCAAACGTTTTCCCAATTGTTCTTAATGGAAAGTTCTTTTTTATCGATTTTCCCATTAGAATCATATGCGTCACCACGTCCACTTTCTAATTCGTCTTAAAGAAAGCAATGTAGTCACACTTGGCTACAGTTGCAGTTCTCTATATCGTCTGCTTATAGAGAAAGCCAATTTTAAAGTTTTTCTCTGTATGGGTGGTGCCCTTATGTCCGATTCTTATAAAACTTATAGTAGTTAAGCATCCGTAAAAACACGTATTTGCAAAGTTTGGTTTATTTATATTCAAGAACAAACATTTTCGCACTGTATCTTTGTTTATGTTTTTTATGATTGTTCCTATGACAGCTATATGCCATAGTGGTCCGATCGAAGATATACAATGACTGGATATATTTGAAAAACTTCTTCGCTTAAATTTTTTTGATAGGTCTAAAACTCTAGGAGGAGTTTGCACTGAAACAGACAGACAGACGGTTAGACGGACAAACGAACATGGCTATATGAACTCTTCTCATCGTGCTGATCAAGAATATATATAATTTATATAGTTGGAAGAGTATAAAAAGAATCATATTTACTGAGCCTGCAAGCATTTTCAGATTCATATATTTTATAACTTTGGAGGTATAGAAATTTAAAGAAAACCATTTTTGCGGAAAAATGAGAGGGAGGGGCCAAAAATGTGGTATGCAATTCTGTAAGGCTGTACTTACTGAGTTTATAAACCGTGTTTCTTCAGGAAACCATTGGTAAGGACGGTCGAACAGTCTGACGGAAATGACTCAATCAATTTCTCTTGTCAATTAATTTCTCTTCTGATCAATACTATATATACTTTGTGGTATCACCCTCCCCACCTTATATGAGCTACATACATTTGGCCTCAAACAAACACAATATACGCTGACACACCGTATGTGCAGGGTATTAATAATTGATTCAACAATTGGTTTGGCGGTAAAGTGAGAGTGTCATCATAATAAAAAAGATTGTATAAAAATGATAAATGGCAAAAGAACAATAAAAACAAAAATTTCGTGAATCATAGCCTATCGACCCAAAATTAAAAGAGTCAATTGTCAAAAGCATTCGAAATGTACTGTAAATGTACTAGTAAGGACGATATGGTTGAGTGCACTCAACAATATAATACCCTGCACACACGGTAGGAGCATTCACGTCTCATTTAAAAAAAACTGTGTATATGGCATCGCCCATTTAAATGGTGTTCCAAATATCAAAAAAATTGGTTGAAAATCCGGAATTCATGGAAAGTTCGAGTTTGCGGGTCTTTGAAGGGGAAACCATGAAATAGAGGCGAGTCTTTTGGTATGCAGTTCTAAAGAAGTATATTAACTGAGCCTGCATACAAAATTAAAGAAGGCAATGTAGTCAAACTTCACTACATTTTTCAATCTTGTATCTCGTCTATTTACAGAGAAAGCCCATTTTTAAGTTTTTAGTTGTATGGGTGGTACCACGCCCTTATATCCAATTTTTATAAAATTCTGGATTTTAGTCAGGCATTAATACAAACACGTAATAGCAAATTTTAGTTTGCTTATAATCAAGAACAAAAAAGTTTATCTAACAAAAACTGTATTTTTAACCGATCGTTCCTATAGGAGCTATATGCTATATATATAAAAAAGTTGTTGTGCAAAATATTGAGTCGATAATTCCTAAAACACGAGGTTTTTTAAGCAAAAATCTCATTTTTGAACGATCGTTCCTATGGGAGCTATATGCTATAGTCATCCGATCAAACTGATTTTTACATACCAAATACCTGCAAAGAGAAGAACATTTTCATTTTCAAATTTCAGGTTCGTACCTATAACAGTTTTGGAGATATAGGCCATCACATGTAAGCACTATTTTAGGGGAATTAAGGGTAGGGGGAATAATTGTGGTATGCAGTTTTAAAGACGTACATTAATTGAGTCTGCATTCAAAGTATTATTTTCGTATTTTGTATAGATGTGGATATATACAAATTTTAGTTGGAATTTACCAAAAATTTAAGATTGATTGTCTTTGAGGGGTAGTCAAAAATACAAAGGGGTTTTTTCCAGTATGCAGTTTTAAAAACATGTATTTACTGAGTCTACATAAAAAATTTCCGTACATTTTATGGCTTGGAAGATATAGTAGTTAACAATAAAACACTTTTTGTGGGCTAATAAGGGGGATGGGGGAAAATTGTGGTATGCAGTTTTGTAGATCTTCTCTTAATGAGTTTACCTACCGAATTCCATTTTTTCTAGCGGTTCTGGTGTTCAAGTTATAGCCTTTTCAAAAAGTGAGTGGTGCTGGTTGGGCGGGAAGGAGTGGGCGTAGCGCAAAACATTTCAAACTTGATCTGCTGCCGAGTCGAGAGACCTATATCTTATAGTTTACGACAACCATTTTTGAGGTCGGACATCGCTTAATCAACTTCTCTTGTCGTCCTGATCAAGAATACATATACTTTATGGGGTCCTCCTCTCCCCTTCTATACGTTACATACATTTCGGCCAAGCAAACATAATATACCCTGGTACACAGTGTGTACAGGGTATAAAAATAGGCTATATTTGAGCACATACTCTAAAAGAAAAATAAGTGTGCTCAATGAAACTTATTTTTCAACCCGTGAAAACTCAAAAAAAAAGGACATACAGCCATAGACACTTAGACATAAACACTTAAAATAAAAGTCCAAGGAACAAAATTCACTGGTTTAATCAAATAAGTATTGGCTGCACATTTTAAGGATCAGCTATGGAGTGACTCGATATTCTGCCTATTAATAGATGAGTCAACAGATATAAGCATCACAAAACACAAGTTTGGATTACATCCCCACGGGAAGTGTTGCAACGTGTATAAAGTTCCAGACTAGTATTTAAAATTGATAGAATAATTGGCTCTATCCAAGGGCTTAGCTAGTTTGTCTTAATCCCTTGACTCTTGACTCTCTATGCCCTTGACTCTATCATACATAGATTTAATACAGGCATTGATAATACAACTTTTGTTGTTTTCTTTTATAATTCCATTTTAAAGTTAATGTAAATCAGGCACTGAAGCAAAATTTTGAAGAAATTTAAATTGCTTTTGAAAGCTTTTATCTTTTCTATTCTTTTGTCCTTCAAAAACACTTCGATTCGATGACCTAGATTCCATGTCCGAAATTCACGAATGTTCAGGGTTTCCGCTGTTTTTTATGTGGCATAACTTTTAGCGAGCATTTTTGTCTTTTTAAAACAGCCATTTTTACTTATGATCTGAATTTTGTTTCTGAAAAATGCGCAACACTAAATAGATTCAAAAAAGGAGCGAGCATGTTTGTTTGGTGTGTGTTGCCATGGGCCCCTATGAAAGACTTTTGATTTCACTTCGATTTTGAAAAAGTTGTTGTAATACGTCATGTAACGTGGTTCGTTCTTCGCCTAAACCGACATCCGTCGTATTTTTGTTGTTTGTTAAATGCATTTCAAAAAGGGCTATTGTGTGAAGGCAACTCATCACATTTCATCTCGCCACTTTGGTTTTTTTCTTTTTGCGTATGTTTTGTTGACCTGCCCCACATTTGTGCAATGCTAAATGAATTACTTTTAGCGTCGTATTCAATTAACACGATTTCGATAAACATTTTTTTTTTGTTTTTTCAAATTACTTTACTTTACATTCCATTTTTTTGTTTAAAATCGCTGCTTTTCTTTCTTTAATCAACATTTAAATTAATTGATTAATTATGCTCGTTCCACTAATGCTTTAAATTTAAACAATTTGTTTAAACATAGTTGAACTGCGATTTAGTAAAACATTTACATTACACATTAAATTATTATTTTCTTTTTTTCATAATAATCTATTCTTTCACAATACTTCCTCATTTTACGCACTTGATTAAATAACGCGTGTTTGATTTTCACCCAAAGTGCAATTTTTGTTGTCATCCAAACCACGGAACAGTTACTTGTCCACAAATATATGTTTCGTCAACATCCGCGTCAACATTTACGAACGAACAGCCAAACGCACAAACGCAAATGTATCGACTTTACTCTCTCTGTGGTCAGCGGCGAATGCTACGCTGCGATTTGAAAGAAGAAGGCGTAAGTCTGTTGAGTGGTCGCGCCGGCGCATAAATATCAAAAACGAAAAACGGAAAAAAGCATAAATTGGAATTCATTTTCACATCCATATATACGCACATATATACATACATAAGCACATGGGAAAAGCATATGACAATCAAAACAGACAGACAATATGCGCGATCAAACCAATAAACGACAAACAAGAGAAGACTGGTCGATATGTATGAATGCATATACATGAGTATACAACCACACTTGCGTGCATAATAATACAACCGTTCAATTGAAAATACACAAGGCTTGTATTGTAAGCCAATAAAGTCAGAAAAGCATTACGAAAAGCATTGAATATGTAAATGAGTTGTATGATATACGTTGCACACATGCAGCATGTGTGCTAATATTCGGTTATGACATGCAACATTTGCATATTGACAGCTTACTTGTACAGAATATGTTACTTGAGGTTTTTTCTTGAAATATGGACCTCTCCCTCGCTTGAGATTTTGCTTGAAATATTAATCTCCATAATTTTACTGCACCGATGGTAAGACGTCCTCTGTCCGCCTGATGAAAATGAAAGTAAAGTTTCAGCTTAATACAAAATCAAAATGAAAAAATGATTTGTAACTATTGTTATGTGCAGCAGTGTATCAGCGAGTGTATTATGGGTTCATTTAAGAGGCAACTGAAAAAAATAACTAAATGCGTGACCAGCATAAAACATATGTCGATGACACTGCACGAAAGCACCGTACGGTTGACTCAAACGATAAAATTTGTATTAGCCGCGAACTAATCTAATAATGTTATTTTATACCCTATATAGTATATGGTGTGACATCACGTGTGTCACATGTATTAACTTTGTTCAAGATCTAATAAAACTTGTATAGAAATGGTTCTAGGAGAGCTTATACCAAGAGATTTTAAATTCGAAATGTAGGTCTTTTTTTTCTTGGCCTACTTGAGTTTAATACGATTTATGTTTTGCGCACTTCAAATTACTTAATAAAAACCCTTGTAATCTAGGCATAAAAGCACAGTAAACACAGCTCAACAGACGTACAATTTGTTTCCTTCCCGATAATTTTCCCATAAATAGTGATTTTATAAAAGTTGCTATATCCCCTAAACTATAAAGCTGATCTTCAAATTGAAATTTTTAATAAAATCTTCTCGTTTTACCGATTTTCTTAAAATCTTGTAAAATATTTGTAAAAGCAATGTCAGATATAAAAGTTCTTTTCAATTTGTTTTAAGGTAAAATATGAATTATATAATACAATCATTATTATTATAACTCCAGAACTACCGTGCACACATTAGTATTATAATGTCGAGTACACTTGGCTTTCCGCCCTTACTTGTTGTACCCTGTACCTTATAGTATATGGGTATATTAGTTTTGTGTACATAGAAAATGTATGAAACACTTGGCAGGCCCAGTAAAGAATATATATTCTTGATCAGTATCAAAAGAGAATTCGATTCCGCCATGACCATCTGTCCGAAGGAACCCGACAGTCTCGGAAACTATAATATGTAGAACAAAAATTACTTTCCCGGTTGATTCTGCTATTCAATACGCACATCACTTTTTTGTTTTTCCCTTCTGAGACATAGTTAACGGGTAAGGGGCCAATGACTGAAGCTACCTCAGGTACAAAAATTACAAAAGTCGTATTTTCTCTGTTGCCTTTTGGGATAAGAATAATAAATTCAGAGTGTACATAGCTGACTCGAACCCTAACAAGATATAATATAAAATTAAGCGTGGCCACGCCCCCATATTCAAAAAATTTAAAGTGTTAATAAACTTTTCATGTATACTATTGGGATTAAGTGATATAAGATTTAATCACAAAACGGGCGACGGCCATTAGAAACCTTGTATCTCTGGAACGAATTTCGATTGAAAAATGAGCAGGGTAACGTCCTCAAACAGTCGCTATAAATTGAAGGTACAGGGTATGTCAAAGTCGAGCACTCTCGACTGCAAATCTTTACTGAATTTTTTTTTGTTATTGTATAACACCTGCTTAGTTATGGCAAGAAAAAAGACAACAATATTAAGAAATCTTCGAGTAGTACGCATGAGGAAATAAATGTAATTATAACTTAAAGTGGTAACTTTGATTTAAGAGTAACAATTTGTACAAAACAATAATGTCTTACAACCGCCAATATTTTAAATTAGTTACTTAATCGATCGCAAGCTGAATATGTGAAATGTACGAGGGTGGCATGCATATTAATTTTATTAGGCAAGAAACCCGAACTTGTTCGTTTCGTTTTGAATTCCATTTTTTTATTTTCAATAAAATCTTCTCTTTCTCGCTTTATTTGGCGCAAACGAAAAAACAATTTCTTCACCATGTACGGCCGATTTTGTTATAAATAAGTGTTGTATTCGTGTCAGCACTTTTTAAGGTTATCGATGTAAATTAAGCCATAGACAACCCAAAAAAAATCATGAATCTGTTACCCAGATTTGCTAATTTTTCAGAACCAAGAAAAGGTGTTTCTAGCGGGTTCGTAAGTAAAACCAGTAAGGAATTGAAATCGAGAGTGCTTCAATTATGAACACTTAATTTAGAGCCTTGTCAACCCCATTTTTCAATCTATTCTAATTTCCTTTGCATTCAGTATCATTTGTATCAAATTTTATCCTTCGTGATCAGTTGGACCCGGATATATTACGTATAGATGACTCTTTGTGTGCACACAAATAGCTGTGAGCTGAACTTTATCGTTAAAAAATGACTAGTTTTTTTATAGTATCCACTATGATCAGCATGACAATACGCATTAATATAGACATTTATATCGGTTCTCTGGAACTTGTAGACACCATACAAAATAAAGAAGAGGAAGAGAAGCAAATTTAAGTCGTTGTATGGAAAACTTTTTTGTTTTTCAAGATAGAGGTTTGAAGTTTAAGGAAAGTCTTCCTACGTTTCCAAACCAAATTTCTGTAAGTATCATCGCGATTGGACCATTAATGCATTCTACTTCTTAAGCGTAATTTTCGCTCATTTTTTGCGAGGTCCCGCCGTTTTTTTGTTATAAAAACCGTAGGGTCAGCTGGATTGTAAAAATTTGGCAGGAAGCATTTTTGAGCATTTTTAGAATTTGTTCAAACAAAATTGAAAAATACCCAAAAAATAGGAAACAGCTCCCTCTACAAATTACAAATGCAAGAGACCTAATATTTACAATACAACACTATATTATTGGTTGCTCAAAAATAATGTGATAGTTATTCGAGCTCTAATTGCACTGATATTTCAACTAAAAGTCCTTATTTCCGATTCTTATAATACTTTGGATTATAGTCAAGCAATAATAAAACTAGTAAGGGTGGTATAGTTGAGTACACTCAACCATATAATATTCTGCACACACAGTAGAAGGTGTGACGTCCAAATTAAAAAAATTATACATTTGGCATTGCCCACTTAAATGGTGTTCCAAATATCAAAAAAATTGGTAAAAAATGCGGAATTTAGCAAAAGTTAAAGTTTGCGGGTCTTTGAGGGGTTGTGTTTTAGTATGCAGTCTTAAGGAGTTGTATATACTTAGACTACGTACAAAAGTTTAGGTTCGTACCTTCAACAGTTTTGGAGATACAGGTTTTGACAAGTAGCCCCTATTTGAGGGGTAATTAAAAGTAGGGGATAAAATTGTGGTATGCAGTTTCAAAGATGTACATTTGTTAAGTCTGCAGGCAAAGTTTCAGGTTAGTATTTTGTGTAGTTTGGAGATATACAAGTTTTTGTGGAATTTACCAAAAATTTCAGTTTGATTTTTTTTTAAGGGAAAGCAAAAATACAAAAGGACATGTATTTACTGAGTCTACATAAAAAATTTCCGTACTTTTTATGGTTTTGAAGATATAGTAGTTAACAATAAAACACTTTTTGTGGGCTAATAAGGGGGAGGGTGGAAATTGTGATATGCAGTTTTGTAGATCTTCTCTTACTGAGTCTACCTACCGACTATCATGATTCTAGCGGTTCTTGTGTTCAAGTTATTGCCTTTTCAAAAAGTGAGTGGTGCTGGTAGGGCGAGAAGGAATGGGCGTGGGATACAACCGTTCAAATTTGATCTGTCCTCCAAATCTCAAGAGAGACCTATCTCTTATAGTTTCCGAGAACCATTGGTGAGGACGGACGGACGGACAGACAGGCGGACGGACATCGCTTAATTAATTTGTCTTGTCGTCCTGATCAAGAATATATATACTTTATGGGGTTCCCTTCGGAAAACGAACTAACCAGCCGGTTTCACCTAATTCTCCGGTTACGGGCAATTGCCCCTACCCCATGGAGCGAAACTAACAAGGAAGTCCTACATTCCCCTGCAGTTAGACTAGTCGTACTCCATCAACAGGCCAAAGTTACTGATACTAGACTTGCGCTGGGTCCGGGAGTCAACGCTTCGACCCTCGCTTCAGGCGATGGCGTTGCACCATCGTCCTCGACAAACATCTTCAGCTCGCTTACATGGGCCGTGCGAATTTTGGCCCCTTCCAATCTTGCATTTCGACAATCAACGAGGACGGGAAACCCCGCACTGCAAATAGTCCGTCGAACCGTGGCGCCAACTTGGTGGCGATTTCATCCCCTGCCTTTGACAATGACTGTTTTCGCACCATCACTAGCTGGCCAATATCTGGGCGACAAACACGTTGCCTTAGATTATAAAGACGGACCTGCTTTTCAGGGGCCTTTATCATATCTTGCCTCACCAGTGCGAAGATCTCCTCTAATTGAGTTGACCTCTCACCTGGGCTCACTGCCTCTATCCCGAAGCCAGGGATGCTTTCGTCTCAAAGTGCTTTCGTTAGCGGTCGCCCCCTGCCCTGCCCCTGCACTAAGAACACGGGAGAATACACCGTGTTTGATACGTTGGAATTAATCACGAGCGACAACTGCGGAGGATGTTTGTCTCAATGACTCTGGTTGCCGCGGCGAACTGGGCAATCATGGTTTTCACCAACCGATTTGGTAATCAGCATCTTCGGCACGCCAAGCCTTGCTAAGATCCGTTCCGGAAAACCTTCCGAAGGTTGTCCTGACTGGCCTTCCGCAAAGGGACCAATAAAATGGAGGGTGGGTGAACCTGGGGAGTGGTCCTACGAAATCAGCGCAAGCCGTGACCCAGGGCTCCGATGCGATCTCCGTCAGTACCTTACCGGCCTCCCCGGGGACGACTGGGGTAAGCGATTACCGGCTCTTCACCGTCCATCATCATCATCACTACTTTTTGCAATCCTCAGAGAAATCCCATTTTTAATTTTTTCGTTTTATGAGCGACGCCCCTATGTCCGACTCTTATAAAACTTTGGAATGTAGTCGGGAGTCTTTATATTCAAGAGCAAAAAAGTTTTTCTAACAAAACCATAATTTTTGACCGATCGTTTTATGGGAGCTACATATATGCTATAGTCATCCGATCAAACTGATTTTTACATACCAACTGCATGCAAGAAGAAGAAAATTTTCTGAGTTAAAATTTTTTTGCTAACCTTAAAACTCTGGGAAATTGCATTGAAACAGATAGACAGACAGACGGACATGGCTATATGAACTCGTCTCGTCGACCTGTTCAAGTATATATATACATATTCGGAGATGACTTCTTCTCTGCGTTGCAAACTTCATGACAAAGTTAATATACTCTTTTTGCAAGAGTATAAAAAAGTAAAGGCGGTATAGTAGAGAATACCTGACAATATAACATCCTGGACACCCCAAATCCAAACAAATATTATACACCAGGCATTGCTATTATAAAGATTGTTTAAAACATTGATTTAAGATTTAAGACAAGGCTTACACAATATAAGCAGCAGTGCTGCAAGTACAAGTAAAACCAGTAAGGGAGCTATTTTCGGCTATGCCGAAACTTATATACTCTTGCAAACGTTTTCACAATTATTCCTATTAGAAAATCCTTTTTTATTTTTCCAATAAGAACCATATTCGTAACAACCCACGCCCATTTTCTAATTTGTCTTTAAGAAGGCAATGTAGTCAAACTTCACTACATTTTTCAATCTTGTATCTCGTCTGTTTACAAAGAAGTCTCATTTTTAAGTTTTTAGTTGTATGGGTGGTACCACGCCCTTATGTCCGATTTTTATAAAATTCTTGATTTATGTTAGGCATTAATTAAAACACGTAATAGCAACGTTTGGTTTGCTTATATTCAAGAACAAAAAAGTTTTTCTAACAAAAATTGTATTTTTAACCGATCGTTCCTATGGGAGCTATATGCTATAGTAGCCTGATCTTGACCATTTTTGCACGGTATCTTTGTTGATGTCAAAAAAGTTTTTGTGCAAAATATTGAGTCGATAACTCCTAAAACACGCTGTTTTTTAAGCAAAAACATAATTTTTGATCGATCTTTCCTATGGCAGCTATATGCTATAGTAGCCCGATCTTGACCATTTTTGCACGGTATCTTTGTTGATGTCAAAAAAGTTTTTGTGCAAAATATTGAGTCGATTACTCCTAAAATACGCGGTTTTTTAAGCAAAAACATCATTTTTGAACGATCGTTCCTATGGGAGCTATATGCTATAGTCATCCGATCAAACTGAATTTTACATACCAAATACCTGCAAGGAGAACAAAATTTTCTGCGTTTAAATTTTTTTGCTAACTATAAAACTCTGGCTGGAAATCGCATTGAAACAGACAGACGGACAGACGGACATCGTTATTTGAACTCGTCTCGTCGCGCTGATCAAGAATATATAAACTTTATATAGTCGGAAATGTCTCCTTCACTGCGTTGCAAACTTCATGACAAAGTTAATATACTCTTTTTGCAAGAGTATAAAAAAGAGTGCTGTAGTTATAATATTTATAACAATGCAGTTGTCAATGAGAATTTACCAAAAATTTTAGTTTGTAGGTATTTGATGAGTTTAAAATGCGAACTTATATTTGCTGAGTCTGCAAACGAAGTTTCAGACTCGTATATTTATAGTTGCAATTTTTATTATTATTTGATTAAAAAGGAGGGAGGGGGAAAAAATTTGGGGGCGTCATAGTCATATGTTTATTTCGTCTAACATCCGATTTTTATGTTTTTGTTTCATCAACGTCTAAGTTCGACCTTTGTAAAACGTAGGTGGTATTGGTTTGGCTTGAGGGAGTCATCAAGCTTGAAGTAGCACATGACCATCAATCTACCATCCGAATCCAAGCCTACAGCTCTTATAGTTTTCAAGAACCATTGGCCAATATGACAGACGGACGAACGGTCATGACTAGATCGATTTATTTTGTCGTCCTGATCAAGAATATATTCATTTTGTGGTGTCTTACTCTCGTCCTTTTGGGTGTTTCATACATTTGGTCTCAAACAAACTAAATATTCGTATGCACCTCAAGACACTATACATGTTTATGTGCAGGGTGCACAAATATACAGTTTTTGACGTCATCTATGAGTGTTTTCCCTTATATGTTTGTCATTTGTATTAATAAAAGCTTCGGTGCACTATTGCGATGCAACTTGAGTCGGTATAATGTAGCAACGGTTGCATTTATTGTTGGGTACATGATTTTATTTCAAAGTCATGTGGATAAGGGGGGACAGAGTACGAGCGAAGTTGTTGTTCTTGTGTGTGTACAATTTTGTACATGCGATAACTGTAAAATTGAAAGCTCATTGAAAGCTTTACACTTGGTTTTATTCCTGAACTTTCAACTATTCGTTCCACTGGATACTTACATGCGCAGAGACTTGCATATTGTGTTAATACATTCTAACTTTTTATATTCACTAATCGGGAAAACAATCTTTACTAAACAGTGTGTGTTTCTGACCTACAGAATTCTCTTCATATTTCATCACTTTTACACTAAATTCTAAACATTTGGTAGCCTCATCTGGCCTGTCTACGAATGACGCCTGTCGTTTTCCTTACGTTAAAATCAAATTTATTAAGTAGATTACTTTAAACGGAAAATTGGTGGGGCAGACAGAGTTTGAAAATGCTCCAAATTAAATAATAACGAGAGCGTTTGTGTATGCGAGCGTGTGCGTTTCAGTAAAATTTTCGCCGTTAGATTTGTCACTATTGTGTTGCCTTTCTTGCTGAATTGCCTTCGAAGAACTCAATCAATCGGTCGTTTGTCCATTCGTTGCTGCGTAATTATTTTTATAACTGTGAACTTTCAAAAAAAAAACCTTTCTATAGAGCGTAAAATGTGAATGTGTCAAAAATACATAAGTTTGCAGCCTTTGTGCCTAAAGTGAAAAAAATATTAAAAAATAAATAAAAAAACCGCAAGCAAATACATATAGAAATTTTCATTAACGATTCGAATACACTCACATATACATTCACACAATAATACAAGCACGTAACGTGTTATGAATGTCTACCCAACCATATTGCATGGATACATGAATTTTGTAATTAAAAATTATTCCAGAAACAAACAACAAAGAGAGGTAAAGTACTAAGCATATAATAAACAAATAACGGCACAATAAAATAAAAAATATATGTATTTATATATGCGAATGCATTTGTATATAAAAAAAACATAACATATTATCACATATTACATATGTACATTGTACATATAATATATTCACTCATATCCACATACATACGTAAATATGTGTATAGAGATAGTCATATAGATACATTTGTATACATCACTTTATGTGCATAGCGTAGCGCGCTCTGCCTTACAAAGTGTTCAGTGTGTTTCAGGGGTGGGTTTTT
Organism: Phortica magna; assembly: GCA_037044515.1. Classification (NCBI taxonomy): domain Eukaryota; kingdom Metazoa; phylum Arthropoda; class Insecta; order Diptera; family Drosophilidae; genus Phortica; species Phortica magna. The sequence goes on from JBAMBP010000309.1 coordinate 23,430, forward strand.
CGGCAATTTGGAGTACCATTGCATGTATGTATTTTTAAAGGGTCACTCAGGAAATTGTTGTGACAGCCCACAAAATGCGTCGAAATATGTTTACAATTGATATTTATCAACAATAATTATACAAAATGCAAATGTAACGCATAAAAAAAGGGGAGGGGGACCTCACTAAGTATATATATTCTTGATCAAGACGACCAGAGAGTGAGTCCTTCCTCACTAATGGTTCTCGAAAATTATAAAAAGTAATGACTTGAAATATTCAGAGTAGACTCGTGATGTTCAGCAGCAGATCGAGTTTAAAAGATTTTTTCGTACGCCTACTCTTCACGCCCAACCATTACCGACCACTACTTTAAAAGACTATAACTTGAAAACCGGAAATGATAGAAACATGAAAATCGGGTTGTAGACACAATTAACAGTGCCATAAAAAATTAAGAACCACAATTTTCTCCCTCCCACTCATTTGCCATTAAAAAGTGTGTTTTTAAATTTCTATATCTCCAAAACTATAAAAGGTATGAAGCTTAAATTGCATGCAGCCTCAGTAAATATACCTCTTCATGACTGCATACCGCAAAATAATGTCTTCAGAGATAGGAACACAATCCTTAGGTGGAAACTTAAAAATAGGCTTGGTCTGCGTACTGAATATAGAATCGACATGTGAAGAAATTTTTTTATCTACATATTATGGTTTCCAAGATCAATGCGTTCATTCAGACAGACGGACAGGGCTAAGTCGATTTCTCTTTCGATACTGATCCACAATATATATACTTCGTAGGGTCTAACCCGCCTCCTTTAAGGTGAGACACAAAAAAAGTCGAGAAGAGCATTTAATCTTCGGAAAGGCCTGCTCAGATTTAGAAACTAGAGACTTCAAGCTTCATTTTTGTTTTTGTGGACATTTATTTAAGAACATTATTCTCGAAGTAATTTTTCATCGATCGTTGTATTAACAACTTTTTAGTTTATTTGAAAATAATTTTGAAAACTTCTTTTTTGTTTTTAACAATTTACTTGGAACCAGAATTGGAGCTATTTTCGTCTATTTTTTGTCGAAATTTGTGTACTCTTTCAAAGATTTTCTCAACTATTCTTATTGGTTTATATAGTTTTTCCTCTTGCAAAAAACATCGTACTAATTTAAAAGCAGAAATTCTTCGTACATGTCCAGGCATTGTATATAGAAATGATCGGTCACAAATTAGTTTTTATACTCTTGCAAAAAAGAGTATATTAACTTTGTCGTGAAGCTTGCAACGCAGAGAAGGAGACATCTCCGAATTTACAAAATATATATATTTTTAATCAGCACGACGAGACGAGTTCAAATAACTATGTCTGTCTGTCCATCTAGCCGTCTGTCTGTCTGTTTCAGTGCAAACTTCTAGAGTTTGAGAAATTTCGAAAAAATATAAGCGCAGAAGTTCTTCAGATATGTCCAGTCATTGTATATCTCAGAATTGTTTCTATCGGAAACTATATATATCTATAGCATATAGCTGCCATAGGAACGATCGTTAAAAAATGAGGTTTTTGCTTAAAAAATAGCATATTTTCAAGATACTGACTCAATATTTTGCTTAAAAACTTCTTTGACATAAACACAGATATGGTGCAAAAATGGTCAAGATCGGAGGTTTTTGTTAGAAAAACTTTTTTGCTCTTGAAACAAACTATGCAAAGACGTGTTTTTATGAATGCTTGACTGTATTCCTAAGTTTTATAATAATCGGAAATAAGGGCGTGGCTCCACCTTTACAGAGAAAAACGTTCAAAGGAGCAAATGGGAAAAATGTAAGCAGACGAAATACAAGACTTCAAAATATAATAAAGTCTGATTACATTGCTTTTTTTAAGACGAATTATAAAAAGGGCGTGGCTACGTTTCCAAAAAAAATAATTGATAAAACATTTGCAAGAGTCAATAAGTTTGTAGTTATCGAATCAATATTTTGCACAAAAACTTCTATGGCATAAACGGAGATATAGTGAAAGAATGGTCAGAATGGGCCATTAGAACCATCTAACAAAAATAAAGTTTTTGTTAGAAAAACTTTTTTGTTTTTTGTAAACAAATGAAACCTTGCAATTACGTGTTTTTATGAATGTTTAAAATTTATAAGAATCGGGCTTATAGAGAAAAACTTTAAGATGGGATTTCACTGTAAGCAGACGAGAAAGATTCCAAAATGTAGTAAAGTATGACTGCATTGCTTTCTTTAAGACATATTAAACTAGTTGGGACGGTATTATCGAGTATACCTGCACACATGGTAGGTGGTGCCACGCCCCAAATCAGAAAACTATTGTATATTTGGCATAGCCCATATAAATTTTAGGTCCGTATCCATAATAGTTTTAGAAATATATCAATTTATAAAAAAGCACCTTTTGAGAGGTGATGAGGGGAAGGAGCTTTCTAAAAATTGTGCGGTGCTGGTTGGGTGGGAAGGAGTGGGCGTGACACAAAACCGTTAAAGGTCGATCTGCTGACGAGCATCACGAGACTATCCTCCAAATCTCAAGTCTCGCCTTGAAGCAAACACTAATTACTCTGGTACTCAGTGTGTACAGAATATAAAAAGGAAGCTCTAAAAATTTAAAAACGTATATGATTCTTAATAGAAACACGATAAAAACGTTTTCCAATTAGAAACTTGGGAAAACGCTTGCAAGACTACACAATTTGTCTTAAAGAAAGCAACATAATCATGCTACACCCACTTTTTAGTCTTCTATCGCGTCTGCACACAGAGAACCTAATTTTTAAGTATTTCTTTAAATGGGTGTGCCACGCGCTTATATCCGATCGATGTAAAACTCTTTGTTATATAGTAAAGTGTTAAGAAGGCATATAATTGTAAAGTTTCGACAGTTTTTATACCCTGCACATACAAACAAGATACGAGTATATTAAATTAGTTTGAGAGCAAAAGTAAGTAACGCATAGATAGAGATACATATTCTAAATCAGCACTACAAGAGCAATTGACTGAACCATATCCGTCCGTTCTCAGCTAAGATTCTCGGAAACTATATGAGCTAGATACTTGAGTTTTAGAAGATGGACTCGTATGATAATGCGCTATTTTTTACCACCCAACTAGCAACGCCCACTTTTCAAAAATCAGTTTTTCTTATCTTTGCTATAACTGCAACAGTATTAAAGGTCGAAATTTAATACACGTCTTTACAAGCGCATACCGGAAATATTCTTAATCAGCTCACCGTATCGACTCAATATCTTGCAAAAAAAACTTCTTTAACGTAAACGCAGATAGGAACAATCGGTCAAAAAAGAAAGAAATTAGAAAATGAAATTATAAATTTTCAAAAATGTATATGATTTTTGTTGGGAAAACGATAAAAAAACCAGTAAGGACGTGTATACTCTTCACGACACCTTTTATGGTACACCCATTTTATTTTTGGAATCTTATTTCTTTTTGTCCACATAGCCTACAGACCAATTTTCGTTGTTATACCTCATTGAGTGCCAGATATATGCAAATTATTGGTTTTGGTCATATGTGGGGGGTGCCACGCCCATTTTGATATCAAAATAGTTTTTAAGCCACATTATAAACATAAGTATGATGGTTCAAGTCGATTAGTTAAGAAATAAAAAAGTTTTCCGTACAACGACTTAAATTTTGCTACTCTTCCTCTTCTTCATTTTGTATGACAGGTTCCAGTTCGAGTAGTCCGATCTCAATGAAACTTGCAGGCATTTGATCTGGTGACACTTACTTACTACTTTTGAAGTTTCCGCACCCTAACTTCAGAAACAAAAAAGTTTCCCATACAACGATTTAACTTAGCTTCTCTTCCTCTTCTTCATTTTGTATGGCAGGTACCAGTTCCAGTAGTCCGATCTCAAAGAAACTTTCAGCCATTTAGTCTGGCTACGGTTTACTACTACTTGTATAATTTCAGCGCTCGATCTTGCTGGTTCCGACCAATGTGTCATCGTAATAAAATACAAGGGTCTGTGCAAAATTTCAAGTCGATAGCTTCAAAACTGAGGGAGGAGTTTGCATACATACAGACAGACGGACAGACAGACAGACGGACATGGCTATATCAACTCGTCTTGTCATCCTGATCAAGAATATATATACTTTGTATAGTCGGCCACGCCTCCTTCTGAGTGTTACAAGCTTTGTTACAAAACTATAATACTTTTCACTTCGTGAAGAGTATAAAAATTGGGAAAATGTTTGCAAGAGTATTTAAGTAAATTCCAAATTTTTGGACCAATTTTCTTGACATTTAGTACATGGACGATATATTGTCGAGTTTACTCGACTTTACCGTCCTTACTAGTTATAAATGGATAATTAATTTGTGCTAATAAAAGCCTTACTTTAGACTGATCGTTCCTATGGCAGCTATATGATATAGTCGACTAATCTTCACCAATCTCGCAGACTGTCTTTAATTACGTCCAAGAGATTATTGTGCTTATTCTTTAAACGACGACCTAACTTTTAACCGATCGGTCCTTAAGAAGCAGCATAAATCTGTTGGACCCAATCAAGCTGATTTTTACATACTTACAAACTGCCTGCAAGAATAAACACATTTTCTTTGTTTAAAGGTTTTTGATAACTTTAAGGAGAAATTCGCATTAAAACAGACGGACGGGCAGATGAACATGCCTATATCAACTCGACTTGTTGCACAGTCGGGCCTTTTGAGCTTTTACGTTACCAAAATCATACCTACTGAACGAATAAGTATAATTGCATGAAATATTTGTTTGAAAGGTAAATCCTTAAGCTTTCAAAAAAGTTCTCCCTCAATATTCTACGTTTTCTGGAAGCGGCACAATATGTTGTCAACGTTGTAGTTTGTTGCCATTGCCTTAAAAATGACTAGTTTTTCAATATCTCCAAGCAACATATACATTTGTGACTATAAAAGTGTATATATTATTAATGAACATGACAAGACGCATTGGTATTATGCGTCCGTCCATCCGTCTGTCTATCTGACCGTAGATACAATTATCTCCCACAGTTTTGATGTTATCAAGCTGAAATTTTGCAAGGAGTCTCCTTTTTGTGAAATCAACTCATTTGTCAGAATCGGCATGATCGGACTACTGGAACTTGTAGCCTCCATACGAAAAGAAGAAGAAAAGTTATAAAAATTTAAATCATTGTATGAAAAACTTTTTTGGTTTATGAGGTAGAGCGCTGATGAATTTTACAAGCAGTAATTTTATGTGCCCAGACTAAATGCCTCAAAGTTTCATTGAAAACGGACCACTGCAAGTGGTAGCTGCCATACAAAATTATGCAGAGGAAGAGTAGCAAATTGAAGTTGTTGTATGGAAAACTTTTTTTGTTTTTCAATATACAGGCTTGAAATTTAAAAGGAAGTATTCCTACGTACCCAGACCAAATCTCTGTAAGTATTATTGCGAATGAAGAAGAGAAAGAGACTTATGACCTTTTACCACAGTATACACTGCCTATAAACACAACAGGATGCTTCCCTTAGTAAATTTGGCCAATCATAATAAAGTATTTTTACTTTATTAACATATAAACAGTGAATCTACCTACATTACATTCTTCTTCTTATACCCGCGGCAGCGCTGTTTTTTGCGCGAGGTTGCGTTCGTTTTTTTAAATAAATAAATAAATTCACAGATAATGATTCGAGTTCAAGTTTCGCTGATATTCCGACTCAAAGATGCCAAATTTAAAAAAAAATTCAGTATGTTGTTGAAAGTTAAAAAAAAAGGTCAACTTTGAGTGCGTATATCTTCCAAACTATAATTCCGACTTCACAAAAGCCAGACAGTTCCTTAGTCGCGGGAAAATTCTCTATCAGACACTTATATTGGTTTTCTCGAAAGCGTTCATGCACTTTCGGATTTTTGCCAGTGAAATCAACCTACGGCCCCTCTGTGCGGCATGCTGATCAAGTCGGATATGTCGTCTTCTCTGTGTAGCAAACTTTATCAAAAGTTAATGTTCTCTTTTTCAAGTGTATAAAATCTATGTGATAAAAATATGGGCGTGGCACCGGCCACTTAAAGTTAAATCAAGAATTTCCATAATGAATCCGTTTCCCGATGAGCTGCAACAATAAAAATTATTATTTAATCACTTATTATGAACCCACATTGTTGTATTTGACAACATTATACCCTGGCACACTCTAAAACTAAAAACAAGGATGGCATCTATTTTTGGCTTTCCCGAAACTTATGTACTCTTGCAAGCGTTTTTCCAATTATTTTTATTAGAAAATCTTTTTTTCAATAAGAATCATATACGTTTTTGAAGATTTCGGGGCGTAGCTACTCCTATTTTCTAATTTGTTAAAAGAAAGCAATGCAATTATACTAAATTTTACGACTTTCTACCTAAGTTTTAAAGTTAAGATTTTTTCTACATGAGCGGTGCCCCGCCACTATTTCCGATTCTTAAAAAATTTTGGAATATAGTGTAGGATTGATAGAAAAACATAATTGCAACGTTTCGTCTGTTTATATTTAATAACAAAAAAGATTTTCTAAAAAAACCTTACTAGTTTTTTTTTAAGTTGGGTTCCTACTATTGTTTTAAGAAAAATTGATTAATTGGCTGATTAATCGAAAGACAAATTCAGATTTCAATAAGTCGGTAATTTATTTGTTTATTTGTTTATTAATAACAATGTACAGCTATAAAGTTATTATAATATATAAAATATAAAAATAATAATTAAATACAAAAGAATTAAATGAAAATAATCGATTAAATTAATCATGTCATTACTCTAATAACATCGAAACGTTTTCTTTATATTCTTTACAGATTTGAAAAAACGACTTGCGGAAAATGTGATTTATAAGTACCTTTATTTTTATAGCGAATAATAATTAACAAGCAAACACAATATATTATTAACTTAAAGGAATAGATTTGCCTTCATACCAAAAATAATTCAACGAATTAAAGTGATTTTATTTGTTACAAAAAAAAAATTATATGATCTGTCATACCAAGCAATACCGATAATATCCTTTAAAGTTATCAAACTAGCGTCATATTTGTTATAGTCATTTTTGACAAAACTTCATTCAATATTAAAAAATTTATAAATAAAAAAACATTAGTGCATAAAATGTGTGCTACAAACAGTGCCTCACTTCAAAATCATGTCCGTATCATAAAAGCTATAAGTAACAGCGCAGAGTTCTACTAATCCAAACACACAACGTAAATGAATAACTGGAGTAAGAATTAACGAAAAGGTTTGTACAAAAAAACTTGACAATAATAAGTACCTATCAAATATTTAATTTTGAAATTAGTTGCTGAATTTGATCAATGCCATCGTTCATCCATTATTGTGTTGATCTCACATTAGCCAATATTCCAGCGTTCTCAAAAATATTTCATGATTTTTTTTTGTAGGCCCTGTACCTCATGATACAACCGATTATATGCAGAACTGAGTCCGATCTTCGTGGTGCGAAACCAAAATAATTCAATTTATTCAACAATAAAGCATATGGTTTTGGTTCAAATATCAATCAACGTCCTCACAATTACCATTTGAAGTTGTGTTGACTTTGGCAATGCAGTCCATAAATCCAAGCTCAAATTCGCACTAGCAATGGCTTATCTATTTCCGTACAACGCATATACCTTGATTCAGGTTTTATATACAAATATACAGTCAATTAAAACCCAATTGGAGCATACATTCGATCGGCAAAGGAAGCAAGTAGTAGGCATGTTCTAACATAATGTTGGTGGGCTAGATACGGTACAAGGGCTTATCACTTTTGCGCGCATTGAAAATGTATGTAACACACAAAAGGAGACGTGGGAGACTCTATAAAGTATGCAACGTATTCTTGATCATCTATTTGATGGGACATATAAACCTATCTCTATGAGATAGAGTGTAATAAGACTCAATCATAACCACCAACATATACAAAAAGAAAAAACGTTTTATCTCTGTAACAATACGATTGAAAAAATTTGACGAAAATAGGTATATATGTCATAAAATGATACTGAATTAAATCAATTTCGAATAATATATGGGCGTGGGTAACGTCATAAAAGTGTTGTTGAGAATTACAGGTTATTTTAAAGTCGTTCTTGCATTGTCCGCCATTCATCTTGTCCGTTAACAAGTGAAGTTTTAACCGTGTAATCATGCTCCACTTCAAGTTTGATAAAATTTGTGAAGGATTTTATAAGTTATACCCTGCATATACAGTCAAGGTATATAGTGGTTGTTTGAGATCAAAACAATGTAACGCATAGAAGGTGGGGAGAGAGACCCCAAAAACTATATATAATCTTGATCAGAATTACAAGAGGAATCTATTGAGCCATGTCCTTCCGTCCATCCGTCTGTCCGTATAACACACTGAGTCACAAGACTTAAAGAGTCACAGTGGGTAATTAGCCTCATTTTGTGACTCGTTATTGGTATAAGCGATTTTCTATCAAACAAAACAAACAAAACCAAGACAAAATTAAAATTTATTTTACATTCCTTAGGCTTAAAAATATGTGTTACATGTTTCTATTTAAAAAAAAAAAAGTATTTCAAGATTTTCCCTTTTTAGACTTGTTAGTCTTTTATTTGGAATTCATCCTGAGGTCATGTATGATATTAAGCATACTGAATATTGAATTCCACCTTGTCCTTACTTCTTATTTAAGTGTTTTAGACAACTTGCTGTTAAGACTTGAGTGTTTAAAGTACTTTTCTAGCTTTTTGCTTTAATTTTAGAAATTGAATTTTTTTCTAAAACAGCGTTCATAGTCATTTAGTGTCAAGGAAGCTTACCTTTGTAATATAAAAATTTTTTTCTTTCACAGATATGGCTAGTATAATACTGGTTGCTTGCCTTGCTATATTAGGCCTTATCATCGCCATAGCGTTATTTTTAGCAGGCGGTTATCTGTGGTGGCGCCACAAACGGTCACAGCTACAATTTATAGAGCCAAACGAAGATGAGGACTCAAGTAGCTACAGTCTTAGGTTTGTCAATGAATTTTTGTACTATTGAAATCTGATCTAAGCATGCCACACATATAGGGCGACGCAGGACATAGCCGATTCATCCATACCGCCAACTAAGCCGCAGCCGCAACCTCCGCAAACAATAACGACACCGTTACAAAATAACATTAATCGAAAACTAAATGGCATATTAAACCTAAAAACTCCACTGATTGGGTAAGTAATCGAAATATTTGGTTTTAAGAACTCTTCCTCAGATCTGCCAAATCTAAAAGCTCTGATTAAAAACAAAGGTATTCCTTGAAACAACAACTGTCGTATAATTGCATGCAGCTTGTACATAAAAAAAAAGAATAAAAATATTGAATATATTTAAAATATTGAATAAAGTTTTTATCGGCAAAGTCCAGGAGAAGCCGCCTGGGTATGTACGTGTATTTAAGTGTAGGGAGTACCTAAAATTAGTCTAAAAGGCTTATTAAGGAAAGAGTCATTCAAATCAATAAAGCCTCATAGCTGAACACCTCACGTTATTGGTATTTATCTCTGCATAAGCTTAGCTAATTAGCCGGAAGAGTAAACCATCATTTCAATTTGTAGAAGAACGGATGTAAACCCTTAAACTACGTTTTGTACTTATGTGAAACTCCATTTATAAACAAGTGAAGTCGTTAAAGTCGAGTATACTCAACAATACAATACCCTACAATCTAAATACGGCCGACCAAACACTGATCTTTATATACAAATTGACTGTATGCATCATATAACAAATTAATTTGAGTTACCTTTTCCCAGTTCTAATAGCAAAAGGATCCTCGGTTTTCTTTCTTACCGATAGAACACCTGATATATATGACAGATTCGTCAGCTAGTAAATGCCGTTATAATCTTAACATTTTGGAAGTAATAAACTTGTTTATTTATTTTCCTTGTAATTTTGTTGTGCTTGTAGTTCGGCCACACAGGCCGCGTCGACAAAATCACCAGGCCTTTCATTGGTATCAGGATGTGGTGGGGACTCTGGTGCAAAAGATCCTGCCGTAAGTACATCGAAACGCTTTGCATTTAAAACAAAAAAACTATTACAATTATGTTTTTAGAATAAGAGCATCTCAATGACTGACATGTATATCGATAATACAGACACAAGCGAAAATGTGGGACAAATTCACTTCTCTTTGGAATATAATTTTCAAGATACAACTTTAATTCTAAAAGTACTACAAGGAAAAGAATTGCCGGCGAAGGACTTAAGTGGCACTTCAGATCCATATGTACGGGTCACTTTGCTTCCTGATAAAAAACATAGATTGGAAACTAAGATTAAACGACGCACTCTAAATCCACGTTGGAACGAAACGTTCTATTTTGAAGGTTTTCCAATTCAAAAACTTCAGTCACGGGTAAGTATTCATAGATTTAAATGGCTTGTCAACAATACAGCTTTATAAATGAACATATATTCTTTGTAGGTTCTACACCTTCATGTTTTTGATTATGATCGCTTCTCACGTGACGATTCCATTGGCGAAGTATTTTTGCCGCTATGTCAAGTAAGTGGCAACAATCCAAAACAATCTATTGTTTTCTTATATTCATGCACCGAAGAGCATATTAATTTTGTCATAAAGTTTGCAGCGCAGAGAAGATACATCTTCGGCTATATAAAGTATATATATTCTTGATCAGTACGACGAGACGAGTTTATATAACCATGTCCGCCTGTCCGTCTATCTGTTTCAGTGCAAGCTCCTTCTAAAAATTTGAACATATCGAAAAAATTTTAACGCGGAAATTCTTCTGGTATGTCCAGGCATTGTATATCTCAGATCGATCGGACCACTTTAGCATATAGCTCCCATTAGAATAATCGATAAAAAATTAGGTTCTTGCTTGCAAAGTTGTGCGTTTTTGGAGTTATCCACTCAAAGACTTCTTTGACATAAACGAAGATAAAGGTTTTTGTTAAAAAAAGTTTTTTTTTGAATATAATCAGACCAAACTATGCAATTACGTGTTTTTATCGGAAATAAGGGCATGGTAACGTGTATGATTCTTATTGGAAAATCGATAAAAAAGATTTGTCAATAAGAATATTTGGGAAAACGTTTGCAAGAGTATGTTGATTTCGGCAAACCCGAAAATAGCTCTTTTCTTGTTTATAACTACAGGAGCAAGACGTTATGGTAACGCACTACCATCAAGTGGTCTTGCAACACCGGATCAGACTGATCCGTGGCTACAGACAAACAGTCAACAGTCGATTTACTACATAACTCTACACAAAATACTAATTATTTCAATGAAAGAATACACAATAAATTCTTAAACATAATTTAAGGGAGCTATTTTCGGCTATGCCGAAACTATATACTCTTGCAAACGTTTTCACAATTATTCTTATTAGAAAATCCTTTTTTAATTTTCCAATAAGAATCATATACGTAGCCACGCCCATTTTCTAATTTGTCTTAATTTGTATGGGCGGCACCACGCCCTTATGTCCGATTTTTATAAAATTCTGGAGTTAAGTCAGGTATTAATAGAACACATAATAGCAAAAAAGTTTTTCTAACAAAAACTGTATTTTTAACCGATCGTTCCTATAGGAGCTATAGTAGCCTGATTTTGACCATTTTGCACTGTATCTTTGTTGATGTCAAAAAAGTTTTTGTGCAAAATATTGAGTCGACAACTCCAAAAACACGCGGTTTTTTAAGCAAAAACATCATTTTTGAACGATCATCCGACCAAATTGATTTTTACATACCAACTACCTGCAAGTAGAAGAAAATTTTCTGCGTTTAAATTTGCTAACTTTAAAACTCTTGGTGGAAATCGCATTGAAACAGACAGACAGACAGACGGACATCAATATTTAACTCGTCTCGTCGTGCTAAACAAGAATATGTATACTTTATATAGTCGGAGATGTCTCCTTCTCTGCGTTGCAAACTTCATGGGAAAAGTTAATATACTCTTTTTGCAAGAGTATAATTATTCAAACGTGTCAGTATACTGCACTTTGGGTGATTAGCAGCTCTACAATTCGCGGTTAAGTTAGAGTAAATATTTTAGATTTCACATAAAACTCGGAAGGAATCGTGCTCAAGATATGTAGCTTTACAGGTACTCATTACACTTACCCAACAAAGTGGGGGGATTATTTTACCATTAATAATTTTGTATAAGAGTAACTTTCGAAGATCCTTGCGAAATTAAGCAAAAAAAGGATATTCGAAATAGAGCGAACAGTGAAAATAAAATTAATCCTCTTAAAGAACAGTTAACAAACTTAAAACAGACTGCGAGCCTCATAGAATCCGAAGTTGACATACACCGTTTCATTGCTCTAATATTACTTCATAATTATTCAATAATTCAATAATAATCGCTTAACAATGTTTTAGGTTGACTTCGCCAGCAAACAATCATTTTGGAAAGCTTTAAAGCCGCCGGCCAAAGACAAATGTGGAGAGCTCTTGTCATCGCTTTGTTATCATCCATCTAATTCTGTGCTAACGTTGACTTTAATTAAAGCCAGAAATCTTAAAGCTAAAGACATAAATGGAAAATCGGGTAAGTTATCAGGAATTCATTTGAATAATCACACTTAATTTATTTTAATAATCGCTCCTAACTGACCAAAAACTAAAATTTATTAATTGCGTATTTATATCTTTCTCTTCGACACAAATTTCTCCATTACCTCTTTACATTACGAATTAACATATCTTTTTTTTAAATTGTCCAAACTATGTATAATGATGTTGACAAAAGTAAAGGCAGCTGTCGTTAAATAGCTTTCCATCAATCTCTTTATTGCCATCTCACTCGCCTAAGGCGTGCTTAATTCCCCCTTCATTTGAGTTACTGAAAATAATATTATTTACCATGGCATATTTCAAAATGTTCGGTAGGGAAGACGATTGGCAGCACGGGCGATATCAAGTAATGGTTTTAGGTACAGCCTATAAAACATATTATCATGCTCTATAATTATACTCTGTACCCACTGTGTATCAGGGTATTTAAAGTTTGTATAAGCCGAACTTTATACCATATTTTTCACCCTCCTCTTCATATTCCCTTAAATGCAATGCTTGGTAGCTTTGAAAGTAAGCACAGTTTTTTATTTATACTGACACCACTGTTAGCTAGTGGTACCAAGTTAATATTAACAACAGTACAGTGCTATTCCTGCTGCCCTGCCTTACCAACGATCTTGAACAATAACGGACTGTATGCTTTCTTCGATAACCTTTTATTCGAATTTCCACATTAGCAACTTTCCATTTGTGCGCACATAACAATCATAACCCCAAACGGAAAATCCGAATATAAGGATATGGAATTTAGACATTGTTTTCAACCATGTCTGTTCTTTTCTTAAGGGGTTAGACCTAGTTAAAATCTTCTACAAATTTTTGTTTGGCATTTTATGAAGGTACAATATCTTGGAAATACTCTCTGAAATTTTTAAGAGGATCTGGCGAGTACTTTTCCGTGTTATTCGACTATGAATGTCAGCCTTTATGACTCACGTCAGTAGATAGGTAAAACTTTCAACGCGTTTTTCTCGAAACCATGTTTTCGAAATCGGTGATCACTGTAACATGGAGAATGGTTTTACCAATTCGTCTAACTCCTTAACGCCAATCCTTGGCACAGTGATGTAAAATTTTTCGCATTTGTCATGGCAACCATAAATTAATCAGTTATGTATTTCACCAAACGAGCGCACATGCGACCTATATTGTGAATAACAGATTCTTTAAAGAAATGAATAATATCTTCTATAGTTTGATTCATTCGATTTCAGAGACAGCCTGTGTCTGTAACTGTTGTTTCAGGGAACATGTACGACTTCATAAAGTATATATATTCTTGATCAACAGTACGAGACTACTACGAGTTTGTATAGCCATGTTCGTTTGTTCGCCATGTCTGTCTGTTTCAGAAATTAGGTTTTTGTTTTAAAAATTGTGTATTTTTGGAGTTATCGACTCAATATTTCGCACAAAAACTTCTTTGACAAAGTAAACAAAAATATAGTGCATGAATGGTCAAGATCGGGCTACTACAGCTTATAGTTCCCATAGGGACGATCAGTCAAAAATAATGTTTTTGTTGAATAAACTTTTTTGTTTTTGAATATAAACAGACCAAACTTAGCAATTACGTGTTTTTTATTAATGCTTCATATAGTCCAAAATATATAGAAGTAGATATAGATATAGTAGATATAGTTCCAAAGTTTTCTAAGAATCGGATATAAAGGCGCCCACTTAGGGAAAAACTTAAAAATGGGATTTTTCTGTAGCAGACCAGATCGAAGATTAGAAAAAGTAGTGAAGTATGACTGCATTGGTTTTTTTTGTAGAAAATGGGCGTAACTACCGCCCTAAATCTTTAAAAACCTATATGATTCTTATTGAAAATGTTTGCAAGTATATATAAGTTTCTACAATGCCGAAAATAGCTCGCTTTATGGTCAACTTACACTGCGCAAAAGTGAACTAATTCAGTGATCCACGTTAATTATACTCTGTACATACTGTACCAGGGTATATTGCCCCATAAAGTAAATATTTTCTTGATCAGGACGACAAGACAAATTGATTAAGCGATGTCCGTCCGTCTGTCCGTCCTCACCAATGGTTCTCTGAAACTATAAGAGATAGAGACTTGATATTTGGAGGATAGGCTCGTGATGCTCAGCAGCAGATCATGTTTGAATTAAGCCACGCCCACTCCTTTCGCCCAACCAGCTACGCCCAGATTTTGAAAAGGCTATAAGTTGAACACCAGAACCGCTAGAATTATGAAAGTCGGTAGGTAGACTAAGTATGTAAAGATCTATAAAACTGCATACCACAATTTTTCCCCCTCCTCTTCATTACCCCTCAAAAGGTGTTTTATTGTTAATTACTATATATTCAAAGCCATGAAAGGTAGGGACCTTTGTATGTACACTCAGTAAACACATGTCCTTAAAACTGCATACCAGAAAATACCACTCTGTATTTTGGACTACCCCTCAAAGACCAACAAACTTCAATTTTTGGTAAATTCCACTGTTTCTTACAAAAATTTGTATATCTCCACAACTATAACAGATACGAACCTGAAATTTTGTCTGCAGACTTAATAAATGTACGTCTTTAAAACTGCATAACACATTTTTCCCCCTACCCTATATTACCTCTCAAATATTGTATACATGTCAAAGCCTATATCTCCGAAATTGTTAAAGGTACTGACCTGAAATTATGTACGTAGACTAAGTATTTATAAATTCTTAAGACTGCATACTATAAAATACCATTTTGTGTTTGGACTGTCCATCAAAGGCAGGCAAACTTAAATTTTGGGTAAATTCCAATGCAGGGTATTATATGGTTGAGTGTACTCAACTATACCGCCCTTACTAGTTATACCCTGTACATACTGTACCAGGGTATATTGTGTTTGTTTGGCCGAAATGTATGTAACGCAGAGAAGGAGGGGAGGGGGACCCTATAAAGTATATATATTCTTGATCAGGACGACAAGACAAATTGATTAAGCCATGTCCGTCCGTCTGTCCGTCCGTCCATCTGTCCGTCCGTCCGTCCGTCCGTCCGTCCGTCCTCACCAATGGTTCTCGGAAACTAT
>JBAMBP010000312.1:0-19851 GCA_037044515.1 Phortica magna
GATAACGTTTGTTTTGATAACGGCTACACTCAGGTCCACGAAGGCGAACAACAAACTATTTTTAAGATAAGGCTGCGTCATACAAACTCAGCGATATCATGAATAAATTTAAGACCAACGTAAGGTCTTACAAACGGAGCATAGCATTAAGGGTTGAAAATACTTAAATAAAAAGAAGCAGCTCGCAAGAGCTGTATGCCAGAATATCTTACATCAGTAAAGTGTACGCACGCGTCTTAGTGCATACACTGGTTTTTTTGTTGGTTACGTAAATTATGCTTAAGTTCGCCATAAATTTAGGTTGTGTAACAAAATAAATTATGATTTATATTTAATTAATTAATAATTAAATACAACTCGAATTCTAAATAATTTCCTTCGAAGGAAAAACGATGACGCAATGATACGTTACGTATCCATACTTTATAAAAGATGGGACTCATATTAATGTGCCCGTTATTAGACACGAAACTTTCGTCAGACATGTTAAATTTTCCCACCATTTGGAAACAATCTTATATAATACCGCTTTACAAGACAGTAAAATAGACATTTCAAATTGCAGAGGTATTGCTAAACTGTGTACTATTCCAAAATTACTTCTCTTCTAAGATATTAGAAATCACTTTAATTGTCAACCGTAATTTCTTTTCCAGTTACCAAAACGATATGGTGCAAAACTGACTTTATAAAAGCAGTCGACAGTGTTTGTCATTCCTTGTTTTTAAGGAAACTAAGCTTATGGATTTCCACCGTCGTTGATCTCATTGTCATCTTTTCAAAACGTCGGTTATGAGAAGAATTCTTTTGTTTTCTGAGGTTCCTAAAGTAGTCGTTATTGTTTTCTAAGCTTATAAACGATGTTCCTACAGTGACCAAGCATTTCCAAGCCTTAATGTATTCTAACGACAAAAAGTTTTGTCTCACCCTTAATTCTGCAGATCAGCGGAATCTGCATCAGTCGATCTTGACTCTCTCTCACAATGGTGTGCTGCAAACCATCTTCTTTTAAACGGCAATAAATGCAAACTAATGTTATTTTGTAGGCAAAAAACGAATCGGTTGAATATATTTAATTTACCAACATTGTTCAGTCTTAGAATTATGCCAGGTTTTCTTTTATTATATAATCTAATGAACAACCTCTATTTTGTTGACGTATATGCAGCCCCTGCTCGAGAAATTCGAAATTTAAGGTCCGATCTGTCATAGTACCTGCAGATCGACATATTTACAGCATGACTCCTATTGTGTTTTATTCTTTTAATGTAACATTTATTTCAGTTTAATGGAGAACTGCTCCTGCAATCAACAACTCTTTCTTTTATACTTTGTTGCTTTTTCTTTTCGTTTTGAAGTTACATTCACTTAACCCTAAAACAGGTACTGGTTCATTTAAGCTTTGAGCAACTGTAAATCAATCAAGTACGGAGTATCACCTGCATGGTTGGGCTTGAAAGCCCAATATGACACTATATCTCAGCATTTAAAGGTATTAATACTACTTTAAAGTTAAAAAATCTATCTACCTGCGTTTATACTGTCTTAACCGTTTCGTAATTACATTCACTCAAACTTTATAACTCTTTCTCTCTTTCACCTTAGAGACTTGATTTTTTTTTTGTTTATAACAATTCCTATTTTTAATATTTTCCAAAGCGAACTAGCAAATGACATAACCAGTAGTGACAAGTTGCCAGAGATGACAATCGGTATTAGTAACAACAGATTACAAAATGACACTTGTGAAGCGCTGTGATAGGTATGAGCATAACTCGCTAAGAGAAGATTAATTAAGATAATTTTGCACGAAAACATTATTTACAAAAATGTTTTTTTAACCAGTTAATACTCACCACTAAGATAGATTGTTGATCGCGCTCCCATGGAACATACCGATTACCGTATGCTGTTGGACCTCTCCACTGCTGCAACGCCATTGAGTTGAATCTGTCACTTGTAAGTGTGCTGTTAGGATTAATCTGATTGATTTTCGTCGCAATATCGTCATTTGACTTTTTTTTCATTGTTTTGCCAACGGCGCAAATTCGTTTTCGATATAGAAGTGCTACAAAAATAGTAGCAACTCCAAATAAAGTACAAACTGTTACTATTGTTGGTATTAGTAGAGACTTAAATGGCATTTCGGGAACTGAGTTTGTTTTGTCATTACCGCCATTTAGTTGTATATCATTTTGACTTGCAACTTCTTCTTCAATAGATGAAAGAGTTATGTTGGCAGTGGTGTTCAAGTTAATGGGCGTTAATTTCGTACGGCTTTTTGATATTGTGAAAACGTAGGATTTCGTGGTGTGCTCTAACGATACAGAGTCTTCGTCTTCATGCAAATTTTGTGTAGATTGTTTGTAAATAGTTGGTAATAAAGTTGTGGATTGTAAATATTCATTTTCGAAAAAGTAAGAACGCGTTTTATTTGTAGGTCTCTTATGAGGTAACTGGCTTCTTATTGACTGGACTCCAGGAAGTTTATCAAAGGACGGAAGAAATTGTGATATATTTTTAACCACATTTGAAATTGAGGGTACATCCTGGCTCATGTTAACTCTATGCTGTCCTAGAATGTTGATGAAGACCTCATTTTTTGCAGTATATTGGCCATCCGATACAGTGATATAAATCAAAAAGCTTTCACCAGCCTAAACAGATACAAATTTTATTACTTTCAGCTGTTAGTTTGATAAATCTGATGACTTATAGTAAAATAGACTAATACATTGCCTAATCGACGAATCAGTCGTTTTTCAAATTATAAAGCAATAATGTCTTCTTCCCGCAAGTCAACTTTTTGAAAAATAATATTTTTCAAGTTTTTTGTCATATTATTTGTAATACAACAAAGTACTTTCTGTTTTTTTATATATGTGTTTTGTTAAGAGACCTTTGTGTTTTTATTCAGACGAGAATAGTAGGCTCGAGGTCAATTTTGGTTACAAGTGTTTGTTTCTAAAAGTAATTGTTAGTTTTTAAAATCAAGTTAAGCATTTACTTAAAACTTGTAACTTAACGGCACACAAAAGTTTCGGCATAAACTCAATAAAACATTAAATTCACGGATCTGTAAAACTGTCCTGAAGTACGGAGGGGAAATCCTAATGATGAAATGGTTCTTTGGTGATTTTGTGAGCCCTTTTAATGAAAAAGGAGGTATAATTGATCGCCTTGCTTGTAAAAATATTTTGAAAGTGTAATACACAAGCCGAATGAAGTATCCCACATTTTTTGATATTTCAACATCACATAATAACAACGTAAATCAATAGCTGGACTAGTCGCCGGACTTGAATTCTATTGAACATTTTTTTCAGGATATTAAGATTTCGTGTTTATACCCTGTACATACTGTACCAAGGTATATTGTGTTTGTTTGGCCGAAATGTGTTTAACGCATAGAAGGAGAGGAGCGATGTCTGTCCGTCCGTCCGTCCTCACCAATGGTTCTCAGAAACTATAAGAAATAGAGACTTTAGATTTGGAGGATGCTCGGCAGTAGACCAAGTTTGAACGGTTTTTGTGAGAGGCGTGAAGGTTATAAGTGTTTTGCATGCTCGGCGATTTTTTCCTATCGAAAAATATGGATCAGGATTTGCATCAAACTTTGTGTAAAAAATTTAAATTAAATGCTCCGTAACATTTAAATATTGACAGTGGCATATGGTGAAACTTTTCTGAGTAAAAAAATGTTTACAAGTGGTAAAAACTCTCCCAAGATGGCCGGAAAGATGCCAATGACGAGCCTCGCTCTGGACGTACAAGCACCTCAACAACCGATGAAAACGTTCAAGCAGTGAAAAAAATTGTTTTGGAAAATCGTCGAATCACTATCAGAGAAGTTTCTGAAGATGTCGGTATATCGCTTGGCTCGTGCCATGAAATTTTTTCTAACGTTTTGGGCATGTGTCAGCTAAGTTTGTTCCGAAATTGCTAAATTTTGACCAAAAAAACCGTCGCTTGAGCATTGCTAAAGAGCTGCTGAATGACGTCAACGACGACCCAGATTTACACAAAAGGATCTTAACTGGTGTCGAATCATGGGTATATGGTCATGATATCGAGACGTCAACGGCGACCCAGATTTACACAAAAGGATCATAACCGGTGTCGAATCATGGGTATATGGTCATGATATCGAAACCAAAGCCGAATCGTCCCAATGGATGCGGGCAAAACCAAAAAAAGCATGCCAAGTTCGATCAAATGTCAAAGTTTTGCTCACTGTTTTCTTCGATTACCAGGCGTGGTGCATCAGGAGTTCTAATCATATGGTCGGACGGTCAATAAACAGTATTATATGGAAGTTATGCGCCGTTTGCGAAAAGCAATTCGAAAAAAACGTTCATAATTGTGGAAAAACAATTCATAGCTTTTGCATCACGATAATGCCCTTGCTCACTCATCTTTGCTTGTGAGAGGATTTTTGGCCAAAAGCAACACCACAATCATGCCTCAACCACCTTGTGACCATGTTGCTGTTTCAAAAAGAGTGCTATAAGAGTTGACTCATTTCCAAGCAGAAATGTCCATGGTAATGCCAACATCTCAGTTATAAAAATAAAATTTTTTTTAAT
The DNA here is from genome assembly GCA_037044515.1 of Phortica magna. Classification (NCBI taxonomy): domain Eukaryota; kingdom Metazoa; phylum Arthropoda; class Insecta; order Diptera; family Drosophilidae; genus Phortica; species Phortica magna. The sequence continues at coordinate 4,587 of JBAMBP010000312.1, forward strand.
GTTGAAGAAAGATAGGTGAACACCACCAAAAGTTCCAAAACCGAAAGCACTTTGTCTTCGATGGTGGTCGTTGGAAAAAAGAGTAGCGTCAACATTTAATTAGTTATGGTTTTGTAAAGCATTGAACCGCGTTTACAAGAGGGAACTGCGTTAAACAGTCTTTAGTAATAAAAAACTTCCGAAGTTACTTAAAAATCTGGTAACTTTTGCTTCTTCAAGAGAAAATTGGTTAGGTACTCGCATTGAGCTTATAGAGGTAATTTCATTATCTTCAGGAGTTCCTGTTTTTACTCCAACGACTGCGGCAAGAACTTGATGTTTAAAATACTGGGTATTTTCCGGACGATTAACAGCATAAACACTAAATCCAACAAAGCGACATTAAGATGTACAGGTGAAATAAGTTTCATGCACAAGTCAAACCGATAAAAGTTATGCAGCGCAAAAGACGAATTGGAGTCTACTTTTGGAGCTTGGTCCGCTATTCCTGAATAAGAAATCTATTTATTTAAGGATGCGTGAATTGTTTGACTTTTGACTTTTTTTTTTGGTGATTTTCTATATTTGATATAAGTCCGGTCTATGAACTATATTCAAATATAATAACTTAAATAAAAACAAAATGTAAGAGGAGAGAGCATTTAACATGCGGAATGGCTCAATTATTTTGACTTTATTATTGCTAATGATCTTCGGGTTGGCTGTTGCATTTATGTCGAAGTGTAAACAGTGTGTGTATTGATTTTTCAGTGTTGACTGCTATATTCCATTTAACCATCTAATTTTGGATTTCGATTTCAGTAATGCCTGATGTTTATAATGTGTGTAATAAAGGTGTGCGTGACACAAAGCTTACTGTTGAGCAAGTATGAGTTGAGAAAACGGAACTATGCAGATGGTATATACCATACACGATCAAATGGTTGTTTGGCATCAACGAATTCGTTAGAACAATACTGTTTGTCTTCAAAAGCTATGAGTATTTCCTTGAAAATCCTGTGAACCTACTCCGGAGCTCCGTGACTACAGCGGAAACCAAATTGGTAATCAGGCAGAATATTTTCCACGATCGGTCGCAATCTATAGGGAAATATTTTTTCGAATATCTTCGAGAGAATCGCAAGTAGACCTATTGGTCTTTAGCCTTTAGGGGTTGTTTAGGGATTAGTATTATCTACGCACATTTCCAACGACTAGAAAAGTGACCAAATTTAAAGCAGACATTGAAAATACGCACTAGAAGAAACTATATTTCTGAAAGATGTTTAATGGTTGCAATATCTATACCATCATTCCGTGCTGATTTGTTTTGGGTTTAAGAGGCTTGACGTTCCGGTGATATAAGTACACCACGACACCATGGAACGTTGAGAACATGGGGTACTTGTCTTTTATGAGCATCACTGCACATCGAAAATGGAGTGAATGGTTCTTGTAAGGCAAAAGAATCAGCTTTATCGTGGTTGTTATAACACCAGTCTCCGTTTGGTTTTTTAACACGAGTCTTGTGTCGAGCAGGTCGCTTGAGATATTTCGTGACTCTCCGTAAGTTGTAATCTCAACCGTTAGTTTCAGTTTTTTTCAAGAAAGCCCGCAATAGAGTCGTTTTTCAAATCTATAAGTTTTCTTTATAAATTTTTTCGTATGTTATAATATAATTTTGCCATTTCTAGTTCGACGAACTCAATTGGTGTTGAATAATTTATGTTTTTAATGAAAATTAAAAATTTCTTTCCTGCTTTAATTGATAAGTCTGGTATATTACTTTTTTTATCGAGAAGTTTTACCATTTTACGATAAAAGTCACTTGTATATATCATAATCCGTAATTGACCATCACGGTACTTTTTTTAACCGAATTAGGTTTACTTGAGATGACACTAGGTTCATTCATACTTAGCTGGAGACTCTTCAGCATCCAAGACTGTGTCAAGTAGTGCAAACCTATTTGAACTAAAAAAGATTAACCTGATTTTTAATGATTTGCACATTTCTAGAGGAACTTGCGTTGATTGTCTATCAGTTTTGCTTACACCGTTGATTGAATCAACAGATAGGGTTTTCGCTGTTCGTATAGTTTTTTTAATCGTTTCTTTTCAACCTCTGTTGGGGATTTTAACTTGCGCTTCAGTTTTATTTGAACGTACTTAGCTTCAATAGAACACGCCTCTGTTTGCGCAATTGCGTTTGCAATGAAATTATATGCATATCCACAATAGAATAATTTATATGTAAACAGTTATTTTTGTATTAAATCTTTCTTTTAAAAAAACTATAAATTTTAGAATTCGTAGTTCAACCATGTTGGTTTGAAATTCAAAGCCGACTGTGTTTTGGCAAACGACAAGTGATAACTTTAAGTTTCCGACTGTTCGTTCACTTGCATCCTTTCTAAATTTCAGTATGTGAATTTGAACACAAAGCAAAAAAGACAGCAGATTTTGACCGTTCAGTAGTATTCTGACACAGCGATTGGGCTTGTGACAATTACAAAATATATCAGGAAATATCTGGCTGTTTTAGAGCGTTTCAGTATTAATCAATTGAAAGTTAAAATTTGTAATTTCAAGTTCAAGCAAGTTCGAAATAGAAAAGATCTAACTATTTTGATGTCACTAGGTGAGTGAGTATTAAAAGAGGAACGGACAGGGTCGCTGCGCTGCGACAGCTGACTCAATAACAAGTAAATTTATGAAATCCTCTGATGGCACCTCTGAAGGAATTGAAGAATGCGAAATGACAGATTTATTAGACGCTTACACACCAGAGATTTTCCGATACGCGCAAAAGGACTGAAAGGAGATTCTGATTGAGTTGTAAGGACAGTCTTTTACAATATCATTTGGAGCAGATTCTAAAAGAAAAATGGGCGTGGCACAAAAAAAGGCGTGAAGAGTATACAATCTTCGACAAATCCGTAGATAATGTTACTGGTTCTATTTTGTTTTGTATGTGGAATAAAAGCGATCCTATCACCCCAGTTCTGACTAAAACATTTCTAATCGCTAGTTCAAAACAGTAGGAAGAGATTGTGTATTTACATACACACATAAGAACATTGCAACTAATCTTGTGATGGGGGCAAGAATATCCAAGATCCATTTTTAGAGCCGGAAGGGAACCAAAATATAAATTTGATCTGCGTATTGAAAAACAGAATTGAGCTTCCAATGATTTTTGGTTCTACATATGTTTTCCGAAATCGACTTTTGATACTGATAAAGAATATATCTACTTTATAGGGTTTGTCACGCCTCCTTTTAGGTGTTACAAACATTGTACGATAAGATAGTTATAAACACCATTAAAGATATAATCACTTAATAGTATTTTTTGGTGTGCTTGATAACATTGTTTGTGCGCATCTGTACTCGTTTTTTGTACTCAAGGATCGGGGTCGAGTAGTTTGTACGCTTATTGTTCCAAGTATTCAATTGTTGTTTTTTTTCACATTTTTTTTCGTGGTCGTAGCTAATCGTTCAGCCAGTCAATGTAAATAGTCAAATACTTTTTAACGCTGCCATATGCATGCATGTATGTATATATTCATTAACACATTAAATTCGCAATGAGCCATTTGATCATTTTAAGGGTTTCAGATCGAATATGTTATTGAAGCGATCGAATTCTTCTTACAGCGTTTACATATCAAATCACACGTCACACAATAATTTGCAAAAGGCTTAGCAAACTTCCCCCAGAGTTTTTAAGTCAGAAAAAAAAATTTAAATGCAGAAAATGTTCTTATCTTTACAGGCAGCTTATATGTAAAAATCAGCTTAATCTATAGCATATAGCTCCTATAGGAACGGAAAAACGGGTTTTGTTAGAAAAACTTTTTTGTTCTTGAATAAAAGCAAACCAAACTTTGATATTACGTGTTTTTATTAATGCCTGACTATAATCCAAAGTTTCATAAAAATCGGACATAAGGGCGTGGTACCGCCCATACAGCGAAAAAATTAAAAATGGGATTTCTCTGTAAACAGACGAGATACAAGACTTAAAAAATGTAGTGAAGTTTGAATACATTGCCTTTTTTAAGACAAATTAGAAAATGGGCGTGGCTACATATATATACGTACGAATATTTGAGAAAACGTTTGAAGGGGTTTGCAAGAAAATAGCTCACTTACTGGTTTTTACTCAGAATAGTTTCACCGTATGCCAACATTTCAAGTGTTACGGTGCACTTAATTTTAGTTTTTACACAAAATTTGATGCAAGTCCTTTGATCCATATTTTTCGATAACAAAAAATCGCCGAGCATACAAAAAACTTATAACCTTTACGCCTCTCACAACCAAACAAAAAATACCATTCACTTGAAATTTGGTACAGTTGTTCGAAAAGAGTGTACCAACATAACAAAACAAAACTAGTAAGGGCGGTATAGTTGAGTACACTCAACCATAGAATACCCTGCACACACGGTAGGAGGTGTGACGTCCCAATTAAAAAAAATCGTATATTTGACATCTCCTATTTAAATTGTGTTCCAAATATCAAAAAAATCAGTCAAAAGTGAGGAATTTACGAAAAGTTGGAGTTTGCTGGTCTCTGAGAGGGGATGCCATGATATAAAGGGGTGTTTTTCGGTATGCAGTTTTAAGGACGTATATTAACTGAACCTGCATACAAAATTTCAGACACGTATATTTCATAGTTGTGGAGATATACATATTTTTATAAAAATAAACTGGAATTTACCCAAAATTTAAGTTTGCGTGGTCGTTTGATGGGTAGTCCAAACACAAAATGGTATTTTGTAGTATGCAGTCTTAAGGACATATGTTTACTGAGTGTACATACAAAATTTCAGGTCCGTACCTTTCATGGTTTTGAAGATATAGAAATTAACAATTAAATACCATTTTAGGAGTAATGAGGGGGAGGGGGAAAAATTGTGGTATGCAGTTTTATAGATCTTTACATACTTAGTCTACCCATCGACTTTCATGATTCTAGCGTTTCTGGTGTTCAAGTTATAGCCTTTTCAAAAAGTGGGCGTAGCTGGTTGGGCGGGAAGGAGTAGGCGTGGCTCAAAACCGTTCAAACTTGATCTGCTGCCGAGCATCACGAGTCTATCCTCTAAATCTCAAGTCTCTATCTCTTATAGTTTCCGAGAATCATTGGTGAGGACGGTCGGACAGACGGACGGACATCGCTTAATCAATTTATCTTGTCGTCCTGATCAAGAATATATACACTTTATGGGGTCACCCTCCCCTCCTTCTGTGCGTTACATACATTTCGGCCAAACAAACACAATATACCCTGGTACAGTATGTACAGGGTATAAAAATCGATAATTGAAAATACGTTGCCCGCGAAATTTTACTTTTTGAACACAATTCGTATCCAATAAAATTTGGTCCAAGAGCCAAGACCAAAAAAAGCACGCCAAGTTCGATCATATGTCAAAGTTTTGCTTACTGTTTTCTTCGATTACCATGGCGTGGTGCATCAGGATAATAAATATTAAATAAATATTTTTTTCTTAAAAATACAAAATAGCTTTACTTTTTGAACACACCTCGTATACAAAATTTGGTTTAGCTTATTCTGTTAGGTTAATACTACAGAAATGAGCATCAAACTTGAATATTTTGTTTTAGTTCATTAGCTTTTCAGCTTGTTATACATTGCACATTATGGTATAATGATATAATAGTTTTGTGCACATCGATAAGTATGTAACACCTAAAAGGAGGCATGACAGACCATATAAAGTATATATATTCTTGATCAGTATCGAGAGAGAGTTTAATTTAGCAATTTTCGTCTGTCCGTATGAACGCGTCGATCTCAAAAACTATAATAGATAGAACCAAAATTCCTTTTCAGGTTGATTCTGCTATTCAATACGCAGATCCCCCGGAACTTAGTATATGGGTGAGGGGCAAATAACTTAAGCTACCTCAATTAAAAAATTTACAAAAGACGTCGGTTGTCTTTTGAGATAGGAACAAAATATTTATTATTTTGAAGCCAAACAAGATAGAACGGAAAAATGGGCGTGCCAAGCCCACTTACATTGGTCTAGAAGAGCAAAGATTGGGTTATATGATACCGAATAAAAATTAAATCAGTTTCGATTGAAAAGTGCCCTTCAAATAATCGTAACAAATCGAAGTTACAGCGTCGAAGACAAGCACTCTCGACTGCAATTCCTTGTTTTGGAATTAATTTGTTTGTTTAAAATTACTAACATTTTGGGTTTACAAAACACTCGTAATTAAATATGACCTACAGCCAACTGTACTTAGCACGAAAAAGCATGGTACGTATATGATGAATGGATGATATAAAAGAAGATACTTACCCTTCCTATTAAGCTCTCGCTTAAATAAACAACACCGGTTATCGGATCTATATGAAAGGGCAAATTATTTGAAGGTGCACCCTCTAAAGACAAAAATCGTTGCTCTAGTCCAAAAGTCAAATCGTCCCCATCGGGGTCTTCAGCTCGAACACGATCAATAACTTGTCCTATTTGTTCCATCTCCGAAATACGCCAATTCCGTTCCCGTACGTAAAGTAAAGGTGGAGCATTTTGATCCTGGGCAGTGGCTATTAAAAAGTAAAATAAATGATTAGTTGTACATACATGCTATTAATGTTTAATGAGTAAATAATCGAACACAATGCCACTTTTATCAAAAGGGGTTCAAAGATACATTTCTTCCCTCTAACTATTAGCTTTAAAATCAATTAACTAAATATTAATTATTTTGTATCATTGGAATCCTCATTTACAATTAAATAGATTCCAGCTCCAAAGGTTTCCTACGCTACCGTTACTAAATCCTTTTCCGAAACTGTTTCTCATTACCTTGTTTAACCGAAGCAACTTATTGTGATACTTTGAGAACGCATAACTTTGCTGGTCTCCAATACCTTACCCTGAGGTCTACACCACCTTGAAAGTAACACTCATACTAAACAATTTACTATCCCTCCGTTTGCATTTCCTGGTCAAAGCAACGACAGTATTTTTATACTCTTCACTAACATATCGTAGGAGACATTTCAACTATACAAAGTATATATATTCTTGGTCAGCATGACAAGAGGGGTTGGTTAAGACTGTCTGTCTGTATAAATACAATCTCTTCCTTCAGTTTCGTAGTTATCGAGCTAAAATTTTGCAGAGACTCTTCTTTTATGTTCGATCAACTCATTTGTCGGAACCGGCAATATCGGACCACAGGAACTGGTAGCCCCCCGAAAAAAGGAAGAAACATTAACAATTTATTAGGGATGACAATCCCGGGATCCTAAAATCACGGGATGTTCGGGATTTCAACTTTGTTATTTTGATTTCAATAATATCAAATAATATTATCAATTGGAGAATTAATAATTTAAATCTCATTATTTTGTATCAATAAACATATTTATAGAAGAACATCACTGACATTTAATGTAGATGTAATTGAGATGCATTTATCTAAAAATTTAATCGAAAAGTTACGACCTTGCTGTTGCTGTCTATTGGAGTTGTTTCAAGACGGGCCAGTTGATGGTGGAATTTCATTATTTTATATCACTAACATTCTTAAAGGAGTACATCATTGACACTTAACGTAGATGTAATTGAGATAAATAAGGCCGGGACTAATCCATTTCATTTAAAATCCTGAAAATCTCAGGATTGCTAAATCTCCAAAAATTGACATCACTAGTATGTATACAGGTAGAAGGATATGGTTATATCAACTTGTCTTGTCAAGCTGATCAAGAACCTATATACTTTGTATAGTCGAATATGTCTCTTTCACACTGTTAAACTTCATTCAACTTTATGAAAAAGTTAATACTATTCACAGGGTGAAGAGTATAATGACTAAAAAATCCAAATTAACCACTTCCATACAAGTAAACAAGTAGGCACTGCTTCACACGTCAATTCTCTGGATTAAACTCAATAGGCCCCGATCCACAGCCAAGCGTCAGTTTAACTTAGGCTTTATTTAATATTGTAATTCGTTTCTAAGTCAGTTTTGAACCTAACTAATCAAGGCCAGCAGTGATCGAATAAGAGGACCAAAGGATACAAATACGAACAATGTGTGTCCCTAACTTAGCAATCGAGTCTATGTCCCGGAGGGACCCACCTTCACAGCGGCCAAGGATTGTAATATAAGCTAATGGTTGCGAGTTTTGTCAAGGTGAGCAGTACTATTTCTTAAGATTCTTCTTTGCAGAGCCAGCGTTGATCGTAACCCAGGGTCCCATGTATGGTATTGTTGCAATTGTAAGAATAGTATTTATAGAAGCGTGTCATCAGTGAATTACGATAGATGTTACCAGTGGTGCCATCTTAGAAGCCTCTCTGGTCTTGCTAATCATCGTGACTGGACTTAAAATTACACAGTAAGCAGTTGCATCAGCCCAAACAATCAGTCTTTTCCAATGCAGGACCCTCCCCCTCAACACACACAAACCCACCGCTGCGCAGTTCTTAGTCTTGACATCAGGAGAAACATAGTTGCAGATACTTGCAATGGATGTAATTCTTTGTATCACATAATAAATACTCCAGCGTTAGATTCTAACGCGAAAGGAGCACCCCATTTCGGGCTGTTCCCTGCCGATCTCCCCGGCCACGAATAACGATTCCAACATCAAGAACCGCCTTAACACCGACTTTGTCGACCCCTTCAAGAACTACTGCAACCACAACATTTATGTGCACAACGGATTACCAGGGACTCACACACCAACAAAGTACAAGCAATGCCGATTGCTTTCAAATATTACTACTAAAATGCAACCGTCTCAGGAAGAAACATACTGAAATAACCGTCTACATGGAGAACAGCATCGACATTTCAGCGATCCAAGAAACAAAACTGTTTGCTATTTGTTTGCTTCAATCCAAAGGCAGCTATAATATTATTAGTCCCGACCAAGCCGGGAACGGTGGTGGAGGTTTAGCTTTTATCATCAGAAGAGATGTTGCATATGACAACATAGACAACCATCGCCTACCGAGCGACCATAGAAACATTGAGTGCATGGGCATTACATGAAACACAAGTGGTAACTCGATGGAAATAATAATGGCTCAGACCATCTTCCTATTACCATCACAATAGAAAGCCCGTTGGACTCCTTAGTTCCGGATAGGAGATCCTTTGTCAACTATAATAAAGCAAACTGGCCAGAGTTCTCCAAATTTGTTGATGATGCGTTCAAAAATCACCCACTCCGCGAGTGCATTTACAGGACCAACCAGCTGTTTTCGTGTGCAGTACGGAAAGCAGCTGAGCAATTTATCCCCTCGGTCTGTATCCGCTACCCTATACCCAATTTCCTACCCGATACAACAGCCATAGCGAAACATATAGACCACCATCGCGGTACTGACCCTAATTACCCTTCTCACGTAGGACATCAAGAAGCTCGTAGCGGAACACAAGCATAAAAGATGGCACAACTACGTTGAAAGATGTAGGCAGCGTCTGAAAAACCGTCAAAAGGCTTTCAGGTGTTGGAATAAGGTCGTTTAAAAACATCAAGACCTGCACGTTTGCCCCCTTTGCTCCTGAAGACATTAGAAGAGTGAAGAGTAACGCCAAGCCATCACAAGCGGCTGGCCCAGATAGTATACCCATGCCTATGTTGAAAAGCCTGGAGTATCACCCAGCTGTCCTTTTCCTAACTCTTATAGCTAATCTGACGTTCGCACAACTCAAGATTCCAGATTCCTGGAAGAATCCAAAAATGATTCCACTTGCTAAAACAGGGAAAGAAAAAGGACTCGGAGCATCCCACCACCCAATATAATTTCTGTCATCCATAGCATAACTATTCGCAGCGCTTCTATTCCCAGAAGAGAGATTTATCCTAGTGGACCTGTCCAAGGCATTCGACAGAGTTGAACACAGACTACTCTTGGATGACATCTAAAACACAGGACTCCTAAATACCACTAAATACACCTACACCTTTGCCTACTTCCGTGGAAGCAAAGTGTACGTAGAGTTTAGGGAAAATAGTCGAAGCTATGTAAAATAAAGTGGCTGTACCTCAGGGTGGAGTCCTGTCATCTTTTCTGTTTATCATCTACATTTCGAGCCTCCCTTCATCCCCGACAGGCATTAAACTGGCAACTTATGCATCAAATTGGTAACAGATGCAATGGGATAACCAAACAGCAGTCGCAGCATTCCTAGGAATGGAAATTCAAGCACCATTAACAATGATCCGTTGCATCGTAGCTCGATGACTAAAAAACACGAAGTTTTAAATAACAAAGACACGAAAGATAAATTCAAATTAACAGAAAGACGAGTTGAAACTGTTACGCAGGTTAACAGAAAGTCTATGTTGTGATCATTGTAATATATTCCAGACTAAGACACTTGATTTATACATAAGTCGGTATCTCAGTTGGTACTGTCAAGTTTGGCTTACGCTCTTGACAGTACGAACAGTAGAACACAAAAATGTAAAATTAAGCAGTATAATTACAGCATGTAGAACAGCAGTAGGTCGTAGGTCGTTACGAACAACATCAACTTCGCGTAACCCTTATCTGTGCCATTTTTTATAGGAAATGTGTATGTGGACTGTCCTTTCTTCTCGCTGCTTTTTGCATCGAGTATGTAAGGGGACTATCATATCGTTCGTCTTATTTTTGAAAGGAGGATATAAGACATGTGGAAGCAAGTTTGCAGGCCTTAAAGGTTTTATTGGGGTATCATCTATATATCACATAAACACCGCAATTTCCAATGAACAAATGGTTTTGCTTGGACTTGTAAGTCTGCCCTCGAATTTTGGACGTTTTTTTATATAAGAGACAATTAATACAACCCAAAGTGAACAAAATTGTAGAAAGAAATAAATAAATAAATTTTTTGTGGATTTCAAATGCATATTAAATTTATGTTATTATCTAAATTTTAAAGTAATAATAACAAAACAATTACTCTTCTTTTAGATTGACCCATAATTTTAATGATTGTTTATTTGAGTTACTTACCTGTTTGAATAAGAATAGAAGCTAATAAAAAGGACACGCAAGTAGAGACCAAAAGCAATATCCACTTGATATGATACCCACATTGTATCCCTCGTCGTTGAAACCTTCAATAACAAATAAACGTTTCATAGAATTTTCACGTAAAAACATACATATGTTCATACCACTTAAAATAAAAAAATATGGAATAATTTAAAAATACTTAATAGCTGTTACACAGTTTTAACAGTCGTTTGTCTTTATTCTTTTCAAACTCATAATAAATGCGCCTCTAAGCGCATCAATCTATTTATATAAAAACTTAACTTTAAATAGTTTGCATCCTAATTTCAGTATGTACGTATGTATATATTACCTAGAATGTTATTCAATGCTTCAGTCTGTAATGACTTTTCCAAACATTCAATACCTTTACGTATATGAATTGATTAGGAATAATTGAATAATGAGATATTCGTACATACGTCTGCACCTGGTTTTGGAAGTTACTTTTTATAACAGACAGTTAGTATAACATTTAAACATTACACAAATCACAAGAAATGTGACAAATTTCCAAAATTTGAACACAGGGAAGGATTTGCATTACAACCAAAGCAAATCACATACAAAATATATGGATATGATTTTTTTCGTTTTTGGTACGAAAATCACCCTCAAACACGAAAAAAGGTGGGTTGGAATCGATGGTAACTTAAGTAAGGATTTTTGTTACTAAATTTCTTTCTTAAAATACACCGTCTTAACTGGTTAACTATTTTTTTTATTAACAACAGTATTGTTTTATATTGTTTACAACGGTATTGTCACATCTAGTCAATATAATTGCACCAGATTACTATTTTTAAGTAAAAAAAATATGAAAACGTATTTAGTAGAATAAAAGCCACATGTACTTAATTGTTTTGCTATATCAGAATATCCCATACTGCTCCAGTGAACATTTTTGTCTATAAATAATGATTAGACGAACAAGAGCTTTCTGAAAGGGGTTTTAACTGAGTTTAACCAAATGAGAGACTGGCTTAAAAAACTTTGGAAATTACTGATAAAAACATTGTTATTGATTAAAGAATAAATAAAGTTGCCTAAAGTTGATAGTTATTTTCGATTGATAAAATAATTTTCCAACTTGCTAATGGTAGTTATATAAAAAATTGGATTTGTGAACATTATTTCAACGCATTTCTCTTAATGACGGATACAAAAAGACCAAAGTTATTTTGATTTTTTAATATGTAATGTGTCACCGCTTTCTCTTTTCATACAATTGGTGCTGGGTTTGCAATCAGCATTGCTGCCCTAAACGATAATGAACACAAACACATAAGTAGATCATAATTCTCTTCTGAACAAATAAATGCATTTAATACAATGTTGCACAAAAACACTTAGAAGTAAATCAATTTTTTGTTAAAAAATAAAAACGGTAGAGTAAAACATAATTTTAAACATTTATTCACATTTTCATTGTTGATTTTTAATCCTCAAGATTCAGATTTTTACAATTCTTTTTTCTTTAAGGAATGTTTGTGCTCTGTTAATTTTTCATTGCAATACTATTTAATTTAGTATATTATATAGGTACATTACATAAAAAGAATAACTTTCGCGACGTCTCTTATAAATATATTTTAGTTACATTCAAATACAACGCAGTTATCCACGAATGGCTTGCAACTAAATTGTTCACACCGCACAACTCTAGCTTGATGGCAAAATGAAAAACTTGTTTTAAAGAAAACGAACGTGAATGCTAACAACTCTCAGACTAGAGAGTAAAAATTCTCATTATTTGTGAAAAGAAACTTAACAACTCATCCTCTCTTGATCATTCATAGCTTAAGTTTAAATGAAAGGGCTATTTCATATAATTCTTGCTTATACTGCTTACAGGCAAATAAGAGCAAGCGGCGGCTCTCGGCTTTTTTTAACTTTTAGTGAATATAATTTCTAAACGAAAAGAAATAACGACATACAGTCGCTCAAAGCTTAAATGAACCAGTGCCCGTTTTTAGGGTGAAGGGAATATAATATCTAAACGAAAAGAAAAATCAACAAAGTATAGAATAAGTAAAGTTGTAGATTGGAGTTTTACTTTTAAAACTACCAAACAGCTACCAAAAAACTTATGACGACTTTTCTGAAACTGTAAACTCCAATTGGGCTGCCTTTCAGTTAACAACTGTCCTTACTTATTTTGACATTAATTCCAATCTACTTTATCTTAAATGGTTATATTTTTTTGTTTTTATTTCAAAAATAAGCAAGTTGAAATGAAAGTTGTTATTTTTGAAAGAAAAATGAATAGCTCATTTTCACTAAGACCGATTGGATTCTCGAGGGTGAAACTTTGAGTCTAGGACTGCGCTTATACTTTTACGATTTTTGTTTTGGTTCGAAAGTTACAGACATTCAAATTCCAGTTAGAGATCAAAAATACAAGTAATTCTTTTAAGCTGACAGCCACTGCATATCAATATGTTCACTTTTTGTTGGCTTAATTAATTTAATTGGATATTAATATAGTCAGAAAGTCTATCGTAGAAGTCAGTCACAAAAAACATACTTACTCCTCTATTCAGGCACTTTATCTAAAAAAAAGTGATGAGTGGATTGCCGGCCTATTTTAGGATATGTCTTAAGAATGTTAAGAGGCTGTTAAGTCGTAACTTAAGCTGTTATTTAAAGCGTCTGTTACGTTCCACAATTGAATATTGAAGTGACTGATATTCTTGCGTGTTTCATTTGCCCCGTCTTCTTCGTCCCATATGGGACGATAGTGCGCTACATTGGCATCGACATTGGTTCATTGACACAGCAAGCGGATCAACAAGCGTAAGCCCTTATGTGTTGTGTATCGTAATGTTACATCTGTGTACCTAATACTAATTCATATTTACAAATACTTCTCGTAGTTTTGGGTAATTAAGGAAAAACGCCAATGTGATGTAAAAAAAAAAAAAAAATTGACTGAGTAATAGCCATTTTATTGAGAGGAAGTTAACATGATTTCCCTTCTTAAATACAATTCAAATGCAATTATTGAGTTTTTATAATCATGTGGGGTTTGAATTACAATGATATTTTTTGAAAATTTAATTTTGCACTATGTATGAAATTTGATAATTTTATTCAAAATGAGAATATGAAGTGAAAGTTATAATGCATTTTATTATTAAAACTGAAAATGTCACACATTTATATTTATGTTATTTTCGCACAGTTCTGCTTCGAATTACGTGGAGGTCTTCGAAAATGTATTCGTTAAGGGGCTAAGGTTTTTAAATTTTCTTTTTTGTGATTTTTTCAAAATATGTGGGATGAGAGTATTGTGTAATATTTTCGATACAGTCGATCCGAAGAGAACTGACGGGAAAAGAGCGTGTAAAACTTTGAATTGATTTTCCCACACCTTGCTCAAAGTTGGTGAAAACTCCTACTCGAAAACAACTAAGCCGATTTTTTTGATACATAACACACTCTTCTAGTTTGCTGATATTAGTTCATAACTTCCGTTAAATAAATTTTTACCGTTTTCTTGAAAAAAAAAGCACAATATTGTCCTGTTTATTCACTAAATTCATTCTTATTCAAAAGTAATCAGCCCCACCCTATTCCCCGACTCACCATCTAAAAATGTTCAGTGTATATTTAAGAGGATTGTTCCTAGCAATTGTATTTTCTTTTGTTATGTTGATCTTCAACGCAACGTAAGGAATTACGATTACTAGCAGCTATGGAAATTGCAGTTGGGAAGGGCAAGGCTAAAGCCGTTACAAATTAAAGGTACTGGGTATGTCAAAGACGAGCACTCTCGACTGCAATAACTCTTTTAAAAAATGGTTAAACATTTTTGTATATTTATTCTTTATTATAAGTATGATGTTAAATGTTAGAATATTTTTGTAAATGATGTTCAATGCACTCCTATCGTCGACAAATATGTTCGCGTAAGCTCAGCAAAAATTAAAATTTTTGTTATGCTAATACAGAGTTGCAAACATGCTAATCAAAATACCACTATATATCTCCTGAGAAAATTATAGCTGTAAGGTAAAGGCGATTTGGAGAGCCCGGATTTTTCGCTATTTTTTTCTCTCTCGCCTTTTTTAAAAGTACACTGTTGAATGCATTCTGTTATTTAATTAAATAAAATGATAAAATATATGTTATATTAGATAAAATAAAAACAATGGCAGAAACATTCATTCTTGCCGCAATATTGGCGTGAGCGCTGCAGAAAAAATAGTTGATGTTTTTATACCT